>VZTJ01002120.1:1190284-1338939 GCA_013397795.1 Orthonyx spaldingii | reverse complement strand
TCTCCTCTCCTCTCCTCTAGTACAGGATCCATCTATGCAGTTGCTATTCATACAGTTGTGCCCTTTGAACACTATAATAATTGATCATGAGCTTTAAAAGAGGAAGATGGAATGAGGTGAGGTGGAGATTGACCCTTTGTGTAAGTGTAATCTTAGACTTGTATGACTTAGTCATGGATGAAGCCCTTGTCCTGAAAGGCTTCTGCAAGGAAGGTTGTAAAGTCACAGATACAAGAGAAATGGAACTTGAATAGGAACTTAGGAAAAGTGCAACTGGGGCTGAAGGACAGGGGTTGGGTAAATTTGAAAAGGGGAGAGAGTATCAGGAAGTTTAGAGGAAAAAGTAACAGTCTTTAAGACATGAAATGATAGAAAATTGGCGTGAGGAAAATGACGTTGCTATAAATGAAAGTGGGGAAATGGACCAAGACAGAAAAAAAGACAAAAAAAGTGTTCATATGTGAAAAGGGACAGAAAAATGCTTCCTCCACAAATATATGCAACTGAGAGAGCACCTGGTGTGTTCCTGTGAAACCAGAGACCTCAGTCACTTTGTCCGTCATTCACGTCGAACACCCCTTGTGCCCAGACCATCCTTGGTCTTTAGCTGAGGCCCAAAGTGTTCATTGTGCACTGAGACTTCAGGCATCACACCTCCAGCAAAAGCCTGAGACTTCCCTGCACAGGAGTTTTAGGTTTTGCTTGATATGTATCATTGTGCTTTTTACCTCAGATGAATTTGTTAAAAATAGTCCCTGCTATAGCACCCACAGGACAGAGCGGTTTATTTTCCCCGATTATAGATCTGACAAAAGCCTGCTGTTATTTCTGTGCCCTCTCTAATGATCTGCTTACTCTCTGGAGAGCACTGACCCATTTCAGCACAGAATAATTAGCCTTTCAGACACTACTGTGTTTCCATTAAATAGACATAAATGTGCAAGGTGACATTTATTTACTTAGGCCTGAAAAATATGCACCACAGATGTTGGGACTTGGGAGAGCTTCAATTTCTTTTCATGAAACAGTTGTATATTTGCATGTTTTTGTGTCATTAAACACTAGTGCTTTGCTGAAATTACTTCTGTTGAGTTTCCTTGAGGAAGAAGGAGAGCACAGGGATTATTTGGGTCTGGGTTTCACCATAAGATCCTTTGGCAATACTTTGGCAGCTCTTGCTCAAGCCTGACAATAGCTTTGAGCACAGAGTTACGCACTCTTGAGGTCACTTTTACTTCATGTAAGGGCTCCATGTAAGGAACTGTTGTTGATTTACAGATCTGTCTGAAGAGGAATGTGTTCAGGGTGTTACACTGAGGAAATGAGAACCTTGACCTATTGCAAACATAAAATAAACCCAAAGTCTTTTAGTATTTAAAATCAGCTCTTCTGTCATCTTGATCACTGGCTTCTGAACCACCAGGCTATTGCCCAGGTGAAAAGTATATTACTCATCTTGATAGCCACTTTGGTCTGCAAAGTTGGAGGCAAGTCTTAGCCTTAAAAGTCCAGGCAGCATATAAAACATGTAGGTTGCTTAGTAGCTCACATCCCCACATGGAGACGTGGCATGCTATCATTTTATTCTGTTAGCAATAGGCTCTATAAAAGGAGGCATCACGCAAGGTAGGTGCTTTATTGCAGGATGGAAACACTTTCATAGGTTATTTTAATCATTATGATTCTTTCATGATGTGTGAAAGTTGATTGTTGCTGTAAATGAAGCCATTGAAGGCTAAAAAATAAAAATGCTGTGATGGTAAAAATCCTTGGAGTGCAAAAAATGGGAATTGCTATAAAAGGCAGTAATTTATTCTCTGCATGAGATTATTTTTTATCATAAGGATGCTTTTAAGCTAATTCTGAAACGTATACAATTGTAGTCTATATAGCTGAGGTATATTGCAAGGTGCATTGATAATTCAGCTAATTTTTTATGCACTGTAATTTATATATTATTTAGAAGTGCTATTTTATTCTGTTAACTGAGAGGCTTAACACATTTTTACTATGTTAAGGATAAGTTATTTTTGCAGGTCTTGTGGTTTTATTATTTTGACCCATATCCAACTCATATTGCATCATAATACCATTTTTGCTAGTATTATTCTAGTATGTTCAAAACTTATTTCCATTTGGATAGAAATTCATTAGCTCTTGATTTTGATTATAACAAATTATTTTAACTTTTCTGTGATAATGCATTCTCTGTGTTTCTGATTTGCTAATGCTGAAATATTTTATTTTCATTTTTAACCCTTCCAAATTTAGGAATTGTTTTGCTTTTTTTCTGTGTATATATATTTCAGTTGTTTAGACCTACTGGTTCCTGCTTTTTTCTTTTTCTTTTTATTTAATACGTTATGTTCGTAACTTCTCACTGTCTGTGTTGAGCCAATCTTACCAACAAAAATATCAGTTGTTTCCTGTTTCTCTACTTCTTTACAAAAAAAAAATGAAAAGTAAAAAGTAAAAATAAAAAACTCTTAATGGGAACCCTGGCACTGTCTGTCTTCTCTGTTCTGCAGAAATGTTGAAGGAGTTGAACCAGCAACGCAGAGCGAAAGAGTTTACAGACCTGAAAATTATTGTTGAAGGCAAAGAGTTTGAAGTCCACCAAAATGTTCTAGCTTCCTGCAGCTTGTATTTCAAGGACCTGATTAAAAGGTTTGCCTTCCTTCCAGCTGTGATCTGCTCTGTTCTTTTGTAGGGCGCATTTGTGTCGCTTTTTTTTCCTCCCCTCTCTTGCAGGTTTATGAAGATTGAATCTCCTGTCACAGAGCCAGTAGCCATTCTTTCCACCTCCTCTGAATGTATTTCCAAACTGAGACTCAGATCCATTTGTTACACATCTGACTCGTACAGTGTAATTATTTCTGATGAGTACAGGCTGGTTTTGGCCGAAGAAAGTGTTCCACCACTGAGAGATCTAAGATTTAAACTCCACTGCTAATGGTGATTCAGTCCACAAATAAAAACTACTGCTGTTGATGTTTGCAAGGGACTCTGTCACACCCGACAAAAGTCTGTGCTTCAGGCTGCAAAAAGCCATCAGCGTTCAGGTGAACGGTGCTGAGACATCGTGCAAATAAAGCATTTGGAGCATTGTAATCCCTTCACCCTGAAATCTTTGTTACATGCTTTTGTGTGGCTTTTATGGGCAAAGGGATTGATATTTTTTATTACTTGGGGACTTTTAAAAGAAGAAAAGACAACTGATTAATTTCTCTAGAAAAGATTGGAAATAAGATGTTTTTCTGGTCAAAATGTAGCTCGGTCTGCATGTTGGACTAACAGTAGCTTTTTCATACAAACACTCCAGCTTAGGGTAGGTACAGTAGGTACATTTTCTAAACGTCATGTCTCCACCTTTGCATTTTCCCCCCTCTGTTTCTAGCTGATTGATTCTAAACAGTGCATGATAATCTTTTTTTTCCATTACATTGATTTTTCAATTTGTATGCTTCATATACTTGCATAGGAATAAATTGGTACTCTCGTATTATTAGTAAGTTAGAGTAGCAAGTAGGGAGAAAAAAACCACGAGGATAACTTTCATTTTTCTCTCAATCATCAGCAAATTAATGCAGCTGCTGATTTTGCCTTGCAGTATTTTCCTGAGCAGACTGAGCCTGGACTGTGCTAAAAAATGGGATTAAAGAACATTTTGCTTGCTTCAAATCCTGTATTTAAATTTTGCCAACTAACACAATAGTGACTGTATTTTATTTCAGGATGGCATATTGGCTGGTATCTCCTTTCAGTGTATTGTGTCCTTTTGCACAAAGCTGGTTCTATAATTATGGATATATATTACATTTCTATGATATAACTGTACTGACTGCCTTATCAATTATTCATAAAAAATATGTTGGCCTAGGAAGCATGTCTTTTCCCCTCTGTAAATCTAATGATTGCTAGCAGTAGCTGTGCCAGATCTCTCCTGTCCTTTCTCTTCTGTCTGCTCATTATTATTTAATTGTTAAGGCTACAGTATATGCTTTTCAGGATGATAAAGACTAGAGTCTACAGGAAAAGAAAAATCTTAGAACCAACTTACAGAAATCAAATCACTGACCGGCCAAAGACTGTCATTTGGATTTTATTGTGAATACATCTGCTTGTGTGCAGAAGTCATCAGGCAGCATCTATTTCTAGAAGCACACTGACAAATCTTGCTGCTTTATTATTTAGTTATCAAATGCAGATATACTTTAGATTGAGCACTGCTCTGCTATGAACTTAGTTAAAACAATAAAAAAATTAAAACCCGAGATTTCAGCATGTATTGTCTTTGAACTGCCCACATAAGGCTTGCATGCATTACAAGAAAAAAGTAGTGCAAGGTTTAGCCTGTTTGCTAAACTCACCACTTTTTGCCTTCTTTCACATCATCAGCAGCAATAAATATTCCAGAGGTCGATTTGTGTCCACCATCAGGTCTCTCCATCCCAATTGTCTTCCATATATAACCTCAGCTGCACATGTGTAACCTTGATGGAGGCTAATGGAGTTGCACAGGTGTATCCAAGGCAAAAATACCTTCATTACTGATGATGATGCTTGAATAAGAAAAAATTCAGCTTGATGTCAAGTTGAGTTTGCAAAACTGTCAGGTTAGAAAAATAAATATTCACCTGTAAACTGAGCAAATGTGTCTTTGCGAGACAATAAACTCAGGGCTATGGGGTGGAATTTCTAAAGACTTGCTTTTTGCAGGATACTTGCAGTGTAAAGCCTTGTCTTTCCTGAAACCCCTCAGAAGTCAAGGGTTCAAGTTGCAAGAGGCACTCAATTTTTTGTGGGATCATGCCCTTAATAATACAGAATCATTTCAGTTCATAGAGTTAGAATGTTTATAAATACAATACATCTAGAATCCTCTATGGTATTTGTTAGCAGCTCCTTTGAGAGAGCACTTAAAGCTTTATGTGATTTATGTTGCACTCCCTGTGTTATTATAGAAATCAAAACAAGAAATGGCAATTTTTCTTAAAGAATAAAACAGATCTCTTTATATTAAATATAATAGAAAGGCCATTTCAATCAGTGCAAGCCAGGGTTAAATCCTAGTGTCATTCCAACCAAAGGCACCGATGTGTCACCAGAAACATCAGTGAAAAGATGATCTATTCATGAAGGTGCTATGTACATCTATAGAAACATGTAGAAATAGAATTTTTCAGAGTATTTACTTCAGCTTATTATTTGCCACTGGCTGGTTATTATTAACCTCATATTCTGCCATTGATTCCACTGTGTGTTCAAGTTGGTATCTGATGGTAGAATAGCAAGTAGTGTCTCAAAAGAATAAAAGAGAAATGTTGAAAATCAAATAAGATCAATTATTTTCTTCTCAAAATAAAACCAAAATACAGATAAAAAACATAATAGAACTAGAGTTATTGCTCATCTTGAGGAAGGCTATTTGATGAGAATTAGTCATAGCAGGGAAGAAGATATGTTGTTTTTATTGCACTGATACAAAGATGATAACCAGGTTTGATTGTCCAAAACAATTCTACAGTTATTTACGAAACAAATTTGGTAATGAGAGTGCGCTTTGAAACCCTTTTAGTTTCTCAGAAGATGGCTAATCCTGTGCTGAGCATTCTGCTCCTCATCCAGAAAAATCTTCATTCTATGTAATTTATTTTTCAAATATATGAGCCCTTTTGAGCTTGAGTTAGTCCTGTCCTGAGCCAGAGCTCAGAACCACACCAGGCACCTGTTTTGGAAACAGGTTATCTAGTCCCTGTCACAAGCTGCACGACACTAAGCCAGGACTTGGTGTTCATCTCCCTCCCAACAGCAACTGACCGTGGAAAACAATCTCAGCCCTTTTCAGTGCAAAATCATCTGATAAGGATTGGGTGTATTAGGAACAGCAGGAGTGAAATGTTCCAGATAACTGTTCCATGTGACTGTGCCCATGAAGTGAGGAAGGTGAGATTCAGGGGAAGGGTGGGGATCCATACAGAACTACTGCAGTATAGGGCTTCAGGAGAACATGGATGATAAACAGCACCTGGACTGGGGCTCTGTCCCCTAAATGCCATCTTACATATTTTGAGTGCACCGCCAACCACACTGACTCCAGCCTGCTCGACTTTGCTGCTTATGGAATCAGCCATCTCAAAACAAGGGCTTAATTTCTGATACAGACAATGAAGAGAAGAACCTTGAAGGCTTCCTGAAGGATCTTTTTCTCCTAATTCCGGTTCCTGTGCACAGGCAGGTCCCCTGGACCAATGAGAGGTGTTGAGTAACCAACATTTAGGTCCAAGGTTGGCATCTAAGGCAAGTTGAGTCTAACCTCTCCTTCTCAACTGCTGCTGCAGTCTGCAGAGAGGGAGACAGAGCTCTCCCCACAAAACAGGTGTTCAAGAGATGAGGTGAAGGAGGAGGCCATCCCCCTTTTCTATAAAAGAGAGGGTGATTTGTGTGTAGACAGTGAACTTATGATGGGTATTCCATTGCTTCCCTCAGGGGTCCAGCCTGAGCTGGCTGTCTAGACTGCTCTGCAGTTGGGAGGAAAGATGGAAATGTCTGCAGGACTATACATCCCACCTTACAATAAATAGCATGAATTGCCTTCTGGAAGTGCTTATTTTTCATGACCCAGAGAGAAAGACCGGTCATCCAACCTGAATGATAGTTGACTAAAAGAACATGAATGATTTCTTATGGAAACTAGTGTTTTTCTTAATGGCACATACTTACATGTGTACACAGAAAAAAAGTGACAGATCCAGATCCATCAGAAAACCCATCTCCAAAATGAATCTCTTGCAGAGCACAGATTTGCTTAGTTAAAACATTCTTGATTTGGGAGAGGAAAGAGATGAGCTCTGTTTTTGTATCTGCCCTAGAAGAAATAGTCGAAGGTGGGTGTGGGTGTGTGGGTGTGTGTGTGTTCCGGCAGGAAGGAACGAATGGAAAATCCCATGAAGAGCCATCTTTTTTATTTCCAGCTGTATTTGGGATAGACAAATGCAGCTGCTGAATAAATGGAATTTCTGATATTTCCGTAACAAAGAAATGTTTCACCGGAACATTTTAATTTGCTGCTTTCTTCTTCTTAACCCAGAGTACTGGAATCTCTACCAAATAGCACATTATTAAAAGGAAGCACTTGACATAAAAGTCTCTTCTTGGCCAAAATGCTTGCTGTTATAAGCAAGCTTTTACAACTAGACTTCTCTCTGGTCAGTTACTAAAGATACACATATCTTGTCCTACGAGCTTTATCTTTTCAAGATTAGATTTTAATGATGCTTTCTAATCTTTAAGTCATCTTGGGCGCCTGATTCCACTGACACAGAACAGTAAGGCACATGTACAAAGATATTCTGTCACAAGAAGCAGTATCTTGGATGCATTGTAATCAGGTCATGCTATGTTGATCCTTCTTTTCCTACAAAGCAGAGCCAGTAACTTCATGGCCAAATTGCTTTTCCACAATACCTTGCCTTTTTTTTCTAGTCTTCAGATTTCTGATTTTTTTTTTTTTCCTGAAGTGGGGCCTTATATACTCCCTGAGGGCTTGAAGGCAGGGCAGGACAAGTAAAGCATTTAGGGTGAGAAGACCAAATTCCTCTTGCTTTACACCTACACAGAAGACGAAGATGTCATTCTGCATTTTACACCATTGTGTGGAAAGGGAGCATTTGGATGCACAACAGAGAAACCTACCACTATCCATCTGAAACAGCCTGACAAAACTGCAAAAGCATTTAGGTGTCTGGAAAACAGACTGTCTGGTTTGTGTTTACGTTCTAAAAAGCCCAAAATGAGAAATAGCAGATGAAAGAAAAATCTACTCTTGGTGACCCCTTCATGTTTTCCTGCTTATTAAGAATCTTGCTTTTAACTCTGGGAGAGGAGTGGGCAGCATTTTCACATCTGCATACTTCAGCTCCATTGTAGAACAGAATGAATGTGGAAACAAACTATAACATGTAGTTGAAAACAGAGAAATAGGGAGTTAAAGATATGATGTTTGTTTCAGGTGCCAGGAGAGGTATATTGTGCCTAGAGAGAGAGCACCAGTGGTTTCTGTTAAACCATTGAAACCATGAGAACAAGAGGTCGCATGGGAGTGTAAAATATCCTTCACCCTTTACTGCCAGGGGACAGGTGTAAATTGTGCTGTGGACAAGGTTTTTCTCTTAAACGAGGCAGTGATAATTGCTGTGTGTTGGGCAGGAGATCCTGGCACGGGACACAGCTCCCAGCTCTCGGTGGCCCATCTCCGTAAGCGCTGCGCTCGCTCTGCCTGCCCAGGCAGCCGCCCACCCCTCTGAGCTCCCTGCTGGGCTTCAAATTTCACAGCTGCCAGACCTTGGAAAGCATGTTTTCATCAAGCAAAAATGTATGGTCTTCTACATAAATGAATGGCAGCTTACAAATATTCAGTGGTGTTCTGGGCTGCCACAAAAGTCATTGCAGGTATCACAGCCCGGCTGTTTCCAGCCCCGCAAGCGTGGCTGTGGATTAGGAGGGTGAGTGGCTTGGGCTGGATGCCTGTCTGAAAGGAGGGGCAGAGCAATGTGCCCTACTCTGAAGAGAAACCCTGGCAAGGAGGTTAGAAAGGCTCCTTGTCAAGCCTCGAGGTGCAGCACAGAAATTAAACTTCTGCCCTGCAATGGCAGCAGGTCGCAGAGACACTGAGCAGATCCCTGAACCTCTCACTCCTTTCTCTCATTGACAGCATCTCTGGTTACTGTAGCTGGGGCTTCTGGTGCCCATAATTTCTAGACTCAACCACAAATTCTGCAAATCTTACCCAAGGAATGAGAGATTAATCACCTCTCTTGCTCCAGCTGTACCCATCCAGGAGCCATGCAGCTGTCATGCAACATCTCATAAGTTGCTGGTGCAGGTGACCTACCTGTGTTTACCTACATCTCACAGCTCTGTCTGGGCTTAACTGTTAAAATTCAGGGGTGAAAGGGAGCAGTTATCTAACAAGGTGCAGTTCAAGATAAATGAATCAATGACAACAGGGCATAGAAACCGGAGCCATGTTCTTGAAAACTGTCATTTTTTGGCCAATTCCAAAAGCCAGTCTTGCCCTAAAACAGGGGTAATCAAATCTCCAACTCCAACTTGCTTGTAGGTAGCTCCAGGGATCAGTAGTTCAGTCCTTTCATTTATATCATCAAGGATTAGCCACTGCTGGATTGGGATAATGAATTTGAATTAATATGGCCAGGTTATGATCATATCTGATCACAGTGCCCTCTTTTTGCTTGCACAGTGCTGAGCTTCAGTGTCTGAAATACTCAGAACGGTTCTGCAAGGGGGATGGGCATGGACTGATGGGGTGAGAAGAGCCACGTGCTCTTTCCTGCCTGTACTGTGGCCATAGGTGATGTGCTGTCATGTCTTTCATTGATGTCTCTGTGTCTATAAATACTGTAGAAAAGCACTAGTAACACCAGTAACACCCTGTAGCTGAAGGAGAAAGAACCAGTGCCTGACAGAATTAATTCTAATTACTGAAATGCTGATTGGGATCTTTGGGCACTGCCATAATCATAGTAGTAGTAATAAATAATAATTGTGGTTATCATTATTTTATTATTGTTTTCCCTCTAGACATTGCAATGATGAGAAAGAGTCTTGGATAGACTACCTAGATAATTACTTGTATAAATTCCACTACATTCATAAGAAATAGATTTATTAGCTGCATGCCAGCTCTGTGCTAAGCTGGGTTTTGATGGTATAATAAATATCATTAAAAGAAATCAGATAGGAGTTGGGTAAGGGTTTGAGCTTTAAGTTTGATGAGAATAAATTTTTTATTCTGTCAACTTACTTTTAATCTTCCTTCCTATACAATCCCCCAGAACCTACTTGCATCTTTTATTTACCTTTAACAAATAGCAGCTCTCACACAGGTTGTTTTGCCACTGAATTAGGCTGCCAGAGATACTTGCAAACAAGTTAGATTCCACACTATTAATAAGTTGGCCCAGTTTTTTTGCTTCTCTACTAGTACCTTGTGAAATGCAGCTTATTCTCAGTCCCTTGCAAAAGTCTAGGTCATGAAACACTGTTCTTCCAAGGGCACTTGCTATTCACTTCTTCATTCACTTGCCAGTCGTTTCAGCCAGCATCTTCAAACTCGTCATCTTCTTTCTTAAATCTCAGCAGGGAGCCAGATTTGTGCCTCCGACTGTGATCTCCGACACTGTAGCGTTACAGGCTGCTGCTGATCCTGCCTTTAGAAATGGTCCTGGCCGAGCATTTAGATTGTGTTCCATCAGTGAATGGCATTAAGGGTATATAGGGAACGTGGCTCTTTTGTTTGCTTTATTTTATTCTGGCCATGTTGTCCGTGAACAAAAGCGTTTGCTCTTAATCCCATTGCTCGTCTTGGTTTGTAATGATCACTTCTGTGATGGTGAATTAGCAGGAGCTGCTGGTGCGTGCCCGAGCTCACAGCCATTAATTTTCCTGATTTTCTTCTGATAGAGCAGGTGCGAACCGGCAGCATTTGACCCTAATAAGTTACACTAGTCCTGCCAGATTTTGTTTGCCTGGAACAAGGAGCATTATTTGTATCAACATCCTGATAAAAAGTGAGCAAATGGATTTGTTGGTCAGGTAAATTTTCCTGACGAATTTGCAAGCCTGTGTTTAAACAATGTAATTTATTTAATCTTGTGATTTTACTAGTTCTTTATTGTAATCATACAATAGCACCGTTGCAGTACATGTTTTCTTCTCTCATGAGACAGATGGATAGTGACTGAGGCTCAAAGATAATGTTTATCTACAAGATAGAATAATGAAGGCAGAGATTTGCAAGTTAATACATTTTGAGCTGATAAAACAATTCCAAAGGAGAAGTGATGCTGGGGTATATATATTTTTTTTTAATCCTGTTTAATAAAACATTCAGTGCCTTATGACATACATATTGCAATGATGTTGCTCTACAAATGTCCCTTCCTGTCATCATTTACATGATTGATTACCTTGCAGCTGCATAAACTTGTATAGCTCAGTAAATAACCTATTACCTCAGTATGTACATGTTTCTTGGTGCGTGTCGTGGAAATGTATGTTGTATGTTTGGGCATCTATGCTTTTATATCTCATGAACACATAATTATGATAAATCAAGATAGTACAAAATATGACTTCCCATGTAGAGTGCTGTGTCTGATCTGTACATAGCTGAAGGTTGGCTATAATTTAACAAAGTTTCTTTTTTGCTTCTCCCAAGATATATAGGCATATGGGTTTTGAACCATTAATGACTCTGAAGACAATAAAAAATCAAATAGTGGACAGTTAAGCTGCAGCATCATTGCACTCTCTTCTTTGCCTGGAGTTTCAGTGCTTCAAGGATTAAAGTAAAAAGTTAAAGTTCCACAATAAACAAGATGTTCAGTCTAAATTGTGTCGACTTGAACAGCAGTTTCTAATGAGCACACAGCTAACAGACTCTTAAGCCTCATGAGAAGCTGTCTACCCCAGTCTGGAGTCCTTTCTTTGGTAATCAAAATAATTTGACAGAGATAAAAAGAAGTAGCTTTTCTTCAGTTAAGTGCTTCATCTTACATAAAACTCTTGGATTTCCTGTTTTCTGGAGTCCTAAATACTGTCCAGGGAACAAAGCAATTTAATTTGATTTTTTTTTTATTGTCCTGTCTGTCTTGGTAGAAAATATGTTGCTTTCTTATAATGGGAACACAATTACTGTAGGGTAAACATTTATAATCCTAATTATGAAAACAAGCCAGCGAGATCAGCATGTTGAGCTGATAGGGCAAATCCTGGGAGGGTGTTGGGGTGGAGAGGCCAAAAGGCAGCTGGGTGATGGGACAGGCCATTGCTTTGGTCCGTGCAGGGAGCAACCATCCCCAAAACAGGGGCTTCAGTTTCTTCAGTCAGGGGTGGAGCTGGAGCTCCTGCCTGCTGCCAGCAATCCTGAAACCTCCCATCAGCTCCAACATGTGCTTTTAGTGGATGAGGTTCAGATCCCTGAGTTGTATGAGACCCTGAGCCATGGATAGTCAAAGACAACAATTTTTTTTTTTATTACACTGACAAAATGAATGTGTTTTCCTATTTCTTAAAGATAGATTCAGAGTGAAATATGAACAAAATTGAGGCTGTATTATGGAGGTAGCTCTTTCCTGCTGTCTCCTGCTGTGAGAAGCAGGTAGCAGTGGTAGGCTCACAGATGGACCTTGGAGAGGCAGAAGGAAAAAGATACACACCAAGTCCCACTTGTCCATGGAAAGATCACAAAAATTAATTCTAAATATATCTTTATTTTAAAAGATAATCATTTATTTCAGTGCCCTTTTGGAGCACAAAACTTAAATATACGTCATACCTCTTGAGTGTACGGCACAGTGAGTCATATGGCATCAAATGTAAATAGGTGTCACAAACTCTGTCAGTCCTCCTGTTCCCAACCAGGCAGCCTGGGCGGAAGCTGAACCAACTGTTCCTAGGCAGTAATGTACATTTACATAAAATGTTTCACATTTTTCATGTTTATTCCATGCAGATGGCTCCATTTTGAACATCCAGAATTTGTTTTGACTTTGTGACTGTAGCTTGTAAACAGAGCGTTGGCTGGCATCTGCACCGGGTATAGGTAGCTTTTCGTATTTGATCTAAAATTGAGTGAAGCTGTAGCCAAACCATTAGTCAGTCAAAATAATGTTGCAAGCCAGTTAAAGGCAGCATATCCAAACCATGAGGGAAGGCTGAGTGAGAGGCGGTAGCGTTGTCCATAAATTGACAAATGGATGCACTTGCGGTGTTTCACTTATACAGCTACTTTAGCCAGACTCTAAATGTGGCTTTGCAAATCAAGGCATCTCACTATTAAATGTTTTGAACACAATCACACAGACGTTCTGTTACGGGAACGTATTGATACAAATAATGCAGGAAAAATGCATAGATACACATCTATTTATAACTCAAGATGCAGAAAACTCAGTTGCATCACTATTAAGCATGAAAGCACTACGGCTGATTCTTGTCTGTGTGTATTACATGTTTGGAAATGATTTTCAAGGACAAATGAATACCAAAAAATGTAAATTTCTCTACTTTTTCTTTTGTCAGTTCCACTACTAGATTTTGCAGATGAGGTATTAGGGTTATTTTTCTTGCTATCAAGTATTTAAACATTTTTACTCTTTCCTATATATTAGGTAACAGAAAGGGACACTGAATCTGATTTGTTATTTGGGAGTGTAATCGAGCCATCTTTTGCTTTAAAGGGTTCCCTGTGCCTTTGTCTTCTCTAGTTGAAGCAATTAAATTGAAGGATTAGTAGCCAGACTATGTTCAAAGGCATTGGTTTGATTTTGTTAGACTTAATTATTCCAGACAATGCAGAATATTTTTCAGTAACTTCCCCCTTACCCATTCAGAGTATATCTGTGCTTCCTGCTTATCTGCAGGTTCAGTTCTGCATGCACATTGCTCAGGTCTATCACCTTACTGGAGAAATACATGATTTGTAAATCTGAGAGAATTCCCCAGCAGCTACCATAAAATTAAGCTGTTAAAGAGCTCTTGGAGCTTGTTTAAATGTAGACCTAAACAAATCTCTTTGCTGTTTAGCTCAAGATAAATCTTTTTAAAAGTCCTGTTCTAAATCACTTCCCAATTTTAATGAGTTTATATATCAGCCTTTGCCAGATTTTTACTGTAGCTTTTCTCCAAGATTATAGCCATGATAAAGTAAGGACTAAAATTGTTTATTATATATTATTCTTCAGAAGCAAAACTTTTTCCCCCAGAGACTGTTGGGAGAGCTATTGATTTTCTGCCACAATGTGAAATGTGTGACCTTTATAATATGAGCAATGATTACAAGGCCAATAAAATGACATCATTCTGTTTAAACTTTAGAGTTCGCCAGGCAAATAGCAGAATGTGCCACATTTAATGATGTCCATGGACGATAAGGGTGCATTGACTGGCTTCAAGTGAGACTGAAACATGAAGGGGGCAGGCTCTCAATCCCCAAAACACCTCATGTTTGTGCCAGGAGTTGGGGAACCGCAGTGTATGTACAAGGTAGAACTGTGACTTTTCCCAGCTCTTGAGGCAGGAAGTTGGGGCTTTTCTGGTAACAGACTTCTCTAAATGTTTGCATTTACTGATGTCACCGACAAAACTCCTCCTGTTGTGACACAGGATGAGCTATTTGGGGCACAGCTCTATATATTGCTACAGATTTTCCCAAATCCACTGTATATGCATTTACAGGACTAAATTCTGTTCTTGTAATACAGCTTTAGCCACTTTATTGCAGTTCCTCTAGAGGAGCCGAGCGAAGACTCTGTCCCAAATAGATAAATTATAACTACACAGGGCATATGATGTTCTAATATGTGTGAAAAAAAATAACAGAGGAACCTTTAGTCAGCCTTTGAGGAGGTGCTACAACCCAATTCACTGAAATAATTTCATAAATAAGTCTGTGGACTCCCCCTTTTCAGTCACATTGGTCTGTTTCCCCACATTATGTTCTTCTCTTCCTTCCAACACTTATTTTTGATCCATTAGGACCTGCTTCAGCCAATTCCCTGCCCATTCTCTGGCCTATACCAAGCCAGATCCCTGGAAGCTAGGGTAGACGTGATTTCCCTGTGCAGGCTGAATCCAGCCTGTACTGAGTATTTGAACCAGCCAAACGTGGAGCCAAAGGGCTCGCTTGCTTAGAAAGTATAAACAAAACACCACAACACATTCAAGGCATTGCAGAGGCAGGAACAGGGATAATTTTCTTTCCCATTTCTGGCTCATTGTGTAATATCAATAATCTCTGTAGCTTTGTATTATACTTGCCATAAGTGGCTCTAGTGATTGATTAAACACCTTAGCTTTTCTTTGGCGTTTAATCAATTGCAGCAGCAGTTTATTGCTCGGTGTATTACAAAGTAAAAGAGATTATTACTTAATTATTGTGGAAAATAGCAGCTTGCAGTTGTTGCTAGCATGAGTATGTGTCTGTGCTGACATTGGTGTCACATCATCCTTTCCTTTGTGCCTCCTGGTCTCTGCGCTGGGTATGATTGTGCGATTCCCAGCGGATCACGCGCAGTCCTTCCCGCAGCCGTCGCCAGCACAGTGCAATTAGTGGCACTAAATAAATAATTGCTTATAGTAGGGCTTCCCACAGTGCAAAGAGCCCAACTCTGCCACTTGCTGAGTACCTCCAAACCTCCCTGAAATTTTAGGTGGTGTGTTTATTACCCAGCCCATGTGAAAATGAGTTCTCTGTCAGGTACAAACCACTTCTGGGAACAGTTCAGCAAGAATTGCATTGGTACTACGAGGTATTTTGACAGCTCAGAGTGCAGCACCAATGTATGTACAACTGGAGATAAATCAGATATGGGGCATATTATTGGGGTGTGAGTGTGAGAAAGGAAAAATCCCAACAATTTGTCACATCCTCTTGAGGATTTAGGAAATGGCACCTCTTCTGTTTTGCCACAGGAGGTTTTCCACCTCGGATGCAGAATTGAATCCATATACAAGAGTTCAGAAAGAATACTGTGATGTGATAAAGCATAAGGATTCAGGGTAGCATACACCTCTGTACTTGTAGGGGTACGACCGGTGCCATGATCAGTCTGTGTTCTTAGCATCTGCTTGTGGAATAGGGTCTAACCCGCCTGTGTTGCCATGCAAAGGGACAGTTCAATATTTAGAATTTTTAAAATGGAGTTTCATTCCTTGGTTTGCTCCTGACTCTGTGATCATTGGCAAGTGATTTTGTCTCCATGTGCCTCGGTTTCCTCCTGTGAATGGGAGTAACCATTGTTCACTCCCTTAGAGAAGACAGCGAAATTAGGGACTGCTTGCTGCTCCTCCATTGAAAATGAAACCTCTTTAAAGCTTTGATCCTGCAGAGATTCATATAAATGAAACCTGTGCCCTTGACTTGACCAGGGCTAGTCAATGAAAGACCAGTGACAAAGCATCCACTGCAAATTTTAAGCATTTCCCCAAACAACTTCAGGTGTTTTTGGGGCGGGCAGTTGGGGTGTCATGCGGGAAGAAAACTAAACCTTGTATGTTGTTTATTTTCCTCTGTGATGGCAGTAGAGCTCTGACCATCACCTTTCTAGGCATCTGTGTGAACCCAAGAGGTTGGTAGTGCTCATGGTAGCTTTTGCTCACGCTTAAAGCTGGCATTGCCTGTGAATAGTGATGCTTTGGCCAGTCTGTATCTGTCCCGCTGCATTGTGTGCTGGTTTTGTGTCACTCGTGCGATGGCTTTTGCAAGTACTCAAGCAGAATTGGAGCGAGCACACGTTGACTGTCCAGTGACAGACAAAAAGCTCATGTTTCTTTGAGAAGGTGCTGGATGGTCCTAACCATTAAAAGAGTTTGTTTTCTTACTCCAACAGATTTACCCTCCCCTCCCTGATGTTACCAAATTTATCATCACTTTTGTCTTTCAGGTGTAACCTGTCTTTAGTGTTGCAGACACATCAGCCATGCATTAAGAACTGGGCCCCTACTTTAATTCAGTATGACTTTCTTTTTGTCCAATAATTTCACAAGCACTAATGCACACTTCAAATGCAGGAGATACTTTGATCCCCAAATTGTTCAGCACTTCATGCAGGAAAAACCGTAGGCCACAGTCATGAAACTCCTAGAGGATGGCTGCTGGCTTCCTGTGGCAGAGCTGGTTGTTGTTTTACCCCCTCTCCCTTCTTTGCTCTAACCATTTTGTCTGTCTAGCTTGTCTTGTATTCAGTTTTCAAAGCAATTGCCATGAAGGGCTTCCTTTTTTTAGTGCCTAAAAGGGAACAATAGATTTTTAGAATAAGCATATATTATATTTTATATGGCCGTTTGTATACCATAGATACTGTATTGATCATATCTATAATTTAATATAACACATTGAGAAGTTCAAGCTAAATAGAAATTAGAATTTTTTATTACTGTTTTTTATGAAAAGGTCTTTAAATGTATCCTTAAGTGCACATGACATCTAAAATTATTCCAGTGCTGGATTCTTGAAAAAGTAGATGACCTTTTCTCTTGAAATTGGAGAGTGGTTTTTCCTTAACAGTTATTTTGTGCACAGAAGATGAGATGTTAACCAAGACGTTAAAATGTATTGTTTCCCTTTGAAAGCTAATCCTGTTCCTCATTTTCATTAATGTTGGATCATTCATTTTCCTTTTTCTTTTTTTCCTTTCTTTTCCTTTCCTTTTCTTTTGCAACTGTTTTTGCATGAAAATGCAAAGTAGCAATAAACAGATTTTTTGTAAGACTTGCTTTAAGACTCTTCTCTTTCAGATCCAGTTAAAGTTTTTAAGTTCAGTTATTTTAAAATTCATATTCTTCAGTTCCGTAAACAAAAATAATGGAGAAATATAATGAGGTGCAAAGCGATTTTCTAGCCCTCACTAATCAATAAATGCCAATAAAATGGGGATGGTGTAATGTCCATAATTTAATTGTCTGCTGTTACCAGGTCACCACGAGACAGCAGCAGAAGCGGGGAGAAGCTGGAATTGGCCATGTCCAACCTCACTGCGGATGTCCTGGAGTTACTCCTGGAGTTTGTTTATACAGGTTCTTTGATCATAGATTCCGCCAATGCAAAAACCCTACTGGAAGCTGCCAGCAAGTTCCAGTTTCATACTTTCTGTAAAGTCTGCGTTTCATTTCTAGGTAAGAATCACTGCCTCTAGTGAGGGTTTTAGATCTTGTGCTAAGGTTTGTAAACCTGTCTTTGAACAACTCTTAAAAGATAACGAAGAAACCCAAGATGAAACAGAGTAAAATAAAGCATCATTAATTTGATTTGTGATTTGAATTTCCAATGCTGACATGATGGCCAGGGGAAAATGGTCTAGGGAAATGTAGCCTATTGTTTGAGTGGCAACAGCTTTCATATCTTGGATAACCTATTTTGCTGAATCTTGTTCCATCACTTGGAATCTTGACGACATTTTGTTTCCCAGAGGATAATCTCTGCATAGATACCAGGCTGGAACATACAGGTTGCTTATGACTGTGATAGCGTATTTTGGGTTCTACACCAGGCCAACTCGGTCAAACACCAAAAGAGTTTGGATGTGGGCTCCAGTGGAGGAAGAACTCCTGCAAATGTGCAAAAAAAATTAAGGACTGCATTGCAGTATCTGCAATTTTCTTGCATTTGTGAGAAAGTCCTTCTTTACATGTCCAGTGTTCCAGGTTGAAAGTTCGTGGGGTTTGTTGCTGTATACAGAGCTATGGCCTGATGTCATCACAAAGGTGGGTGGAAGGAAAGGTTGCCGTGCCCACCCCTGGTACCTGGTGTGCCCTGTGTGCATGGGGAGCATTTGTCTTAGTGAGGGTCTGCAGAGCAACGTCTTTGCCAGTGCCTCAGTCCATCCTCCCATGGCCATGAGAACTCTGTTCTTCTTGCCCGGAGCACCATGTCATCCTGCTCCTTTCACCTTCCCTCTGCTCTCCAGCAGAGAGTATTTCAAAACAGTCCAAGATTTCCAGCTCAGCTAAGCTTTACTGGCCTGAACTGGAACCAGACAGACCTGGCATGGCAGAAGAGAAGCCACAACTGGAGCTCAGCTGAAACACACTGGTTCAAATTCCTGCCTGTACCACAAGCCACTCCTTCACTGTCATAACTGCAATGTCAGTTTATGAGACAGTAATAATTCTAAAATTGTTAACACAAATTTATTAATACAAAAATTTTGATCTTGATGCTATATTACTTACTTCCCAGGTATAAGTACCAGATAACCTTTTTATTGACATCTGATTTCTGCTTGGGCTTCCTCAACTCCCATTTGGTGTGGGAGACATTGTTCTCTCTGAAGCCCAGATGAAGTGTAGGTTCTTCCTGGGCAGTTCTCATTTAAAATTGACATCTACTATTGCGGAATGTGGAACATGAGAGTTTATAAAATGTTGCACTCAAAAAATAAGAACAACAAAAAACCCTCAAATGAGTCCAGTTTACTGCTGTGTTAATTTTCATTGCTAAGCCAGCCTGCTGGCAAGATGAGTGGTGTGACCAGGCTGGTACCTTGCAGGCATCAGTAAAGAATCTCTGGCATTGTATTCCCCTTTCCAACTTTTTATATGTCCCTTATTTCAAAGTCTGTTCTCAGTTGGTTGGGTACTGGTGATGTGAAATTTATGCTTTGCAATCCCACCATGTGGACTGTGCAATTTGAATGGGGCTCTGGCTCTGGCATTGCTTTCTCCCAGCTTCCCTTCACCACGTTTTTACAGTGATTAGGTCTTACAGCCTTTCCAGAAATGCAGGATGTGTTTAAGTTGTGCTATCACTGAAGATTCAGCCACAAAACCAAAACACATTTATTTCACTGAATCAGTGTGAGGCTTCTGTTTTCTGATAGTTAATATTTTAATTCAGTGAACCATGTTATGGTACGAAATAGTAGAGTTGGTTGTAAGTTCAATGATATATGGAGAGCCACTGGAACTTTGTATTCTCATTTGGAGAATTCACAGAGTGTAATTGCTTATTTTTATTTATAGCTGTGATTCGACTGCACTACAGAGACAGCAGAGCATTTGCCATCTGAAAAGTTTAGGGAAAAGCATTTTGTCTTCTCTGTGGCACCTCTGCTCAGCAAAAATATGGCAAAAATCAGGGGGTTTTTTTAACACAGGGTTTCTGGAGGGTTCGCCAGTATAAACAGTGAATCTTTCCCATCAGTGGCCATGTCTAAATGGGGAGAGAAGGGAAATTCAAAGAAGTAAAAGCCTCAAATTATTAAGTCTGTTCAGCATAGCACAGCACAATCTCAGAGGAAGTTCAGGTCATCCTTTTTCAGCTGTGAAGATCCAGGAGGATCATGGCTGGTTGATATCCAAGCATCTTTTGGATCTCTATCCTGGGCCTCTCAGCAGCCTCGGGTAGAGGCACTCCAGATTTTCTTGCACTTTCTGATGAAAAGATGTGGCAAAATGTGTCAGGAAAGTGGTTTCATTTCAGTGGGAGATTTCTTAACCAGCTTCCCTGGGATAATTATAGCCACGTTCTCTCCCTTCCTCACATGCTGTCTCCTCAGCTTTTGTCTAGACCATGAGGAATGACAACAGTTTTGCACTGACTGATGCAACAATGGTGACAGGTTCATGCAGGCACCATATGATAACCGGGCAAATGTTTGCAAACTGGTCAGGATATCATAGGTATTTTCTCCACCCGTATGGCTGAAGACTTGAGCCTTTTTTTTCTTCTTTTTTTAATATTTGTTTTACACTGTCATCACAGTCATGACTTGAATTGGGTTTCAGGTGATTCACCGGTATCACAGTTTTGGTCCATGGTGCACGGACACCCATCACAGGAGGGAACATATGCTGAGCTTGTACTTCACCCTGCTGCTGATAAAAGTATTCATCCTTAAGTCTAAAGAAGTTGGTAGAACCTGGTAGTTTCATGGACCAGAATAGGAAAAAGTAGGAGCTCTCAATTTTCTTAGTCTCCTGAGCAAAAAGCACAAAATCAATGTTTGGAAAGAGTATTAGAGGGAGCAATGAGAAAACCTCTATGATGGACCAGTGATGAGACCTGCATGAGTAGGCACCTGAGGAAAGAAGAGGCCTTTATGGTCCTCATGCATTCAAAAGGAAGTATTATGGGCAATTTTTTTGTTCATCCAAGGTGGAGAATTTTGAGCCAACTGGAGAACTGCACTGCCCAGGACTGGAGAAACTATAATATATAAACTTCATGTAAAATATATATAAACTTCAACTATATCTGGAGATAGGAGAAAGGAAGAAGACTCTCACAGGGGAAGGGAAGTCTTTTGGACAATTCTTTAGACAATCAATGCATCTGGAAGCCTTCCACCTATCTCCCACCTCCACATGCTTTCTGGCACTAGTAGGAATCCCTGAGGAATGAATTCTCCATCAGAACATACACAGAGTATCATGAGGAAGTACACATCTTGTGCTATTTTTGGTCATATCCAAATCATCATCTAGAAAGCATCTCTAATTGAAAATACAGTGCTTAATGCACACAAGAGGGGGTTTACAACCACCACTGAGCTTCCATCATACTGTTACCACAATCTCACTGAGTAATCCTCCCTGCATACCGTTTATCTCTGGCTTTATCTCAAGTCTCCCCACTCCCAGAAATGCAGTTGGAGCAGTCTGCCTGGGTGGTTGTCTCCTGATGATGCTGCATAGGATCCTGCTCCAAAGTCACATCTAACACAGTGGAAAGTACCAGCTGTTGATCTGCATTATTGTGACACACATAGGAACAAATACGCTACCCAGCACTGTCTCAAACCAGTGAGAACCTACTAGATTACATCTGATATCCTTAAAGACCACTCATGAGTCTGTTATAAACTGTCCTTGAGCACTGGGAATAGCTTAGCAGTCAGCACTTGTGTTCTGAAGGGAGACAAGGTGAAACTTCACAAAAATGTGTTGTTACAAGCCCAGTGTCACTGTGGCAAAACAACAATTATTGTAAATGTGCCAATGTCCAAAGGAACACAGCTCAGGAGCCAGTGGAGCAGAACTGGTCCTTAGCTGTCTTTGTCATGCCAAAGAAGTATTTTTGAGAAGTGCATTGGGAAGTACCCCTGGACTGCAGTCATTTGGGATGAGCTATGTTATATAGCAGAAGTCTATGTCTAAGTAGTCATGTAGGCTCCCTTTATAGTCAGTGAAGAGTAACAAGCATTGGTAAGGCGGGGTTCTGCTCATCCTGGGGTCGTCATCCAAAATATTAACCAGATTAATCCACAATATTACCAGGTTGCTACTTGGAATTGCTTGTTTGTGGGTGTATGGGGATATTAATGTGAATGCAGAGTTGCACCACAGACAGCTGGAGTCAAGAGACATAAGTCTTGCCTCCAAATTTTGAGTCAGAAATGGGGGGATGAGGTGGTGTTTTTATGTTCATAGGATAGAGATTTTCCATATCTCCTACAGCTGTTGTCCCAAGGTCTGTCTTGCTCACCTGCAATGAATCCCCCTAGTTCACATGCCAGTCCACATCTTAAACAGATGCTGCTGTGTCCACCTTGCTGTGGTGCTCATCACACAGAAGTGAAGTGCAGAGAAGTGTGTCACCAGCCTCCTACACATCCCCTAGTCCCATATCCCACATCTGCCTGGGACCCCTCTCCACAGGGCCTCACGATAATTCCTGAACCACACAGAGACAACATCACTGGAATCTGCCACCGAAGGGTTTCTCAGGGAAGAGGAGGGAGTAAAGCTCAAAGGGCCAACATGAACCTGCTTGGACCGGTGCACCAGGCTGCTTCAGTCACCCAGTATTGTTGGAGGTAGAGAAACCTGTCCAGATCAGAAGAAATCAGTTGTGAGCAGTGGGGTTTTTTTGCCCCATGCCACAGGCTCATCTGGAAATGGTACGGGGATCTCTCCTGATAGAAGCAAACCCAGGCCCCTGAAGGCAAAGACTCTTGAAAGTCTTTACCATTATGTGCTGCTTAATGAGTCAAAATTGATTATTCCCTTCGTTATTAACCCTGTGAGGATAAGGTGGAACAGTGGCAGATTGGCCTTTGACTTGATAGTTTGCCAAGAGATGATGAGAGTTTTGGGCTCTATCAGATGATTATTTTACCCCCAGCCATATGCACATCATGAAACTGTGCCAGCAGACAGAAGCAAGGAACCTGGAAGAGGCTTTTGGTCTTTGGGGTTTTTTTTTTGGGGGGGGGGGGTTGTTGTTTTCTTATTTTTATTTTAAAGAAAAAAATTGGTGGCTTTGGGCTTCATAGGTATCAGTTTACAACCTGTCTCTGGGCAGTCTTTGAGTGACAAAATCTACTGACAGCAAACAGCGCCACTGCTGCAGTCGGCTTGAGGAAATGGACTCCTTGGAGTCAGTACAATCAACTGATGCAAAATGAGATAACCTAGTTTTGAGCTGCTGGGTCTCTAAAAGAAAATAAGAAGAGTTTGGAAGGCAAGAAAGCAAAACAAACCCACAAAACTCCTAATCTCATGTCAGGTTTTAAAAAAAAAGGGAAAAAGGTGGTTCATAATCCCATTTTATTAAAAGCCACGTATAGATAGTGTGCAGGTTTTCAATCTGATGAAGGCAGAAGCTGGGTGTAAGGAAGAAGCCCTGAGCATTTCCAGCAGAAGCAATGTGATGAGAGTTTTGTTTGAAGAGATATGGGGCTATTGCACATTCCTGTCCAGTGCTCTGTCATTGTGCACTAGGATATGACACTGCCAAGTGTGATAGACTTCTCTGACAGCACAGGAGCCTGCCAGTGGTACTGATGCCTTTGTCATCTATTGCAGTCTCTCTCTCATTATTATTTTTTTTTAGTCCTGTATCTTAAAAGAATATATTCTTCTTATTAGTAGTGGCTTGGTTAACAAAAGCTGCGAAGAATCTGAGAGTTCCTCTTATAAATGTCTAAAATTGGTGGGTTTTTCTTCAAAATAGCTGGAAAGGAAAAAAAGTACAATCAAATATATGGTGTAGCACACTTCTAACGCAAAGCTACACACTGTGCTGCTGCTTCTGTTTGCTGGGAAGGAGATAATGCTGTCTCCTCTGTGCATGATTTTCTTTGAAACCCACTACACAACGTTTAACAGAAGGCGTTAGTATAATCTGTGTTTTGCATAAGGGATGTCATCATATTCAGCAGCAACAAAGTTCCTTTGAAAAAAAAAAGAGGGGGGGAGGTTTTTTTTTATTATTATTTGAAGTAGCTTAGTAGCTGAACAGGGCAAGAATTATCATAAAGTGACTGCAGCATTCTCAGAAATGTCCTTAGTGCTGTTTGCATTTATTCTTAAGTGTCTGCACTGGCGTTTACATCTTTGCTGTTCCTTAAAGCAGCGTTGTAGGCGGTAGGAACAGCAGCAGTCTCTTGGCTGGGTTCCCATCCCTTGGGAAGCCCCAGATACTGTTATGTCAGTAGGTTTCCCCAGTGCTTTGTGGAGGCTTACACAAAAAGCAAACTCAGAAAGTGCATTTCTCCCTCCATCCCCAACTCACTTGTTAGGCAGACTTTGATTTTTGTACTTTAAACCCCAATTCCAAATTAACCCAGGGTGCTGCTTCTAGTTAACTCCCTGAAATTAATTAGGGTTAGAGGTTTGTCTGCGACACTTATTTTTCTCGTGATCTTGGAACAAATGTGAGTCTTGCTTTTAATAATTCTCAGTTGCCTTTTTTTGTTTGGTTTTTTGCTCTTTTTAGAAAAACAGCTGACTGCTAGCAACTGCTTAGGAATATTAGCCATGGCTGAAGCCATGCAGTGCACTGAATTATACAACATGGCCAAAGCTTATGCCCTGCAAATTTTCCCAGAGGTGGCAAACCAAGAAGAGATCCTTAATATCTCAAAAGATGACTTCATTTCCTACATGTCCAATGACAGCCTGAACACCAAAGCAGAGGAGCTGGTGTATGAAACAGTGATAAAGTGGATTAAGAAGGACGCCGCAATCAGAGCTCAGGTAAAAATAATCTCAGCAGCCTCGCTCTGCTCTGTTCCCATGAATGCCTCTTTTGGAACAGACACCATCTCAGTGCAATTTTAAACATACGGGTGTGTGGGAGATGGGATGGGCAGTTCAGATAAAAAAAGACAAAGGGAATGCAGGCTATGCACAAAATGTATGTAATTTCAAGATCTGATCCCTATATCTGATCATTTAGAATGAAAATCTCATTTGTGACATGCATGGTACAAAGCCGGGGCCTCCAGTTGTTGACTGCAGGCTCAGTCAGAGATAAATTGGGAAGAATTACAGTTGTGTGAGATGCTGCTTTAAGGGAATGCATTTTAGTAACAGCAGGAAATAAAAAATCTGTCGGAAAATCTGTATTTCTTTTGATGCCACGTACTGAATGAGTATAACTCCAGTTCATAAAATAAAGATTCTGTATCTTTATTGGCTGCTTAGATAATCCCTTGGGTTTTATATATTTCTTAGAGTTAGTCTTTCCTCAACCATATGAGCTATGCAGTCTGCTCTTGCCTAAAGAAACAGAGTCTGTAACTTTGCCTGGCACTGTCTCCAGAAAATGCTAGAAGTGATGACTGTTTGGAGGGTGGTGATTGTCCTTGGGACCAGAAGTCATCCCTGGTGATATCTGAAAACCTGCTACTTGCCTTGAGTCAGCTCTGCGGTCTGAACCCCAAACCTCTCCATTTGGAGGCCAGTTCTCTGCACTGTAAGGGGAAGGTTGTTTTCCTCTTTCCCCTTCTTTGGAGGCCAGAGTTGTTTCTGTTGACCCCCAGTCACAGTTTGGGCTGTTTTAAGGTGGGCAGTTGCTTATGGACCAGACTGGATCTCAGGGAGGAACTTGGCCATGTTGTTGATGCCATCCCACATCATGACAGTCAGTACTTTCTTGACTGAAATGTGAATTCAAGCACCTAAACGTGCAGTGGGATGTTAAATGTGACATTGGATGTGATCCAGAGCAGCTGCACATCCACACCTCAGCTCTAAAGTGGTAGAAATAGGAATTCCTGCTCTCCCCAGGCTGCTGGATAAGGGCATTAAGGACAGTGGGGCACTGCATGCCAGGCCAAGCCTTGGTGCCTGTGCTGCTCCCCCAGCTGAGCTCCTGGTCCCTGCCAGAGCCTGCAGCCCCCAGGGCCTTGCTCCTGTCCTGTGTGCCCAGGAGATGTGGCTCAGCAGGACAATCCTGTGCTGGGGACCCGCCCCACGCTCTGACCACCTCTTCCATGTGTCAGCAGTGACATTTACTGCATTGCCCAATGTTATTATTGCCTAAAACATTCACACAGTATAATGGATTTACTGAAATGCACCCCTTTTTGGCTCTCCCTGGCCTTGAAAAACACACAGTTTTACTGAATGTTTCCCTGAGTGCTTGAAGTTTGATGGCTCTGTGCCACTCTGAACTTAAGGCGACCTCAGGGACTATTCCCAGGGGCTGGAGTTCAGGAGCCCTGCGGCAGGAGCCTGTTTGCCTGCTGCCAGCAGAAGGTGTCACTCGCCAGACAGTCTGGGTTGTGTTCTCAAAACTGTGGTTTTAAATATTTCCTTCTGCATCCTGCTGAGGCAATGTTGGGAATTTGGGTTTTTAAGTGGTGGCTTTCCTTGCTGCCGGGACCACCATCCCCTCCTCTCTTCCTTTCGTGTTGCTTTTCTGGGTTTTTTTATTCCCAAGTTTCCTTCTCCTCTGTCCTGGTTCTGCAGTGCTTTTGTAGTTTATGATGGCAGTTTTATTTGCTTCTCCAAATTTCTCTGTGGTGCTTTGGTTTCATGCATTTCTTTACAAGAACTTTTAATTTTTAATTTGTATTTATCCAGAGATAAGGGTTTTGAATAAATTACTGTTAAAGATACCAAGAAGAAACTATTTTCATGCCCAATCCTACCACTAAGCTAGTTTATTTAAATAGTAGCTCTCACTTTTCTTAGTACTCTGTGCACTGCTTGATCTATTATAAAGCTCTTAGTTAAATAGGTACTTATTTTTTAAAAGTAGGAGCTCACACTTACCATGAAAAGTACCATCTTTACAATAATGACTTCTGCATTTTCAGAGCCTGGGAACAAATAGCTTCCATGGTGCATAGGAAGGAAGATAGACCTGAATAATCTTATTTCTAATGAAGATGATGATGATGAGTAAAAATTTGTGCATGGTGTGCAGCAAGGCCCACCATGCCAGGAACTGCCCAAGCTCCTGTGAGATGCACGTGCTGCTCAGAGCTTTGCAGAACTGGGCAGCTTTGAGGCAATATTGAACACAGGATGAACCTTCCTGCAGGAGCTGTGCATGGATATTTTTATTTTATTCATAGTTTGGAGATAGGTCCTATGAGCTGCCTTTAGACTCTTCGGGGTGGAGGACACCAGGACTGTTGGTGTCTCTTGGGAGGGTTGATGGTTGCCATGAATTGCAGCAGTCCCAAGACATCACTCCAGCTCTGCTGCACTCCTCAGGTGACCCGATCTGGTTATATTTGTCTCTCCCAGAGGTAGTGCTGGCAGTTAAATCCTCCAGGGTATGGATTTCCAGAGCCCCCACTTTCTTCATGGTCTCCCCACCTCACTTTACCTTGACAGTTCAGGCTCTATTGTCACATTTTTATTTTCAATAGCTCCAATGGCAGGTGACTAAAATGCCTCTTTGGCAGCTTCTTCCAAGTCCTGCATTGGTGATTCTCCCAAAGGTGGAGGTCTGGCACAAGCAGGGAAAGGTCTGTGCTCTTCATCTCACCTGCATGTCCATCTTCCCTGGCTAAGCCTGGCAGGGGCTCTCTCAGCAGAGACAGCCCCGCAGTGGAGCTTCTCTCTGAATCAGCACCCTCTGCCCCCAGGGCAGCTGCAGCCCTCCAGAACTCCTTGTGCTGTAATGGCTTTGTGTCACTCTGCAGTGCCTGGGGACAGTAAATCTCACCACTCGAGTTCCCCCACCGCAGCCTCATGCCGTGCTCTTACAACAACTTATCCATCACTGCCTCCCCTCCTGCCCGATCCCCTGCTGAAAGCCTCTGGGAAGGAGATTTTCAACGGATCCTCCTGTTCTCCTGCAAGGGCGTCGTTTGCTGTCTACCTGCTCTTCTCTGCCTTTCTAAAAGCTTTTCTTCAGGTGTCTGACTGTTTCTGCTTTTGTTAATTCTTTCCCCACCAGGCTGGAGGGCAGTGACAGGGAAGGAAGCAGGATTTTCTTACAAGGCAAGTTGAAAAGCTGCGCTCTGGCTGATGTTTAATTGTGCACATTGTGCTCATATGAACAGTGCTGCATAAAAGTGCTCTGTGGCATTAGAAAAGACAGCACCTGAGCCTTGTTACAAAGAGAGAACAGCAGTGCTTTAAGGGTTGCTGATCATCTGCATAAGACAAAGAGGCAGTTCAGAGGGTGACATGTTAAGCCAGGATTTGGTAAATAATTGTATCTCCCTACTGCATTGGAGCAGTGCCGAGCTCATATGGTAACGTTTATGAAGTTGCTTTAGTGCTGCTGGTAGTGCAGTTTAAAACTGGTCTGAGCAGAAGAAGCAGCCTGTGGGGTGAGGTCAGGACTAGTAGGTTATTTCCTGTGCCAGTGGACACACAGCACTGGTTGTAGGAGTCCTCCTGACTGCTGTCACTGTGTGCAGAGCTTGCATCTGAATGACACACCTGGGAAAGCTGAATCTACTCTTTTTTTCTTTTTATTTCTCTTCCTGACTGATGGATGAGATTGTAGGGTTTATCCTAACAGTTATCCCCTTGATAAGCTTATTACAACTCCAGCAAACTCATGCAAAAAATATATTGTATAATAGAGGCTTTGCTGCCTGAAACCAGCACGGTCTGAGCTGCCCAAACAAGGAACGATTTCTGCCAGGCCCCACGCAGTCTTCACCTGAGCACATCCCCCAGCTCTCTGCATGGCCTTGGGCAGGTTGTTTCACCTTTTTGCCCCCGTTTCTTACACTATAAGCTGGAGGGAAGTGATGCCTCCCATGAGGGCTGTTGGGAGGATCCCATGGATAACGAGCTGTACTGACACTGCCAAAGCTGCTCAGAGCTACAGTCATGCCCAGCATCCACATGGGCTGGGAAAGATGGGAAGTTGCTGGATGTGTGTCAACTTGTTGCCTGTCCAAAGCATAGTCATACCAGAGCTCATTGGAAACATTCCTACTTTCTCTTCCAAGTCCAAAGTTGTGTCTGTTTTCTCTGATATAAAAAAAAACATACTACCATGTTTATTAAAGACAGAAAGCCTGGGAAAACAAGAATCCCAGTTGCATGAAGCTTCCCTCTCACCCTGAGGAGGGACAAGACATGAGGAGAGGGCAAACATTTCAACAAGTTGCCCAGAGAAGTGTTAGAAGAGAGGCAGATACTGCAGTGATGAATGAAGGACAAGAGGCTCAGCTGAATGACAGCCACCTTTTGTTGCACTCTGCAAGGATATGATCATGTGCCCTTTTTCCAAACTTTTAAAATCATGGTGTCCAGCAGCAATACAAAATGTCTCCACCATAAAGGCACTAACAAGCTTTTTATGAACTTGTGTCCTCAGAGGCAGATTTATCTAAACAGCATCTTCATGGTGTCTGAGAACCAGAGATGCGTAGACAAATTTGAGGTAATTTAGAAAAGAGCAACACAAATGATTAAAAGACTGAAGGAACTGATGTGAGGAAAAAAAAGATTAAAAGATGTGAATATGCATGACTTGGCCTAATGACAGCTAAAGAGGGATAAACATCTACAAGTGTTTGAAGCCCCAAGGAGGGGAGTTGCCTGGAAGGATGCATGGGAATAACAACAGTAAGGACCACTGGGATGAATTTGAGACTTGGCAAATTAGTCTAACACTAAGCAAATTAGTCTAACACTAAGCAAATTAGTCTAACACTAAGCAAACACAAAGCCCACCTGTACGCCCTGTATCTGTCAGTGAGGGTAAGGAAAAGTGATGGAGAGAAGGAGAAGAGGATTTATGTCAAAAAAGCTACAAATGCCCGTGAGCTGTATTTTGGCAGTGACAGAGAGTGGCAGTTCGAAGGCAAGATGTTACAGAGGAGAAAGGGTTGGTGACTGTGAGAGAGCAGATGGAAGATCCCTTATTTCTCAGGCACATTTTAAAGAGCCTTCATGCAGAAGAGCACTTTCCTTCAGGAAAATGGAGAATCTGACAGGTAACAATGACAATTCCAACTCTTCTTTGCAATGACAAGGAGGTAATGATAGAAACTGATACCCAGTACCAGCATGTACAAATTACTTAGTTTATCATAGTAAGAAATTAATTGATCAATCAATGTACTTAAGGGCATTAAGTTTCAGGAAAGAGTGTTGGAATAAATACGAAAAAGGATGCTTCCAAGGGAGCCAAAGTGAATTAGGCACTAACACTCTATAGCAGTTCAATTAGGCTTCTTTGAAAAGCCCACACTACCCTGGTGCTTTGAAATCCATTTGTGGGAAGAGCAGACAAATGCAGAAAGATGCCATAATGAAAGTACAAGAAGCTTCAATTTCTCTGAAAGTGAAAAACGCAAGGGATGAGCGGTAACCCCTGTGATTTCCCGGGGATGGGCTGCTCAAAGAGCTCCAATTTGAATGAAGCTTTTGCAGACACTCAGCTCCCATACGGGCTTACAGAGGGAGAAGAAAAGGCAGGAGCAGGAATGGAATCAGTGCAGGAACATGCCCTTAGCTATATATTGGAGGAAGAAACTGTATTAAATAAAAAAGAGGGTGCAGGTGACATTAGCAGTTCCTGAAATTCCCTCTCTACTAAACTTTTAAGTCTTTTTAAAGGGATACCCTTGACAGAAGATCTACAGAATTATTTCTGTGCAGTTTTAATTGGTTTGAGGAGCTCCGTTGTCTCTCAGTCTGTTCAGTCTCTCTATTTGTGGCTTTTCCAACACACTTCCCTGTTTTTACAAAATCTTTCTTCGCTGTTGCTGAAGCAACGGCCTTACAAAGACCCACATCCACAAGCAGCTCCTCACAAGTGCTCCCTTGCCTTGTGCTGCATGTGGCCCCAGTATTCAGGACTGACCTCCAGAAACAAAATCATTTTATATTTTAGTCAAGAAGCATTTTGGAGAGTTATGGCACGTGGATTCATGTGTCAGTGTGTTGGAGGGATGGAGGCTTGACGGGTTTACTTGGTTCTGTGAAGTACCTAAGAAGCTGCAGCTGTTTTGTTGTTGGCAGTGTGCTTTTGAGGTGCATCTGTTTGCCATGTTTGAATAGGTGAGTGCCCATAAGCAAAAAAACACCACTCACCTCTGGTACCCTTTGGGGGAACTTCGAGGGGTTATTTCGTAGTCAGCAAGCCAGAGAATGCATGGTAAGAGTGAGGCTTTTTTTAATCCTTAGTATCAGGCAAATTCCAAGTATGATGGATCAATGATTTATCTTCCTGTGCATTTTAAAGCCTCTCATCATATTACTGCTGGAAATACTGACCCGAGAGCTGCTTTGCAAACAGCTCGGAGAACAGGACAGCCGCTTGCTGGTGACATTACAGTGTTTAGTCAGCTGTGCTGCCATAAAGATGTCACATTGAAACCTGATTGCAGCAAGACAGAGGGGCTGCTCTTCCCTTCTTGCTGGGCATGAGATTTATGCACGTGGCGTCCTGCCACCAAGCCACCAGCTGAACCCAGTGCCTGCAAACCAGATTTTCTGCCACATGTTTATCTCATGATATTAGGAGGCTGTCGACTGACATGCTACCAAGCCTTTGGGTTTAATCTGAAGGCAGCATTGCAATTCCAAGAAGTCAATGCAGGTGATTAGTAAGTACTCCAAGCGCAGCAGAAAGCTTAGTTGGGCTTGGATATGACCTTGGGTGTAGGAATGTGCAGGAGTTTACTGGAAACACAGTGTGTCTTTGTAATACCCAGGGGTTAGATATATCAAAGCAAGTCCCCTCATTACCAAGTAGCAGGGCAGCACTGGGAAAATGTAGCCAAAAAAAACTCATTTCTGAGAATGGCAAAGCAGTGCACCAGCAGCTTTGGCTTCCCCAAACCAGCCAGTTCCCTCTTGGGCTTGCACTTGGAAACTCAGAGCCATCAATGTTTTGAATATCAGGTTGGGTAAGCTGTGGGCTGAGCCTGATTTGGGCTGGAGGTGGTGGTAGGGAGGGACCACTCATGTCACCTCTCCAGGATGCCAGCTTGCATAGCTACCATGCCACATCCCCAGCCGTCACCACCAGCACAGGTCACTGGGCAGTTTGTTACCTGGCCACAGCCAGGTTTTTTTTTAATTAGCAGGTCCTGTTCTCATTTGAAGTGGGGAACTGGTTCTGCTTCAGATCTGCCCCTGATGGCTTCCTCCATCCAAGGAGGTTCTTGCACTCACACTGGGACGGTGCATGACATGAGGCGAGTCTGAACCCAGGGTTCCAATGAGACAACATAAATCTCTCTCAAGGCTCTCAGATGAATCAAATGTATTCCTACTTCATAATGTTTTGAAAACTATTGCAATTATGCATAAAGGGCTGAAACAGCAGTTTATTGGAGCAAAACAGTATTGTAATGTGGGTAATCTACCTTCTGTATTTGTATTTCTAGCTGAAGCCTGTTTCTTTAGGCAAAAAGTACAAAGGGTCCTTTGTAGGGAGAACAGTAAACTAGAAAGACAGATGAATTATAAGGCATAAGGGAAACGTTATTTTGACCTCTTTGGGCATTACTTCAAAAATGTTAAAAATCTTGAGAGCTTTCCAGTGGAGCATTTAAGGAGCAGGAAATATGACTCTGTAGCAGTAGACATACTTCCTTTAAAACCTAACTGTATACTGTTGTGGCCCAAGTCTGTGCAGTACAATGAGAGTCCTTTTGGAGAATACTTGTGAGGATTTTACTGGATTAGAGATTTGAGCATAAAAAGATTATTTGTAATGTGATAGTGAAGTGGGTTTTGTAATTGAAGCTATGAAGAACAAAGCCCACTTGCAAGCAAGCATTCATAATACTGATGTAATCAGTAGGAGAAGAAATGTCATAAAAAGTTTAGCAAAGTAAATGTTCTCACTCAAACTACCAGTCAGGAATGAAAAAAGCTTTAGAGGGTTTTGTAATCTCATTTGCTAAAGCACTGGCCTGCCTAATGAGACGGGAGTAACTTGTGTGTGCACAGATTATTAGGGAAAGGCTTGAAAGGGCCGTCTTCAAGGTATAGCTGCTCATTTTGATCAGATATTCCTCTGAGTCAACACTGACCCAATGGTAACACTTAGGCTTCCTCATACATGATCACAACCTTCAGAACAGAGCACCCAGGACAAATGGACACAAAAATCCCTGCCAGAGGGTGGAATTTATCGCCCTCCAATTTGGGTTGACATATGGTTGTAGACATCTTAGTGTGCCATGGTCTGAGGCATGGTCTGAGGAACACACTCTGTTTCCCAGGAGCTGATGGCTCACAGTTCTGGCCCGGAAGGGGACATTGATATTCTCTGCTTCCCCTGGTGCTCAGTGCATCCTCTCAGCTCATATTGCTCTGGGGACTGTTAAGTGTGTTGACTAAATCTCTCTTAATTATAACATGAGTTTACACTTGTCTGGCTGACAAGTAAATACTTGGCTTGTGTGAACCCATTTAAGTGTCTGAATCTAGAGCTGAATCTCTCCCCGGAAGTGTTTAGGTAATTAGGGACAGATAAGATCTCCTAAGAATTTTCTCTCCCTGTTTTATATGAAACACACCTGTGATTGCAGGCTGGTGGGAGATCCTTTCTGTGCAGCCACTGAAATCAGTGAAAAATCACTGAAACATGTGCCTTGAAGCAGGACAGATAGCATCTCTCAGAAGTCTCTGCTCTACTGTGTTCCCAGCGACTGTCCAAACAGGCTTTGCTCATGTGGCAGCAGTGCCCTGGCTCCTGCAGCATCACCCTGGCCATACACAGGGTATCTGGCAGCATCACCACTCAGCAAGGAGTTTATGGATGAGATCTTCTGCTGGTGCAAAACCAGAGCAGCTCCCTTCATCCAACAGGAGCTATGCTGAGGTTCACATCACCTGAAAAATCCAGTCCTGGTGGTGTTCAAAAACTTTCCTAGCATTTTAAACAATAAATATTTAGATTTATGCATAATTGTGTCCATTCTCAAGGAGCTGAGGCATGGTCTCCAATATTTATGAGTTGGAAACTCCTAATTTTAAGCCCAGAAGTGGTATTAATATTCTCTCCTTCACCCTGGCATGTGATGCAGGCTGTAGAGTAGTCATAAGTGATTCACAACAAAGACCTGAGAAATATTTCTACTCGCCCAGCCAGCACCTGCAGCCAAGCAGGGAGAAGAAAACATCCCCAGGGTTCCAGGCTCAAAGCACAACTCCAGGGACCCGAGGAGGATGAGTTTGGCCATGTGCCCTGTGCATGTATTCTGCTGCTTTAGTGATAACTGGTAACGTCAGTAGGTGCAGTAGATGTTTCATAGCTGTGTAAGGCACAACGGAAAGACAAGAGAGAATGGAGAGCAAATAACAGATGGTAAGGAGGTTGAAATGCTTTATGGTACTTATTCCAGTCTTAAATGAAAAGGATAATAGTAACAGGATATTTAGTACAATCATAGCTAACAGAGCTGGGAAGTCTTCATAAGGGAGAATCCAAAGGAAAAAGGCTGCTGATTGCCTAAATCACTTGAATATTCTTAAATCAGTGAGGCTAAATGAAATTCACCCTTGACTATAGTGCTTAAAAGAGCTGGTGCGAAAAGAGGTTGCTTTATAAAAGCTTCTCTTGTCTTGTGGAGATGCTGCCATGGTTCGTACTCCTCAAATCCCTTGGTGAAAAACACTGCAATTCTATGTACCCTTAATGCTCTCAGCACCGAGCCCGAGTCGTGACTGTGTGTGGTCGTGCACACACACACACACACACACACAGAGCCAGCTTTCTGTAGCTGTTAGAGCAAAGGGAAGAATAAGACTGAAAAGTAACATCGGTTTTGATATGTGACATCAACTTTCAAGCTGATGAAAGGGAGTAACATGTTCTAATTATTATTCTCCTTCAAAATAAGCCACGAGCTCAGACAAAAGAGGAGAGAAAGGAGGGGGGTTATCCAGGAGAGAAACAGAATCACATTTTCTCACTTATCTAATTAAAGCAAGGTGGGTGAGCGAGAGGGAGAGCTCGCTGTGCTCAGGGAGCAGTGCTGCCCCATTTATGCTGGGAAAGGTGGGAAATGGAGGCGGTAACTCCACTGGGCCCATGGGAATTGTCCCATCCCTGACGGAAAGGAGCTGTACTCCCAGTGCTAATTTGTAGTCAGTTTCGGGACATGGTGGTGCCTGTGGAACCCCATGGCCCCATTTAGTGGCACACCTGGTGTTTGGGACTGTTTTATGTTGTGGCTGCTGCCAGTGCAGAGCAGCCTCAGGAGTGTCAGGGGCAGCTCTGGCGTGTCCCACCGTGCCAAGGGAAGGTGCTGGCTCCTCTGGTACACTCCGTGTGTTTTCCAACTTGATTTAAACTGCCCTTTAGCGACTTGTACTGCTTCCTGAGCAGCCTGCAGTGAGAATTAACCTCCCCTGTGGGATTGTCTCGCTCATCCCCAGTGTATCCTCTCTCCGCATCATTCCCCTGTCCCGGTGCCACGTTTCGCCTTGGCTCCTGTGTAAGGTTAAACGCCTCCAACCTTCTTAAAAAAAGCACTTCCTGAAGTCAGAGCTTTGCCACCCACTGCCATATGTCCACTGCTCCCTCTCTTGTAAGGTAATGACATTAAGATATCTGCAGCCAAGTGCCTGACGTTTGTGGCTCCAGGGAAGGAGCAGCCGTTGTACCTCCTAGAAAGCGCCTCAGAAATGGATTTCAGCAAGGGAGGAGTGTCTTTTTTTATGTTGTGAGGTTTTTATGTTTTGATGAAGTGATCTCAAGCCCTACTCGGCCCTGTGCCACACTAAAGGGAACAGCGAGGACTCAGGAACTTACTGATCACAGTGGTGTTCTTTTCTCAGAAGAGAAACACTGTCACTTTTCCATCCCTTTTGCATCACCAAACTTTTTTATCCCCAAACAATTGCAGGGTGGCCAGGCTTCTACTCTTCAGGCTGTACCTAAAATTGCCAGCTCCAGTGTTGAGGACAGCTGAAAAGCAGGGGACTGGGAGTCAGCCTGAAAGCCTTTGTCTTCTTGGGGCCACAGATCTGCAGACACATGTGGGGCTCAGCTCCCCACAGGTCATTGCATTTTTGCCTTGACAGGGCTTGCAGCAGGCTGATGTGGCTCTCTGGTAGGAGAACAGTGGGAATTTGGAGGAGACATCCTTTTTTCCTTCTAAATTAAACCTGCTTCTTCAGTTTGGGTGGGGAAGGGGGAAGCCCTGGAAGTGCTGGCAGGTGTCACTGCATCCTTCACCTGCTTGGCCAGTCCATTACCAAGTTCAGGCCATATCCCTGCCCTCCCATCTCATTGTCCCTGCTCCATTCCCATTCCTGCTCTTGTTCCTGTTCCTGCTGTGACTTGGCTCTCACACACGGCAGGGACAGGCAAGCTGCTGAAAAAGAAAGTAAGAGCCAAGTGGCTTCTGGAAGACCAGAGGCATCTGCAGGCCAGCAGATGCTGCTGGCACCCAGTGTTTCTTGGGACCAGCACGGACCTCAGGAATATTTTTTTGCATCCTGGCCTCAATCCTAGTTGGGTTCTTTGGATGCTGCCGCTGTATGAATATTTATTGCAACAGATGATTACCTTTTCTTGCTGCTCACCCTTAGTTTGCATCGTGTTTGTGTGCCTTGCTTCTGGAGTTCCGTGTTTTCCCATTCCTCTGCTTTTCACTGCATTCATGTGCAATGTTGTGATATACCCAACAATATATAAAAAGAATAATCTGGGGATGGACTCCTGCTTTGTCAATTGCAGTTTTCTCTCTTGGGGTTTTGTTCTCCTTTAAGCCATGTTTGGTGACAGACAGCTTCATTTGCTCAAGTGTCCTTTACCCTCTGAGGTTTAATGTATTTGTTTAGAAGATGAAACTTACTGTTGGTATTTCTATAGCACCCTCTGGAGTCAGACTTCCCTAAAAGCTAGAACTACATAATTTGTTTCACCAACAAATAAACTCTACTAATTGAAAGATTTTTAACAAATTGGTTGACATCATTCAGGCTCTACCATAGTTGTTGTTGAAATCTACCTCATTTACTGACTTCTGTTTCACATTTATAGTGCCAGAAAAGACTTGTTTGGGGGTTTTATTGCAGTGCAACAACCACACCCACGTTTTAAGGTTAATTCAGACAAATGCTTACTCCACATCTCCACTGCACAAGGTGCTATATTCAGTCTGAGTTCAGAATGAGCTTTTATTTCCAAAAACTCCTCTATACAGTGCTGTGTAACAGGAGTTGCCACCTTTTGAAGATTATTTTCAGTCTCTGGGACCAAACCCAGCCTGAGAGCTGCATTGTCTCTGTCCTACCCATTCACTAGGCAGGGCCTGTATGCAGCATCCATGACAAGTGTGTCTCCAGGCTGGATGACAGGGGATCGTTTACAGGAAAGGAGGGGGAGATGCCAAGTGGCTGAACTCTGGCATGAAGGCTGCATGTGTTATTATTTCTCCCCCCTCACAGTATGCTGCAGAGCTGCTGGCAGTGGTGCGGCTCCCCTTCATCCATCCCAGCTATCTGCTGAATGTTGTTGACAATGAGGAGTTGATAAAGTCTTCGGAGGCTTGCCGGGACCTGGTGAACGAAGCCAAACGTTACCACATGCTGCCACACGCCCGCCAGGAGATGCAGACACCAAGGACCCGGCCCAGGCTCTCTGCAGGTAAAGCAAAACGTCATTCCACAACACCAGCCCCCTGGTTCCACATTGCCTGGACGTGTCCTGGGACAGGGCACAGACCTTGGCTCCTTCCCAGAACCTGCTGACATTTCAATTTTCCATTGTTACTTCCCTTAAGCATTTAGTAGCCTCTCCCCATGGGTGGACATGGATGTTCAGATATATGCTCCTGAAATGGGATTTAAAAGGAGCCTAAATTTTAAGAATTATTGTCTTGGTCAGAGACTGTAATGTTCCTCTGTTGTCTTGAAAGTGAACCCTGTGCCCTCTTTGCCTCAGTTTCTGTAGCTGCAGAAATAGGTGAATAATTTTATTCTTTGCCATGGAGCCTCTTGGGGGGAGGATCTGTCTAATGTTCATCAAACACCTTCACTTTCACAGCCCTTTGTAAAGATAATATTTTTATATGGTAAGGCTGATGTAAATACAGTATTTTTATACTGATGAGCACCAGCTCAGGCTGTTTAATGCCTCCAGAACAAATGGATCACACATAACATATTCCCTTTTAAAAACCCAGCAGCTGTGAAGAACTGAGTCTTTTTAGGAAGTTTCACACCCATTTTTCCTTTTCGGAAAAATGCATGGAAAAACCCCAAGCACCCACCTTGCCAGCCGAGCCCATATCACGGCGATGTGAGAAATATCCTAAACATTCACTGAACAGAGAGTGCAAGTATCATGTAGAAAAACTGCACCCAAGAAGGAGTCTGATGGAGCAGGTGCATTGTTTTAACATGCTGCCTGTACTTCTGCCTCCCATAAGTGTAACAGAAAGCCAGACAAAACTTTCTGTCACTGCCACTGATGCTAATGTGGCACGGAGATGGCATATCAAACCACGGCATTTGCAGCTTCGGGAGACTGCCTCATCAAGGCACCTTTCAGAAGGACGAAGTGTAGAGGACTTTCAATAACAATCTACCCTAAAAAGTCTTTCATTGGAGATGACTAATGGTGTGATGTTTGAAGGGATTTTTGAAAAGTGCTTATTTTATGTATATAAAATTGTAGGTGTAATGTGATCCATTTCCAGAAGCTTGTTGATGAGGGAAAAGTGATTCTCTCAGGGTAAAGGAGGGTGATTATAGTTTTTTAGGTCAGAGTCTAATTATATAGAATCATGTTATTTTGCATATCAACAGCATTCATGGAGGCACAAAGGATCTCTAAACACCCTTTGTGGGCTCGCTGCTGCGTGTCACATGCCCTCTTGAGGTCATTGATTATAATCAAGTTATGTCTTGCACAGGTGATTAGATTTTCTGGTGTGGCGCAAAAATAATGATCTCTTGTTACTGAGAAATATTTATTTAAAACCGTACAGCACTTTATCTTAATAACTTTTAAGAGAGTAACCTTGCCTGAATGACACAAATATATTTTTTGAAAATGCTAATGAAGAATGACGATAATCCATTACCCTGCAGACACATTTCTCTCCGCTGCTGCTCCAAATCCCTCTCGCTGGCAGTCTCGCTCCTGCCCCGCACCTGTGCACACTTGTCTCGGGGCTGGGAACTGGAACACATCACAGCAATGGCTCCAGTCAGGAGACAGCTCCTGAAATGGTGATTCCTTCCAGCCTGTGGCCTCCTGGTCCTGCTCCTGAGCCTACTTCTCCTGGCAGCACAGGGTCTTCCAATTGCTGCAGAAAGGTTTTTAACACTTCAGCTAAATGCCAAGTCCAAACCATCCGCAGCACTTGACTCTTGGATGGAGCTCGGAAACATCCCAGGGTTACACTGTGACCCATCTCTGTGGGAATGAGTCTGGAGAGGAGCCTGGAGTAACACAGAGATCAGATATGACTCAGCTTTGGCTGTCAAGTGGGAATAAAACCTCAGAGATATGGATTTCAAAAGTTTTGCATGAACAGAGAGTTTGGCTTGCTGGACACCTTGCATGTTACAGGCTTGGGGGAGCTGTTCAAGCACAGATAAAGTTCAATTAATAACTATATTAAGGCAGGGGACATCTTCATCACATTTCCTAGCACCTGGTAGACCAAGACCATGATCCATGACTTGAGCACATTATCTAGGTCTGGAAAATCCACTTTCTCTGGGAAAAGCAAAAAATAAAACATGAAAAAAACTCACCAGAAAATGATATATTAATGGAGTGCATGCAGGAAGAATATCAGGATGAAGATCCATAACCATAGCTTAACTTTATTCAGATATTAGCTTTTAATGTGAGAAGACTTTCTTTAGGTGAAAGCCCAAACCTGCTTGTCCTGGATAATAACCAAGCTCCAAAGCTATCACAATCCTTGACAAAATGCCCATTTTCTTCAATGGAAGAGAAATTTGCTACCTGCAAGTCTCACTCAAGGACTTGAAATGAATGGACGTCTTTACATGGAACTGCCTTTTTATTTCTTTCCCCCCAAGCTTTGCCCAGATGGCATTCTCCCTGCCTAGTTCTCTGAAGAGTGTTCATAGTGTCATTCCTCACCCACTGCTCCCCCTACACATACATTCCTGTTTTTTCTCACCCTTCATGGTTTGATTGCAGACTCTAAAACAGATCTATATACGATACACTAAAATTTCCCTGACTGATGAGTATTTTTGGATGGGTTCCTGCCTGGTTGAGAGATGCCACTTTTTTATAATACTATTTTTCTTGCTTGAATCCTAGGAGTAGCCGAGGTAATAGTCTTAGTTGGGGGTCGCCAGATGATTGGCATGAACCAACGTGCTTTAACAGCAGTCACTTGCTTAAATCCTCAAAACAACAAGTGGTACCCCTTGGCCAGCCTGCCCTTCTATGATCGAGAGTTTTTCAGCGTGGTCAGCGCTGGGGACAACATCTATCTCTCAGGTAAGCAGCAGATTCTACAGAAATCACAGAAGGGTTTGGGTTGGAAAGGACCTTTAAAGGTCATCTAATCCAAGCCCCTGCCATGGGCAGGGACACTTTCCATTAGATCAGGTTGCTCCAAGCCCCATCCCACCTGGCCCTGAACACTTCCAGAGAGGGGGCATCCACAGCTTCTCTGGGCAACCTGTGCCAGTGTCTCACCACCCTCGATGCAAGAAATTTCTTTCTTATGTCCAATCTAAATCTACCCTCTCTCAGTTTAAAACTCCAACGTCTGATTCTGTCACTATAGGCCTTGATAAAAAGCCTCTTTCCATCCTTCTTATAAGCCCCCTTTAAGTATTGAAAGGTCACGATAAGGTCTCCCCAGACCTTTCCCTTCTCCAGGCTGAACAACCCCAAATCTCTCAGCCTGTCTGCATAGGAGAGGTGCTCCAGCCCTGTGAGTATTTTCATATCCCGTCTCTGGACTCAATTCAACAGGTCCATGTCCTTCTTGTGCTGGGGACCCCAGAGCTGAACACTGCACTCAAGGTGGGGTCTCACGAGAGCAGAGCAGAGGGGGAGAATCACTTCCCTCGACCTGCTGGTCACACTGCTTTTGATGCAGCCCAGGATACAGTTGACTTTCTGGGCTGTAAGTGCACCCTGCTGGGTCATTTCCTATTTTTTGTCCACCAATATCCCCCAGTCCTCCTCTACAGGGCTGTTCTCAATCCATTCACCCCCCAGATTTACTGGGCTGGGAGAAAAGTTACAATACAGGCAGCCCAGACAAAACAGGATCTGCCAGAGTTTTACCCAGCTGCTCCTGGGGAGAAAAAGAAAAAAAAGATAAGTGGGAGGGATGTTGGGAGAGAGGGATTTCCCTGCTTTTATCATTCCCTGTGTCTCTGCGGTGTTAACGTTCTCTAAGAGCAGTCAACAACAATATTTTGCAGTTGCAACGTGAAGAAAATAGGTCTGACAACCATCAAGAATGCAAAGAGGTTTCACTGCCATAGAAACACAATTTAAAATACTGGCTGTAGCTGAATCTAAATGGTAGGTTATGGAATTTGAGACAGACAGACTGAACTGCTGAATATGTGACCTACACTTAAAGTATTTGCTTACAGGAGCATTCATGTTTTGCACTTGTTGAAACCTCTCTTTTGACAGTAGTCACTAGCCCTGTAATCTTCTTAGTTTTGATGAAACTGAGACCACTCTCCTTAAAAGGCTTTAACTCCCAGAGTACCTGTCAACACTGTGCCCTCAGCATCACAGTATCTGGATTTTTGCAGTCTGTTGGTACCTCTGCTTGGCTGGAGGGGGAGAAGCAATTCCCACCAGACAATGCAAGGATGCTCTGATGGCAGCTGAGTGGAGGCTGGATGATTAAAAGAGGAGGCTGGGCAGGGAGGTGCGGATGTGTGTGATCCAGGATGTAGTTGGGAGCACAGATGCACCTGGCATCTGTACCAGTAAGGGGTTACAGCTGTTGCCTTTCCCTTGCCGAGCTCTCTCGCTGCATTTTCTGCAGTAAATTGCTGCCTGTGGTGTTAAATTCCATTAATACTGCATAGAGACCCTAAGAATTGATTGGAAATTATTTCTTGATGGTTTTTTCCCCCATGCTTGTTTGCCCATGCTTGAGAGCAGCTGGAGCAAAAGTCTTCTGGGGAGGCTTTTGTCAGATGTTGGCTTTTAGTTATTCTTAGCTGAGGTGCTTTCCAATATGTACAGCCATTTTAGGCTGTGCCACATCTGGTAACAAAAGCTTGGAATCCTAATTTCAAAGCTCATTTCAGCTCTCTCCCTTGAATCTGAGTGAGTGACCGGGTGGTATTTGGTGGCTGCAATAAGGAGAGCTGGAAGTGTAGCTAAGTGCCAGTTGATATTTTGCTTTGCTCAAATGTAGAAGACACAGGAAAAAGTGAAGGGGAACCAGCAGAAGTGAGAATGGCCTGCTGCAAGCTCCAAGTACTGGACCCTGCACTGCATAGCATAGATTTGGAGAGCAAAATGCCAAGGAGGAAGCCTGGTTTTCTCATAAAACCATGGAACTGTGTCTAGTTCATTTTCCTGGCTTGACCGCTGACTCCTAGTGTGGTCCCAAATAAATCATTTCACCTCTTCGTGCTTCAAAACAGGATAGTAAGACACCCACTAAGTGGCTACCTTGGAAGCTTCAAGCAGAAGTTAAAAAGTGACCAATATAAATATTTCACGAGATCAACTTGAACAGTTTTACAGGAGTGGTACAGCTGGTTCTGTCTTTTATCAGCAAATGAAAATAAATAAGAAGTTTGTCCCTGAAAATTAGAAATCAAGCTTAGAGTGCAAACACTGACTTTATTCTGCCCATATATGTGCTGCTTCAATCCATCACTGTATTAAGCATTTTAGATTTCAGGCTGGCCTGTGTCTCGCAAGCCAAGATAGACTCAGCCTCCTGACACCTTCTTGCAAGTGTTGCAGTAATTTAATAGACTGGAAGTTATTTATGAACACTGAGAAGGGTCTATCCCCTTATGTATGTGTCCCTCGTAGTCTGACATCTTGATTTCTTCATGTCATCTTATTAAAAAAACCCCAGCCTTTGGGGCGCATGAATAAATGACACAGATATGCATCATCGGAACAGATGCTCGGTATTGAGGGTGATTTATTTTAATTAGTCAAATGTCATTTGAAGAGTTTTTACTTTGTAACTGGCTTTGATTGCTGCATCCAGAGCTGCTGCCATTCCCGGATGTCACGTAACTCTCCCCTTTTCTCTCCCCTTTTCTCCAGGCGGAATGGAGTCGGGTGTCACGCTGGCTGATGTCTGGTGTTACATGTCCCTGCTCGATAACTGGAACCTCGTGTCCCGCATGACAGTCCCAAGGTGCCGACATAACAGTCTGGTGTACGATGGGAAAATTTATACCATCGGAGGGGTTGGCGTGGCAGGCAACGTTGACCATGTGGAAAGGTAAAAAAAAAAAACCAAACCCTAAAAAAACCCACGTGCTGTTTGCTGGAGCTTTGCCTTCGTGCTATGCTAAAGGACCGTTTGCCTTTTAAAGGGCACATCAAATGGACTGCATGTGTTAAAATAAGCTTTTATACCAGCTAAGAAAGTAGGAAAGTGGGCAGGATTAGATTTCATTTAAAAGCTTCAGTGGAAAGCATTGTTTCAAAACCAAAGAGGAAAGTTGCCAGCTTCTCGGTTTGCTCAGGGGAGTGAAGAGAGGAATTAAGCTTCTTTGGACATTTTTCCAGGTTATACAATGAACTAATAAACTCCCTTTGAATTTAGTACTGATGAAAGTCTTTACAGACCACAATAATACTTTTTTTTTCCTTTTTAAATCCAAAAAAAGCAACAGCAAAGTAAGTTTCTTGTATGTGTTTTCCTGGTGTGGCACCTCAGCCTTGACCTGGCTGGAAGATCCTCCCCTTGGTGATCTTGGCCTGGGGCTGGGACCTGCCAAGTTCAGAGTAAAACAACCATTAAATGGAAACAGTTTTGAATTCCTGGCTGAACAAAGATGGGAGAGAATGGAAATCTCTCTTTTCAAGTAGTCTCCAGATGTAATTTTTTTCATTTTTTTCACATGGGACTTAAAAAACAGGAAGGAACAAAAGTGCAACAAAAATATTTCACCGAGTAAAATTCCAAAACCAACTAATTTCTTGTCACCCATGACATTCAATAAAGCCATAGATTTTATATGTATATCAATGTTTTCATTAAAAAATAGAATTCACTTTGAAATGCAGTTTATGAGAATATTCTGTTCCAAAAATATTGATACACTCTTAGCCTTCCCCAAACACTTAATTGGGACACATTTTTGGGAAATGTTTTTCCTAAGTGAATGTGGCAACCAAAAATATTTTGTCAGTTTTAAATGCTGAATTTGAATGCTTCTTCAGCAACATTTTGAAGCAGACATTTTCCAGTAAAAGTCGCCTTAACAGGCAAGACAAAAAGGGATAAGTCATTAAGAAGAATTGGGGGGAAGAAAAAAACAACACATTTTTCAAAGGGTTAGGAACTGGTGTTGGTGATAATTCCCTCAGTAAATCAGGGAAATGTAGACAGCAAAGGATGAATGATAAATCATAGCAGTGAATGCAACACATAAACATTGCTTCACTCCTTAACCCAGAGCTTAAGGTGGGCACTGTCCAAGGGATTTACTTTGAAGCAGATCTCATCCTTTTCAGCAGATTTGTTTCTGGTACCTGAAGGTATTTGTCGCATAATTTGTCAGTAAATTTTTAACTAGCAGAATTATTTTTGTGAACACAGGAAGGAGAGAGTGCAGGAAAGAGATGCTGTTTCATTCCATCTCTCGATAAAGATGAACAGCAAAATAATGCTATGGAGAATAGTAGTCTTAATAACTGTCATTGATTAAATTATCTCTTTTCATTTTTCTTTGGGCCTGATTTCTGTCTCTGTTCTGATTCTCATGGTCTCTCTTTATCAAAGCATCCAAAATGTTGGTCAATTGAATGAACCCCAAATAAAGCAGAGTCCTGCCCCCTCCTTCCCTGTCATCTCAGTCACCCCAGCCCTCAGCACAGATGACATTGCAGCCTGCAAAGTCACACTCAGGCCCTCGGCAGCCCCTGCTTGGCTCAGTGAGAGCAGCCGTGCTGGTTTTCCATTGTACCCAGCCCACCAAGAGACCTGGATGTGGGAAAGGAGCAGATTTCCTCCCTATCATTTCAGCACACGCTGCCTCAGTCACAATACGGATGTCTTGTCATGGGGATTTGCTAAACCCGTGGTTATAATTAATCTGCTCTTGTCTGTAGAGCGACTTGTGAGACAGAGCCATGGAAAAACTGCAACATGGCCTCCTTTGGGCTATGCCGGGAAATGAGAGAAGTTTGGGAATATTTCCTTTTTTATTCTTAGTGTTAAAATGATGGTAGGGAGTGACAGATGTGAAGCACAGGGTGGGTGAAGCTGTGTTTTGGAAAGGATGTTTCAGGGTCTGCTGTCAGAAATGCCAGTGAGGGAAGGCTGACCCACCCTCCTGGCTCTGCTGAGCAAAGTCAGGCCTTTTCAAAGTCAAAAAGCATTTCCCATTTGGACAAGGCTGGGTTCAGGAATGTAATTCACTGTACCCATTCTTGCAAGCAATGAGGCTTTCTGAATTTGGATTGCAACTTTGGAAGAAACACACTAAAATACAAACTAAAATCACTTTAATTGCTGAATTTGCCTCTGTCTTACAAGCAGTGAATGCCCACTTTTTGACTCTGTCCTTCTTTCCCCCCCCCTCCTCTAGAGCTACAAGAAACCAACTTTCTCCCACTATATTTCTGTGTGGATGGCACATTCCCCTTCAAATTCTGTGTTGGTTTGGATGGGACACTGTGATACAGTCTCTCAGTAGGGGGGAAGCCTCTCTGCCATTCCAGCAAGTCGTAGAAAAGCACTAAGTTAAAATAATGTGACACGGTCATATGTTCCATGTCAGGTGATGCCAAAAGTTACATTTACCGCTAAAGTTATCACTCCTCCCCTCAGTGCAGAATTGCAGACACACTACTGGATTTGTGGTAGTTTTTACCTCCTAGGAGGCCTCTGAGATCACAGCTCTGTTATTCCCCCAGAAGGAGGTGTGGGGGCTTATCCAGGCCTGACACACAATGCAGTCCTGGGCTGTGCCACCGGTGTGAAGGGCAAGGCACTGAACATCCTGCCTCGCTGGACCACCTACCACCTCCCCTGGTGCACATGCAGCTTATCTTTCCCAACCACATTTTGCTTTCTGCTTGCTCAGTCAGCCCAAGCGTGACCATGCCCAGCTCTGGCCGGGATCTGCCGTGTGTCTGCTGGCATGGTGAAGGGCAAGTCTCCAGTCCAAAGTGACTTACGCTGACCTCACCAGCTAGCAGACTCAGAGCATGAAGTCTACAGGGTATCTCACCACAGTGGGTCTTTGAAGTGAGAGAACAATAGCATTTTCTCCCAGTTTCTTTCTTGTTCTCCACCTGTTTTTCATGGAATTCTTGTAATATTTGATCCTAAATGGTTACAGTCTTACAAAGATGGTTTTACAGCATTTTGCTTTTTAAAAACAAATGTCAGACCACCTTAGCCGTACATGATGCCACATGCCTGCACTTAATACATCTGCTGCACCATTACAAAGCATTAAAGCAAGTCGGGACCACTGGACTCCTAATGATTTATGGAATCAGCTCCTGTGTCCCTCTCTCTATGCTTTTGGTTGTGTTGTTGATGCTGAAGGGTACAGCCTTACCCAGAAATTCTGGTGCCACTTAAAACAGTTGGGTGTTTCCCCATCAAATTCAACAGGCCTGAGATTCCTTACCCTTTGTCTGTAAGGAGGCAGCAAAAATTCCGTCTCGATGGATAATATTATGGGACTATCAATCACAAATGGATGAATAGGAGTCATTCGTTACTCATCTTAAAACAATATGCATGTGCCAGAGGGGCTGAGTTATAAGTCCATTTTGGTGGCTGTGCATGGGTATATGTTCAGGGAAAGTTATGTTTTTGCAATGAGTGTTTAGGGAAATAACAGCGTGGCTGCAGTTCTCCATCAAGCCCCTCTGGCAAGGTTCTGTGTGACAGGAAGCAAGTCATTAGGTGTTAGGCGAGAGGGTATTACACTTTCTGTCTTCTTCTGAGATATGAGTTGGGTTGAGAGCTGGTGAAATGAAGTGGATCCACGAACTAGGTCTTTAGATAATGGATGGGCCCTGTAATATATGCAATTTGAGAGCCGAGAAGGCTGCGTATGCTGACAAGACAATGTATGTGACTGGAAGTGTGGAAATGGGGGTGCTTTGTGGTTATTATATGTTTGAAGGACAGAAGAAGATGAATCCCCTTGATCTGGCAGCACTTTTACAATAGGGTTGTCTAAAATTGGGAGATTACTTTTGTTGGCAGTGCATATTTTGAAGACAGTCTAAAAAAATCAGTGTAAAGAGAATAAGCTTTATACATTTAGGAAACTGCTCCAGAACCTATTGTTTCACTGAGACATGATCATGTAGGAATTACGGGTTCTTCCCCAAGGAAGGTGGACATTTCTTCACCAAAAGGATTGCCAGGCACTGGAACAGGCTGCCGAGGGGAGCATTGGAGTCAACATCCCTGGAGGTATTCAAAAGTCTTATAAATGTGGCACTGAGGGACATGGTTTAGTGGTGGGCTTGGCAGTGCTGGGTTAATGGTTGGACTCAATGATTTTAAAGATCTTATCTTACCTAGATTGAAGAAAATTAAATATACTGCCTTGTCTTAGGATAGTTTCTTAAGCCTGTCAGAAGAAAAGAAAAAAGGCAGAAAGTAGTAATCCATTACTGTGATTTTAAACATGTGAATCATCTGAAGAGCAGTTCAATATGACATTGTACAACTTTAGTTTAAATAGAAGCTTTCCTGCAAATATAATTAAGTAATGCTTAAATAACTGAAAGATTTCTTGCAGTCTGACAGAAATGGTCAGTCTGTAAGTGGCTGACCATGACATAAGGATCTTATAATGTGAATAAATGAAGATACACATATGTCTGTTTAACCTAGGAGGAAAGAAATTAAGAGACTGAGGAGGAAAAAAAATGTTCTTTTCAGGTACTGAAGAGATCAAAAGTCAAGAAGGCAGTGAAGCGAGTGGCACAGCTTGAAATGAAGGGTTTTCTGCTGTTAATACTGAGGTGGTAGGGAAAGAGCAAGGAAAGAGGTGTTCAATGAAATGAATGAAGAAAGGGGAAGATCAGGCCCACAGATGAAATCCTAAGAGTGGGGAGTTGTGGAAACCAGCAAAGTTTTATTTCTGCATGGGCTCTCTTCAAGCCTGAGCTGTATTTTCTGCTGGGTTCAGATCATTTCCCGTATCATGGGTATATAAATTATACATATACATACATATATACATTATATATATATAGATAATGTGCATATACACATACATAAAAACATATAAGGTATATGTAATACATAAATCAGAAGGTAGTGACTGCACAAGGGTCAGATGAGACCCCTGTGCTCGGTGCAAGTGACACGTGAAGGGGCAGGTGGGGACACACATGTCCTGCAGGGCTGGGGCAGAGGAAGGAGCGCGAGGGCAAGTGTGTGAAACCACACGTGAGTCCATGGCGTGCAAGGACTGCAGACCAGGAGTCAGCCGTGTGAAAGGAGACATCCCTGAAGATTCAAGTCCAGCAAATTGGATGGGCTGGGTAGGCCCACAGCCAAGGACGAGCACAGACACACTGGGAGGGAGCGGTGGAGGAGAGGGAAGAAAAACCTTTGCTTGGCTTGAAGCCAGCTCACATTATGTCTCCATCTATGGCTTCAAACAGGGGATTCGAATGCAAAGCTTGACTAATGGAAAGAGATCAAAGTGATTATTCTTTAAATCAGTTTCCTCCGTGCTGGCCCTTGAGCAGGGCTGGTATGACAGGCAGCCAGGAGCCCCACGAGCACCAGTGGCCGTGGTGTGATGGCAGTGCCAGAGATGACACAACAGATGGAAAAGCCCTAGGGCAGGGAGGTAAATCAGGTGTCAGTATTTTCTGTCCTGGAAGGTTATAAAGGTTCACCTTCATTCATTTTTAAACCAATTTAGTTAATCTGGTGCAAATCCTTGTGTGAACACATTAAGAGCTGACTTGAGATAGACCAAAATGATGGAAACTTGCCTTGCAGAGACTTAAGGAGCTTAGACTGCTTAGTTTATCCCAGACAAGGTGAAGAGTTGACTTTATTATTTTCTGCACGTCCATATGTGAAAGAGAGAGATTTGATAGCAGACAGCTTTATAATCCAACAGGGAAAAAGAAACAAACTTTCTGTGGGTGGGAACTGAAGCAAAACAGACTAGAAATCAGGTCTACTGTTTTGCAAGGAGGGAGTGAAGTGGAGGAATAAATTCTCAGGGGATGGAGGGACTTGGTGGACAGCTATCAGGAAGCCTCGAAGGCATCAATTTCTCCTCTTCAGCCTCAGGGCTAGGGTAGACACTCAAGAGAGTTGCTTCACTGAGCAGCCCATGTAAAACCTGCATTAGATGCCCCTGTTAGGTGGACAAGGACTTGCTTCTACCTGCTTTAGGGTTCACTGATTTTTTAAGCCAAATGACCTTCAAGAAAAGAGTGGGGTTTTCAGCTTCACCGTGTGCACCTGTATCCAGATTTTCGGCCTTTGGCTTTCAGCAGATGAAGAGAAACTGGTCATTTTGGTTTCTCCATGGCAGCCGAAGGAGAGTAGGAGAAAGAAAGATCAGCTCTGTCCTCATAAAGCATAAACAGAGAGCAGTGAAAGTGAGTGGAAAATGGGGTCTGTGGGACCTGAGGCCTCAGTAAGGAAATTCATCCTTTCATCGAGAAAAAAGATGGTTGTTTTTGTAATTTGAACCTTCTCCAGTATTCCTATGGATGTGGTCCTCAACCACACCCAGCCCCCAGCATATGTGAAGGATATAACCCCTTCTTCCCAAAAACACATTAGGACAATCAGAAAGTCACTGTCAGGAACATCTTTGTCTTGGGAGCTGAGGTGTGCCAAGTACTTCTGCCAGCAACAGGGAAGGCAGTTGGCCGCTCACCACCCCATCTCAGACCACTCTGACTGCCCACAAATGTTCCTGGTGCTAATGCAGAGTAGATGGTGTGAGACAAAATGTATCAGTTGACAGGTGGAATTTGTCTTGAAGGAGGAACAAGAGAAGGAACACTAGGTCAGTTCTCAGCTCTGTTGTTTTTCCCATTCTCTAACCAATTATAGTCAATTTTTCAATGAGACATCAAGAAAGAAATTACCAATTACTGCAATAGCCGAGCTAGCAAAGTATGTCCCAAAAGCAACGTGTGAAACTTTACATTATGTGAGATTTTTTGCATATCTGCTCGGGTGGATGTGAGTGCTGCTCCCTCTGAGTGCTGTGGGTGAATGCAGGAGATGCAGCATGTGGTGACTTACCTGGAGGAGCTGCTTGTGCAGTCAAAATGCATCTGCAGGCTCAGGCTTGGTACAAGAATCAGCCCGGTAAAGGTGTGTCGCCTTAAATGCTCCCAGCACCATGTTGTTTAATCTTGTTATATTTCTTCCCTTTGATCACTTGTTGTAGATGAATTTAATTTCTCTGTAACTAATTTAGAGCATCATACAAGGCACTTCTCCATGCTCATTATAAGGGACTTTCCTAATTTTTTTTTTAGTTAAAGTTTGCCTCCCTCTTGCTTTTGCTTCAGTTTTATGAGTGTGTTAATTACTTTCAGTTATATTACTTGGAAACTCATTAGTGCATTTTTATTAAGCACATTATTTTCTGCTGTTTCTGCCGTTTTTATCATTCCTCCCTTTTATTTTCCCCAAGTTTGAGCAGTGAAAATTTGAGGGACATGTTACAGAGGGAGAATTCCCCTGTTGCCATATCGTATTTTGCAGATGGGTTCGTGTTCATCAATTCATTTCATGTTTGCATATTGCATATCACTGCCATTAAGAGCAAAAGCCCTGAATGGGTGATGAGGGCTTCTGTTCTGGCAGTCAACAACTCTGAAAAATCACTATGCAGGAAACTCCTGTTTGACTGCATCTGTCATTACATGGAAATATAGGAACCTAGAAATCACATTATTCTCCACTGTCTCCAAGACTCATTTTAGAGCAGCTATTTGGATCCCTGCCACATTATCTGTAAAAAAAAGGGATGCCTGTACTTGTGATATTGTCTAAAATGAATCTTCATCCATGGATTGTTAACTGCACATCCCTTATGGTCAATGACTTAATTAAATCAGATACTGATGACCTTAAAACTAATTTAGCACTTTCATGCATACTCTTTTCTGTTTGATTCATGTCAAATATGAATCCAATGGTGAAATCTTACTCCAGCATTAACAGTTGCAGCATCCTGAAATGAAGCACAGTAGCTTGGTGTGCACAATGAAAATTAAATGGAAGTAACTTATTCTGGCACAAAATGTGCGTTGCTGGTCAGTTAACTAGAGTAAAAGGAGGCATCATGTTGCATTATGTTGCAGGTGAGATGTGTTCCACAAGCTGAACAACTGAAGTATATTAACAGTTGCCTGCCCACAGTCACTGTTGGATATCTCATCACTGATTAGCAAGAATAATCTCATTGTATACTCATTAAAAGAAATTAATCAGTGGAAGACATCTCAACAAAGATGTCCTGAGTTTCTGCATCTTGGACTATAATGAGATTTGAGAGGTATATACAGAAAACAGAACCAGCTTTCTCTGGGCTTCTATCAATGTTTTAAAACCTTAGAGAAAAGCATTCATTACACCGTTTACCAAGCGGCTGAACTTGTAAGATGTTAAAAAAAAAAAATGCATTTCCACCTCTGCTTTTCCTCTGCTTGCCAAGCTGCCTTTCTGTGCCCCAGCCTGCTTTCTGTGCCTGTCTGTGCTGCCCTGTGCTGCTGGCCTCAGCTCACGGTGCCTGCCTTCGTCCCCAGGTACGACACCATCACCAACCAGTGGGAGACCATCGCCCCCCTGCCCAAGGCCGTGCACTCGGCCGCGGCCACCGTCTGCGGGGGCAAGATCTACGTCTTCGGAGGGGTCAACGAGGCCGGCCGAGCCGCGGGGGTCTTGCAGTCCTACGTCCCTCAGACCAACTCGTGGAGCTTCATAGAGTCCCCGATGATTGGTAAGCCAGGCGTGGTGTCAGAGCAAACTTCTGTGCTGCAGGTGTCTTAATGCCTTTGCAGAAAGCGAAGGAGTTGTGGGGTGGGGAGGGTATCCCTGTAACATATTGGCAGGAATGCATGGGTATTGTACCAGAGATGCAATTATCTGGATCTCCACTGAAGGCAATTGTCACTCATTAATACAGCTAGTTACCAGCTAGAAGTAATGAGTTCAAAGCAGAGGAGAAAGGCAATCAGTTATTAGGTATGAACAATTATCCATTTTAGATTTAAAAAAATCTCCAAGTGCCGTGAAACTTCATGCTGGCATCATGTGTTGCTCCATATGGGTTCACAGCACTGCTCAAGTAGTGGATTATCACTCATAGGTTTGTTAAAATGCTGCCTCTCCTGTGGGAAGGGACAGGCATTCTGAACTGGGACTTATCAGTGGTGTCCACAGGCATGTGTTCTTCAGAGGTTGACATCTTCAAGACATAGTTTTTTAAAGCTGTGTTTATTAGTTTATGAAGCCCTTGAGCTCACCAAACATAAAGAGCAAGACAAGAAACCAAATTTTCCCATGTACCAGCCAATGTCAGAGGTGGTGACTTACTTCCAAAATTAGAACAGCACTCACAAGTTCGCAACTCACTTGCTTTCTGTGGTGATTTGCACCCTGAGTGTTTAGGCTGCTTTTGGAAATGAGGTTTAGCATTCAGCCTGGTGAAGATGCTCCTGCAGGCAACAGCTGACCTGGGTCATCTGCTCTGCACTGGGCTGTGCCAGCCTTCAGTCTGGCTGCACCCAAGTGGCCAAAGAAACAGCTCGCAGGCAATCATTGCAGAGAAGCTGCTTTTGGAATGGTTTGCATTCACATCCTAGTTCAGAGGATCATACAGTGGTTTGGGACCTTTAAAGGTCCCATAACCCAAGCAATAAGCAGGGATATCTTTCACTAATTCAATTTGCTCGGAGCCCTGTCCAACTTGACCTTGAAGTTTCTAGGGGTTGGGCATCTACTGCCTGGACAACTTGTTCCAGTGTTTCACCATTCTAAATCTCCTAATCGTGTTGAAACTGTGACTTAATTTTTAAAAAATGATCTTCTCATTACTTAGAGCCTTGAGCTCTCACTACATAGCCTTAGAGCAATAGGAGTAGGAAGCAAGAAATTATAGAAGGACCGTTGTAAGGTATTCAGGAAAGGCCTAAGCATAATCAGGAACTTAGCATAAGCTGCTCTTCCTGCTGCAGCTTGTTAGGGTGATTCTGAGCCTTTTGTTTGGGTTCCCTGGTAGATGAGGACAGGAGTTGGGGTTCCCTGGTAGGTGAGGACAGGAGGAGCTGGCTCTCTGTGGCTGCAGCCTCCCCTGTGAGCAGCCTCACACGCCCGGCGGGAGGGTGTCAGCCGGCCAGAGGCGTGTTTATGTAAGACAGCAAAACAAACAACCCCACTGCCTGGCTTTTTCCATCACGTGGCTGCAGCTATCACTGCTCCTTTAATCCACTGACTGACAGTATGAGGTTTTCCTGGACTCACAGCATACTGCAAAAATGAGTGCATTATGCAAAGTTGTATTCCTCTTCCTTACCATAATAGTACAAGTGCCACAGGAGCTAAGGAATCATCCCCTGGGCTCGTTAGACTCTAACAAGCATCAACACCGTCTGTGTTTAAAAAAAATTATCTTAACCATCCAGAGCTGGGTTCATCACCCATCGTTCTAATAGATTTGTACTATTATTTCTTAATAGTACAAAAATACATGAAAGATACTCGTGAAGTTTAAAGATGGTATTTATGCTTTCTTGGTGTGAGCAAAGTTCATTAGTTAAGCTGAAGGCATAAAATATATGGTAAAACAAGGAGTTCTTTGTTGGGTAATGTATAATGTCAATTTACTTGCAAATAACTTCAAATAACATAGAGTCTGAAAAATGGCACCCCCATGGAGAATGTCTGGGAATGTGTACGACGTGATGCCTGATCTTCACTACAAGGCAGTGGGAATGTTGGAAACATATTTTAATTTCTCCAGCTCTACAGAAACTATAGCATCACCTGTATTTTTAAAGTATCCCCCCAAACTGGATACAGTGCCAGGTGCAGTACAGTCTAAAACAAAGAGGAAGTGGAAGGAGCCTTTTGCAAAATGGAGCTGTGTCGCACGACCGCCTGACCGCCCGGCTGGTCAGTGGGCGACAGTATTCTCGAGTGCCCGGTCGACGGAGCTCGCGCTTCGCAAGTGTGCGAGGCGGTAAGGCAATGCCTTTAGCCCTTGCGGGGCAGCTCTGAGAAGAGCTGTTGATTCTGAAGCCCAGACTGGGGCTGGCAGCGATCAGTGGAAGAAAAGCGAATGTGGAGGCGGCGAAGGAAGAAAGGAGGACTCGCTAGCGGCTAAAATCTCCGAGTTTATTCCCTGCCCTGGCGTGGGCAGGCGAACGTGCTGCAGAGATGGGGACCGCAAAACGAGCGGTGGGGGGACGGTTACAGGGGCTTATAAGGGGAAGGGAAAAAGGGGAGGAGAACAGGAACAGACAAATGGGGTACATGATGGGTGATGACACTAACCAATAACCATGGAACAGAGGAGGGACAAATTTGAATCAACCAATGGGGTGAACAGAACTACAGAACCTTCTGGCTAACCATGAATATTAAACCAACTATATGAATATTAAAATAACTCCTGAGGGGAAAGGGGAGGGGACGGAGCCTTGATGGATGGCAACGTATGGCGGGAAACTGCCCCAACCTGCCTTCCTCTCAGGACTCACTGTCCTGAGAGGTATAATCTGCCCAATCAACCTGATCGTTAATCCATATTGAAAAGGCAGGTTGAGTAACAGTCTCGCACGCCAAGGGCAACCCAGCCGGTGGCTCTGCCACCGGCTGGGTGACCGCCACAGAGCTGGGATGAATCCTGCTATGATCACTGCCAGGGTGCCTCTGACAGCCTCAGAGCCTTTTTGTGTTGGTTTGTGAATTCCTAAGGTGTACCTCTGAGCTAAGGCAACTGAGATGTCTGATGGTGAGTTGTTACAAAGTCACCCTAGAGATCAGTGAAACCTGTTTGACCTCAAATAGGACAACAGTTTACTTAAAAATGCCTCAAGCGTGCTCAGATATGCAACAGTAGCTGCAGGTATTGAAAGCAGCCGAGGTCTGTGGAGATTTTTAGACCAGTAGTACCTGTCTCAGTTCACTGTGGTGTTTTATGACAGTGAGCTGAATGCAGTGTGGCACACGTTTGAACCCAACAGGTCCATCTCTTTCAAAGCATCACGTGCCAGCCTAACCCAAGGCAACACCGGCATCAATCATGGCTCGTGTTTTGTCCAATCTGAGTGGAGGTGAAGCAGGCTGGACGCTGACATCCTGCCTGTGCAGAGGAGATACAGACTGGGGACTGATGGCAATTCCACGCAGCTCAGCCCTTGCTCTTCTGCCTGGATTTCTTCTAGGAATAGGCAGTGAATTCACTCCCAGTTCCCATTTGTTCTTTATGCTTCAGCTGTCAGGAGGTGTTGGGACATGGATGCCTGTGAGCAGTAGGTACGACACCAGGCTCACTGACACACTGCACACAGATGCTGTGGAAGCCTTTGGGCAGGTGTTGGTCACACACATCCACATTTGGGGAGGAAAAGGCCTTTCTCAGTGCCCCATCCTTTGCCCCGTGTCAGTCCTTCCCACCTTGGAGTGGACAGATGTTCCTGCAGCAGTGCAGCCCACAGCTGGGTGTTACTGGGATAATAGCGCCTCACAGGGCTTTCATACTGCATGTTTTTTAAACACCAAAACCTTGCACATTCCCTTCCTGTGTTTTTAGATGTAAAAACAAAAGTCCTACATCAGTAAATGAACCTGGGCTATGTACTTGCAGCACCTGCCTTTCCATTTCTGGCCAAGCTGTCCTGTATAGCTGTGTTAAAAATGCATTCCATGCCCAGCTTTCTGAGCTTTGTCTTATTTAACAAGATGGCCATAGACATGCTGAAGTCAGGGATTCTAAGTAAGCCTAATTACTTGGTCACTGCCTTTTACTTCACTTTGTGGCTTCATGACAGGGCACTAAAACATACCTTTTTTTGATACTCTGGACAGTCAGTGTGGAAGTACAAGCTTTTATTAATGTTTCTGGATTGCAAGAAAACCAGTATTTAATTACTACCACTATTAACTTTTAAAATCTGGTGAAAACTAGAGAACAGAGATCTAAATCCTGTGAGTATTTCTGGTTGCTAATCCAAGTATCTAGTTCCTCACCATACCATTTACTCCTACAGTGATATGTCAGACCAAAGTGGGACAATCACAGACTTAAGAATACAAGACTTATCTGGAAAACAGCACTAGAAGCATCTGTGCATTTTTGCTGCACTTTCCCGTGGCTTATTTTGGTTAAAATGCATAATAATAATAATTTATTTTTTGACTTTACAGGAAAAATCAAATGTCTTGGTCCTCTGCCAAGGCAAATAGTTTGGTATTTGTAGGGGAATATGGCTGACTTTCCCCTGAAAGTCCCAAAGCAATGAGTGTTTCATCTCATTCTTCAGTGTATATTTCTTCCCATGGCCAATTCTTAGTGTTTTTCTCCTTACTAAGCTTGAATTTTTATCTCACCCATTCCTCCTCTGTACATGCCATGTCCTCTGTTCAGAATGACTTTTTCCACTCCTCAGTGTGTTTCCCTATCCATTCTCTGCCCAGAAAAACCGGTATTTTTGTGTTGCTGCTTATCCGATGTCCTCCTTTTCACTCCTACCTCTCCTTCATCCCTGTGGCTATTCTTTTTCCAACACTCTTCAGTTCATCAACATCATGCCCGTAAATTTGATGCTAAAGCTGCCTGGTGGGGGCAGGTAGAGCCTCCTGCTTTGGTAGGGACCACGCCCACCACACATACACAAAATGTGGTGTTTGCAAGTGAGGACACTCAACTTTGGGGTCTCCAAGGAGGGTTTGCTCAAGAGTCAGTGGGAAAACCGTAGAGTTGGCAGCCAGTTGTGTATTTGGGAGAGATCAGCTCCCAGGGGAGCTTCGAGCCGCAGGGTGACACCAAATCCCCACTGTTCATGCAGCATCTTCACCTGGGCCTCACGAGCTCTCTTCAGGATCAGATCACTGTCTCCTGGTTATCCTATGGCTGTGCCGTTCTTGTGTTTGTCTGCAGAGTGTTCAAGGAGAGGAAGAGGCACTTACTATTAAAAGCAGACTTAGTTTGTATTGACCAGACTCCTTTCTCTAATCTGCTCTATAAAGTATATCAACCTCCCCACCGGGCACCCACGCCTGCCAGGAGACAATTTGGTTGGAGTTCTGCCTGGACTGGTGGCACTCCCACATTTCTTTTTCACGATAAAAATGTTTACCTAGCTTGGTTATAACAACCTTTCTGTATATGAAGTGCTGCTGCCATTCATTGCAGTGCCCCTTCAGTCCCTGACCGAGTACGTCACTGGAAGGCAGCACAAGATCTTTGAGCAATCATGGAAGGGAAAGCAGGACGGTGCTACTTGGCCGTGTAATGTAGGGAGAGGTGTGAGAGCCACAGACACAATCCAAGAGCAGTCTGTCCTCCCTAAGTGAGGGCACAGCAGCAGGTTAAATCATCAAGCCCATGTGAAGTACATCTGTGGCTCGAGGATTGTCACGGAGCACACAATCCTTCCTCCAATGACCTGTCACAGAATAGAACTGCTGGCTTATTTTCCTGTAGCAACAGCAAAGGAGAGTGATACTACCATGTTATCCACTGGAGAGAAGATTACCTTTTACCTATTATTTCATTTACATTTTTTCTGCCTTCTAATACCAAGTGTGTTTGCTGACCTGGACAAATCCCATTTAAGATTTTCCAGCCTGAAATGGATTACGATATCCAACAGCCTCAACACTTAAAGTTTGGAGATGAAAGGAGGCTGCTTCTCTGTCTCCATGCTTCCTCTCCCCTCTCTTCCTTTTCTCCAGCAGTCTTTTGAAACACCCAGTGGCCCAGCTGTATCCCACAGAAGCCTCTGACATGTGGAAGCTCATGTTCAGGCCCAGAAGCATTGCCCACCTCCTCTCCAGCTTGCTGTATATTGACCAAAAAGCCCAACCAGAACATGCTTTTGCAAAATTAGGCTCCCCACCAGCTGCCTTGCACTGTGACCATGTTAAGGTCTTCAAACAGTGACAGAAATTGGAGTCTCCTGAGAGTTTGCATGAGCATACCAAGCCCTAAAAAAGGCAACACCACAGGAAGCGTGTGGGTTGCACCTGGGATGAAGTAAGGTTAAAGATTGAAGGTGGTCATCCACACCTGGGCATCAGAAATGATGACTTGAGGTTTCCAAAATCCCTGTATCCATGAACAATTTCTGTCCCCATGGTAACAAAACAGAAATAAAACCCACTGTTTCCTCTCTACCTGTTTCTAGAGGATTGTCCCTCGTGTCTTTTTGCTGTACCTTCATCAGGAACAAGAGTTTCTCCCTTCCTGAAAGAATCAGCAAAGATTTTTCTGTTTCTCTGTCTCGAGACTTACTTAATACCTATTTATGAAATTATAGCTAAAGACAAAAGCGGTAAAAAGACAACAGATAGGAGATGTATTGAAACATTGATGAGAATCAAACACAATTGCATCTTAAAAAAGGAAGAAAAAGAATGTCAGACTGCCTGCCTATTCAAAAAAGAAAAAAAAAAAGTCACTCTAAAAATACTCAAGGGGTTTCCCTCTCATTCTTTAACAAAAAGAAATGTGAAGTCAGTGATTCAGTCCCCTGAGAAGTCACTGTTTCTGCCATGAGGGAGCCCCAAATAATTTCCCTGTGAGATTTGGAAGCTGAGGGGGTTTCTTTAATGCAAGAGTTTCATTCTCGTGCAAAACAGAGTACTAGTCAGAGAAAAAAACCCAAGAAGATGTGATAATTAAATATGGAAAATTTCTGATGAGTGTCTTAAGTGGAAAAAATGTCACATATGCAAGTCTGATTTGGAAAGGGATGCGAGCCGGGTTGTTAGGACAGATAAGCCTTTCTGATGAATTATAGTGGCTTAGTGGCACCGCGAAGAAACTGAATACTCCTTGTTCTATTTTCTGGATGAATTAGTTTCTTCCCATCTGTTCCCAAGGATCAGTGACATTTTCCTAATACAGCCGTGGTTTTTTGACATATGCCTGTAGATACTCGGCGTAGTAGGAGCTCAACTTTAACCCATCACATGGGTTCTGTCTGCTTCCCTGCCGGGTGCTGCACCCCTGTAGGTGCCCCTGGGCACATGACAGTGTGGGGTGGGGTGAACTGAGCCAGACCACCCCATGACCATGCTGGGACAGCACAAAACCATTATTGTCATTGTAGTTTTACCAGTTTGAACCTCAATTAAGGAGATTATCTCTGTTCTAGAGATGTTCATCAGCTTCTGCTTAACTCCTGTCAAATTAAATCTCTGTTAAATATTTAAAGGAATAAGGTAGTTTTACAAGAACCTCAGGGTTACAACACATCATGCAAGAGGTAAGCAAATCCCAAAATAAAGCTGCCAGATCTGGTTTAAGGCCATCCTTTTCTGTATTCCTAAAAGGACACAGTCATAATGCTGTAGATTTTGGAGGAACATATAAAAACCCCTTCAGTGCTATGCAGAGGCTGTTATCAGAGACGTAAGAGCACAGTAAAGATGGTATCTTGCCTCCTCTCCAGCTTCTGCCCTCAGGTCCCCTTGGGAAGAGGTTGCAGGAGCTGAAACCCCCAGGACTGTGTCCAGGCTGATTCCCTGTTGGAGGTGCAAGAGGATCAACCTTTCCTGAGCATATTAAAATGCAGACTGTGGAAAGGCTTTAACTTACAGCTACGAATGGAGAATTTTTATGTGTCCCCTGACCCCAGGATGGCCTCCCAGGAAACATGCACTTCACACCCTGAAGGGCTGAGTCAAAGGCTGAGGCTCCTGTTTCTCAGGGAACTGTTTGTGAAGTTTATTTTAACTCAAAGCGATGCATTTTCCCATCTTTTGTTCCCAGACACTGCTGATTGGTTTCACAGAAATGTTGATTAAAAAAAACGTATCTCATCAAGACAGACATCATCATGAGAAATTTCAGCCCAACTGGCTCATATTTAATAATGTGCATATGGCGTGCTAGCAGCATAAGGGACAAGCCAACTAATTAGATTAGAATTATTTTACTCAATAATTTATGATTAGTTTTACTAATATTTCTAATAATGCCACAGCTAACAAGAATTTTAAAACATCCTCAGAAAATCTGATTGAACTAGACTCAGGATGAGAGAGTTGCTTAATTTCAAACTCCCAACCTCACACAGGTTGTTGCTAAATTACAGGACTGCTTGGAGGTACACACGCATCTGAAAAAAAAAAAAATGCAGGTGAATTTATGAGACAGATAAAGGTGAAAAAGAAATCAGGTCTCAGAAAATCTTCTGGAAATGTATGGGTGACCTTCCTACAAGCGAAAGCACAATATAAAAGAGTATCAACTATTGGATGTTATTAAGGGGATGTCTGTGCTGTGGGTTTCTGCTGTACTTAGCTGCTGCACAGGCATGGGAAGCATCTGAGCTAAAATTTTCAGCAATTAAAAATTCTGAAACAATTTGACACCTTAATTTCATATGTACCTGTAGAACATTCATGTTGATTCCATTAGGCTTCAGGAGAGGATAATTGTTCTTTACCAGTTTAGAGGGAGGTGCATACTGGGGGATGAAGAAGTGATGAACTTTAAAAGTGCCTTTGAGAACTTGGAGAGAGGAGAACAAAACCAGGAAAGGTTTCCTCATTTTTCTTTCCCTAGCCTTGGAGGTTTAGAGAAACGTGACTTATCTATAAATAAGGGGAATGTATAAATAAAAAAAACAGTCTCCAAACCTGAGCCTAAAACTGATCTCAGTGTTGCTTTCCATTGACAGATAACAAATATGCTCCTGCAGTCACTCTCAATGGGTTCATCTTTATTCTTGGAGGAGCTTATGCACGAGCAACCACCATCTATGACCCAGAGAAAGGCAATATTAAAGCAGGTCCCAACATGAACCACTCCAGGCAGTTCTGCAGGTGAGAAAAACCATTAAAACGGAATTACCGGTGCCTTAACATTTTCTGTTGATAAATAAGCTACTACAAGTGAAGGGGAGAGGGGAAGGGAGGTGTGAAGCATTTGGGGTTTTTCCTCATCTCTTTTCTGTACGTGTTCAGGCACACAGCATTTCCCAAAGTGTACATTCAGCAGTCTGTTATGGCTCACATGTCTCCTCACATTCAGGCACGACGGGTCACGGGGAGGGATGTGTGTTGGGCTCCTCCAGTGATTACAGGAATGCTGTTCTCCTCAGTTTGCCATGTGCAACTGGAGGATAATAAATACCCTCTGTAGGAGGAACCACCATAATGTGGAACATGTTTTTGCTAACCAGCTAAAAGATCCTTGAAAGAAAGAGAATACTGAGTAAGCACCACACACCGATATTAATTACTATTATTTATTAGGTGCTTTTGATTGCTTTTCGGGCTCACTTCCCCGATTGTGGCCACAAGTTGAACAAATTTCACAAATTGTCTGACAAAAATAAAACTTGGCAGCCATTGCAGGTACTGGCAGAACTTAAAGGCCTTTTAAATAGTTTTACATGGCTGCTACTGAAAGACGTGTTTGTTTTGGGCTGTGCACAGCGAGCCCTTCACAGAGCAGATTCCCATGCTGAGGAGGGGCTGAGCTGTTGGTTTCCCTGGAAAAGCCACAGCTGGTCTCCAGACACTGCCACAGGCACCAGGTGAGGGTTTGTTATCCATGTCTGATGCAGCAGCATCCTGAGGCACTGAGCCAAGCCAGGGTGGAGGGGATGTGCCAGACAATGTCCTGACAAAACACCAGCTGGAGCGGGAGGAAGAGCAGCAATGGGGCAGCAGCAGGGCCCACAGCAGACCCACATCTTCCAAATATTCAGCCAACTGCACCTTGTTGCAGGGGTGTCCCTGGCCCCCATAACACCTCCATGTTTTAACTTGGATTTAGCCTTTCACTTTGATGCAGATGGGAAAATGCCTTTCAAGAAATCATGCTCAGTTTTGCTCTTTTCGCTGGTTTTTCTCTCGTTTTCACCTGGTTTTCCCCTTCCTTTTATTAAGAGGCGTGCTCTCTTGGCTGCTGGAGCAGATATTGCTGTAAGCAAAGGTGTCAGCGCACCAGCTCCATCCCAGTGGCTGCTGCCCTGTTCCCCTGCTCTAAGGACACATCCTTCCAGTCCCTCCACTCTAGCAGGAGGCAAAGCAGGACAAGGACTGCAGTGCTCAGGCAGCATATAATGATATTTTTCTCCTGAAAACCAGAAATAACAGGTACAATACTGCTCAGAATTAGAGCACTAAGCTGCAAAGTGAAACATGAGGGACTTGGACATTTGATAAGTTCCTGCGTCTTCCCATCCATCATAGAGAGGGATGAGCTGCTCCTTAAACATCTTGGGTTTGTAAAAAGTAACAAAAATCTGTTAAGTATACAAGAGAAATTGCATGGCTGATTTCAGCTGCCGGCAGAGCACCTCATCTGAAACCTTCCCAGGGTTTCTAACGTGAAGGGATGCTTTGCTCTGCGCCCTGCAGAACAGAAGGACCAAGGAAAGTGAACTGGTGACCTAAATATTCCCTAGTGCTTAGGCACCATAATAAACTGGCTTTGTTTAAGTAGCATTTGCCACTCATCCATAAAAAGTAACTTCAAACTTTTAGATGATATTTTTTTCTAATGCCTAAAGCAACAGTGGGCAGGAAACCTACATTTACAGTGGGATGGTCACAAAAAGGGTACATATAATTGAAAGCAAAAAAAGGCACCATTTCAAAGGTTCTTGAATGTCCTGGGAAACAGTCAAGGAAAAATATTTCAGCCTAAAGGACATGTAAAGTCTGTGACAACACCTAAATAAATCATCATGTATGGAAATAGGGAAGAATGGGGGTTAGCAGTAACAGATAGGTTAAAAACCTGCTGCTGCAGGAGGCTGAAGGAACCAGTTCTGAGCGCTAATAGGAGTAAAAAGAAAGGGACTTTAAATCTTTGGGGATTAAATTTGTAATTTTAATCAGTTCTAAAACCACCACTGATGAGACTGATAAGGTAGCAAAGTAAAATACAAACCGATTGGGTCGGGGTTTCTCATCTGTATTTGGAAGGGAACAAGGAGGTTTTATTCCATATTCTGCTGTGAGGGACCAAAAGCAGTCACTATTGACAGCAAGGAAAGATGGAAACTCTGAAATTATATTCTCAGATCCAGCAACCCAGCTGTCTTAGACACAGCTGTCTTTAGAGACTTCATTGAGAAGCTGATTGAAGCACTAATGTTGATTTTTAATAACTTTTCAAGTTGAGGATGGATCAGGGCACTGCCAAAGTGTTTCCATATTTTGAAAAGGTGAAAAGGAGAATTTCAGTGCAGCAATTAATTTTGCAAAGTACCAGCATCAAGCAAAGTGGTCTCACTTAGCCTCATGTTGGTCCTCTGCAAAATACCAGAGTGGTTAATTTGGGATTTCATCAACAAATAACTAGATGCTAATAAAATAATGAACATCAATCAATGCACTTTTTTCTGGAAAATGAGGCTTGTTAAACCACCCTGTTGTCATAAACTCATTTAGGTTTGAAAAGATGTTTAAGGTCCTCAAATCCAACCATAAACCTGACACTGCTAAGTCCACCAATGGTGTTGGGAAGGCTGGTTCTTTGTTTTGGATTGTAATACAACATGCCTGGCTGCTAATGACAACTGTGATGCTGTAATATACTGCAATTTCTCCAAGGTATTTGGCTGGCATTATATGGAATTAACAAGGTGCACAGTAGAGAGATTAAATCTGCTTCACTGACAGATCTCAAAATGCAGTTGTTAATGAGAAGATATGGTTGAGCAAGACCACTGGTAGCAAGCATTTCTTCTTCTTCAGTGCTATTTAATACATCTACCAACATTCTGGGTAATAGAAAATCTCTCCTGATAAAGGCTGCAGGTGGCATAACACTTATTGGGTACAGAATATTTCAGAAGGAGCTATTTTAGCAGTTACCTGAATAGCTCTGTTCAACTGTCTCAAGCTAGCAGTGGTATTTTAAATACAAAGTGAGACATGGAGCACACTCATAGCAGCCCTGCTCCCTTGGAAAGCCAGGCTCTCAGAGGAGGACAGAGAGGAGATCACTCAGAGCAGCACAACATGAACTCGCATCACAGTGCTCTGGATAAAAGGTCAGTGCAATATTGGAGATATAAAATGAGCCCTAACACCAAAATAAAAACAAGCTGAAGCTGGGTAGAGCGAGTGCTGCCGCATACGGCGCTGGTGAGACGAGCGCAGGTCCTGGGTCCTGCATCAACATGTGGAAATATCAGCAGAAGTTCAAAGGGAAGCTGCCAAAATGACCCCAGATTGCAAATCAAACCTTTAACATGAAACTCAAGGAGTTTATCAAAGAAAGGCTGAGAGGTGACTTGGTCACTGGGAGCAAATGGAGAAGCTTTCAGTCTCGCAGACAAAGGCGTAGCAGGTTACAAGGGCTGGAAAGTCAAGTTACACATCTTGGCCTTGAAGTGAAGCACTTTCCCAACAGCAAGGATAATTAAACAGAGAAGCAGCAAGGGAGGGGGTGAACTCACCAACACTCACTGTTTTTAAGAGGAGATTAGATACGTTTCCAGGAGAGATGCTGCCTGGGGAAATGTCCATGGCCTGCGTATACACAAGCTCAGATTAACTAAGCACAGAGGTCCCTTCTGACCTTAGCCTGTGAATCTATAAATTCCTCATTCCACTCATTAGCATGGATCACAAAAAACGTGGTTTCAAAGCAGCAACATAAACAACTTAAAAATTAACTGCATGCTATTGATCTCCTCTCACCAGGAATCACTCGATACCGAATTTGCTGGGAAAAATCTTGACCGCATCACTTTTATTTTTATCTGCTTTGTTTCTACATGTTAGTGATGAGGGAGCATGATAGCCTCGAGCAGAGGGAAAAGAAATGCGTGTGACATCCCCTGCCTGTGAAAAATTAAAGGTCCATTCAAATGGTTTTAATATCAAGTTAAATTACTTTTAATGAAAAATGAAAAATAAATGGTTCGGGTCTCCAGCTCACAATCAACAGAAGAGCAAATTGAGGATCATTTTCAGATTAAGCCCAGCCTGATGGAAGTCAATAAGAAATTCATGCTGATGTAGAATTAACCCTTTGAAAGATGGTGCTAAATGAGAAAAGTGCTATAATAGGCCTGAAGCATTTTAAAATTCACTGAGAGGTTAAAGACCTTCCACACAACAGGTGAGGGAAATATTTGACATTTCCCAAACATCAGGAAAGTGTGAGCTTTTTGCCATACACACCCCATCTCAGTTTGGCAGCTCCTGTTTACTTGCAGCATCTTGAGATGGTGGACAGGAGTCAACAGGAATGAAAAGCCAGGATGAGGTGATCACACCTCACTCTGCCAAACACCTCCCTCCAAAAAGACTTACAGATATCCCTCCCCTTCAGCATGGCAAGGCCTGCCTTTGCAGGCAGGAGTTCTCCCTTCCTGCAGTGCCCTTCAAGGGTTTATTTTTCCACAAGTGAAAAGAATACCAAATGCGTTCCTGTGCATGATTAAAAATTCCATATTCTGCTTGCTTAGGATGCAGGCAGCGTGCAAACAGGCTTGTGCTACAGCGAGCCTCCACGGGGCAACAGCAGCAGCATGGTGGTGCCAGCAATAATTCCAGAGAAGCTAATTTAGTACCAGCAATTCCCAACAGACACCAAAAAAGCATTTTCTTCCTCCTCCTCTGACTGCTAACCAGTAAGATTTATTAGATGGTTCTGCTGAATGGAAATCTTTAATAAAACTTTGACTCAGGCTGAACAGCACAAAACCAGGGTCAGTTTGGGGATTATTTTGCCCACCCCCCCATCTCTTCTCTTCAAGGAAGGCCTTGTTCTTGAACAGCAACACATGGTGCTTCCTGTGCTGACCTGCCAGGCATTGCTGACCTACAGCACCAGCTGCAGCCTCCCCATGCTGGCTCCCTTCCTCCTTGCAAAGTTCATGGTAACTCCAGGCACTGGAAGGGGTTGGAGCACAGCTTGTTTGGATGGATATTCCCAGGTGCAGCTATTTCAGAGCAGGGTTCCTCAATGGCCACATGCTTCCCGAGCCTACAGACAGGAAGGCTGGCAGCATTTGCAGCTGGAGGTGTTTGTAGTCCAGAAGGGAAAAGCAAAATCTTCCAGCATATCTGGAAGGAGACATAGGTGTGGGGCTGTGCTCCACAGACAGCAGTGAGAACTGCTGTGCCAGATTCTGGCAATAATTTCTGTAGGAGCTGATGACATGAAGGATTGTGGTGGGCATTAAAGCATAACTGATACAGACAGAGCACTCAGGCCATTACTGATGTGCTGTGGACTTTGGAGTAAAACACTGCTGGTTTTCAGCAACGAGTAACGATGCCACATGATGGGTTTGGATCATTAGCAGGGGAAGGTGCTCGCAGAGTAGGGGAGAATATAACTGGAGCTTGGCCAAAACACCCACACTAATAATCCCGCTCCAAGAAGGGGCATGATATCCTCCTAATTGACCATGACTAATCTGGACCCTCGTTTATCCATCTCATTGTAAAGGTGACACTCCTGGCAGCACGACACGGCCACCCGAGCTGGAGCCTTCTCCGACATAACACCCTGGCTGCCAGCACGGCCGCTCCAGCGCCGGGGCTGTCAGCACTGCCACCAGGCAGGGAACAGCACTGTGCTCCCTGACTGCCACCACTCACGGACACAGTGCCAGCCATGCCTTTCGCTTCAGCACTGCAAACTACCGTGCAGGTGTCTCGGAAGGGTCCCTGGTTTCAAAGAAAGCCGAAGGGGCACTTGCAGCTCTGCCTGGCACTGCCCAGAGCTGTGTCCCGCAGGGGCTGGGACCCTGGAGGCTTCCCTGGTCCTAACGCCAACTCCATCTGGTCAATGAGCATCCTGGAATCACAGAGTATCCTGAGTTGGAAGGGATACACAAGGATCATCAAGTCCAACTCCTGGCCTTGCATAGGACAACCCCAAGAATACCACCAGCATCATTGAGTTCTACCTCCAGTAAAACCCTCCCGAAATCTTAGGGCAGGAAGGAAATTCATCCACTAATAAATGCAAGGATTTTTTTTCTTCTTTTAAGCAGATCCTCTGCCTACCTAACTGGTAATACTCAATAATGTTTATGGAACTGCTCAAAATAAATGAGCGTGTGCTTGTGCATGCATAGCCAGGAGTGAGGAGGGAGAAGAGCATTGTTTGAGGCCTCAGAAGATACTAAGTTTCAGACAGTCAAAACAATACACTAATTCAGCCATTTCAAATCTTTTGCCACCCTGAGAATTACAAGACAGAATTTTTTTTAATTATTTTTTAACATTTCCTTATGAGGCTAATGTGATCATTAGAACTGAGCAGGAAATTTTAAAGCAATAATAAAATTAACATTCCTTGTAGTCCCACTGCTTGATGATATGTCCAGCATATCATTGGGAGAGGGAAGTGCTAGAGCCAGAGCACCCAGGCATTGATCTCTCAAACATACAGAAAAAAAGACATTGAAATCCTCCAGTTCCAAAGCTTGCTGCCTGTCAGGAAACTTTCATCTTCCCATTCTACTCAGCTCTTGGCAACACTTCTGGTTCCCACAGTTCAAAAAAGACACAGACAGACTGGAGAGGGTCCAGAGGAGGGTCGTGGAGATAATCAAAGGGCTAGAGAGCCTGCCTGGTGAGGGAAGACTGAAGGAGTTGGGTCTTTTCTCCTTGGAGAAGAGATGGCTCAGGGGACCCTCTCAGAGTATTCCAGCACTAAAGAGCAGCTAAAAGGAGGACAGAAACTCTCTCTTCACAAGGAGCCACAGGGAGAATACCAGGGGCAACAGGTACAAGCTGCACGAGGAGAGGCTTCACCGTGATGTAAGAATTTTTTACAGTGAGATCAGTCACTCACTGGAACAACCTCCCCAGGGATGTGGTGGAGCTCCCATCACCAAAAGTTTTCAAGATGTGATTGGACAGGATGCAAGATAATCTTATCTGGTGTCCCTTTCCCACAAAAGGTTGGACCAGATCATCTTTCAAGGTCCCTTCCTGCTTGGGCTGTTCTATGATTTTTTGCTTCAGTGATTCAGTTTGTCCATCAAGTCCTTTCACAGGCAGCTGTCAGAGAGGGATCTTCTCTGCCATTTTCTCAGACTGAGCAAGGACTGAAAGGTGGATAGGCAGGGAGGAGATGTAAAGGGTGTTTAGATTACACAAGCACACAACTCATGGACAGCCAGGTCCCCACCAGCCCTTGGCACACCTCAGCCTCACTGGGATTTTCCTGGCAGTGTGATCCAGAGCTTCGTGAAGGCCAGCAGATGGGTCAGACGACCCGTGGCAGTGTCAGGGGACAGTCACAGCGTAACCTTCTGACACTGAGCATTGGTTGGGAAGTGCAGGATGCCCAGGCACCTCAGGAGAATCAGTCACAGGGCAGGAGAAGCCTCTCTAGTGAACTGCAGTAATTACCTGCAGAGTAGAAAGCTGGGTCATTCATTAGCCTGCACGGTAATAATTTGCTGAAACTGATTTTTTTGGAAGGAGTGGCTGAAGTGATCTGGATTTGGATGCCCATTACCTTCACCTCGGGCATTCTGCTGGAGAGGTGGAGGTCTGGCTGCTCCACAGCCAGGGAAGTCACTGCCAAAGTCACCAGAGGGTTTGTGTCCCTGTAGCAAGGCTCTGTGGCACAGAGCTTCCTTCCTTCCTTCCCAGGCTCTGACAGCCTGTAATCATTTCATCTCTCAGGATTAATGGCACCAAGCAATAAACTCGCATCCTAATTATTGTAATTATTTCTTTCTTTGTATCTCAGCCTTGGTAATGATGTTTTTACAGCTGATGGGATGGAAGGGAGGGGGAAAATGAAATATTGTCACAGTAATGAAGAAAGAGCAATGAGCATACTCCTTTCCACTCACTTTCTCAAGGTTTTAGAATCCACTTGAGTTTTCTATTCCCTAAGGTCCCAGAAATCAGCAGTGATTGTCCTAATACTGCAAAGTAGCAGCAATTTAGGATTAAATTCCTAATTATCTTAAGCACCTACCTGCCACTTTAGCCCCAGAGATGCCTGAATGTCTCCAAAGTCCCCTGCACATGTAAGTACTCACTGTGTGCTCAGAACTGCCTATTTCTTCATGGCAGGAGCAGCTCACTGCTTTGCTTAACCTCAGGCATGACTCACAAGCTAAGCATTATGCCAGTCTTATCTATGAGAATTGCATATGGAGGGAGCAGAAGTTGCTCTAATCACCATTTAAAATTCATACAGTCTTCCAGAGGGTGGAATTTAGCTTCCATTTCTTCCCCACTGTATCAGCACCGTGATGGGAACTGCAAGGATTGAACTGCTTGTCCCAGGTGCTGGGCAGGAATTCTTTCCAGGGTTGTAGCCCAGGTTCCAGAGAACAAGAGCAGCACTTGCCCATTCACTGTAACCCCAAATCCAGAGCATGGGCTGGGGAGGAGCCCAGACCCAGATCATTTTGGGAAGATTTGTTTGGCTGCTCAGCTGCTCTGTGGTGGCAGCAGCTCCGGCTCAGAGTAGCTCCTACTAAACATGCCACAGAAAAGATTTCACTGGAAGGAATGTGGGTGGCTAAGATGCGACACAAGAATTTGTAAAGCACCCACGTACCTGTTTAGAGACCTAACGTGAGATGCCTGAGGGAATAGTGGCACTTAAGGCTGGATTTCAGCTGTGCAGCACAGAGCCAGCAAGGAAGGGCTGCTGGCTGCTTGGCTCCTGTTCCCATGGTCACCTGTAGAGTCTTCCCTCTGGTCATTCCATTTTCCCATCCAGATCAAAAGCTCCATGCAGAGGAATTTCACCAGTTAATGAGCAGTGAGTAGTAGACCAGCCCCTATGTATGGTGACTGAGGACTGAGACCTTCTCTGTATTGGTGTGAGGTGCTGCCATCTACAGCACTATGTCCACACCAGTAAATTAAAACTAAGGCCATTCACAGGTAGCAGACCTTGATCTTCAGCACTGATGGAACCAGCCCCAGGCTCCGTGCTCCACACTAATATTTGTTTCAATTGTCCATTATTGATAGTTCTGCAGACAGATCTTTTTTGGGGATTTTTTGGAGTTTGTTTCACTTTTCCCACTTAACCCAACAAAATTGATAAATTAACCCATTTAATTTTTATTTCTTTTTTGCATCAAGCGTTGTGTAGGAGTGCTGTTTTAATTAGTAATCAGCATTTCATTAGAGAACCAAGGCAGCAGAACTGCTTTGTACCACAGTCCATCTCTGACACTGGACCCTCTTCCACATCCCAAAACATATCCCAAACAAATAAGCTTCCATCTTCTTCAGCTTCACAATCCAGAAGAAAAAAAGTGAAACAAAACCAGCAATCACTACCCCAGGACCTCGTCTGTCAACTCTCATTCTGCTTGTTTCAGCAGCCCCTCCAGCACATCAGGAGCCTGGGGTGGGACGATCCTTCCCCTCCTCAGGCCAGATTTTGCAAGCTGCAATTACCAGCCTGTCTAAATAGCAACTTGTTCCCATCCAGAGATGGGCTTCCCACCCTTCAGCAAATATCCTAAGTCTGAAACTGTGGCTTAATGTGCACATTTGTCTGATTTACTGGGTCAGCTGGTCCTGCCACCTCCTGGGCATAGGGACCAAGCCTTGGCAGGAGTTTCTGCCAGGCAATGCCTCTCCGCCACCAGCTCTGGCTCCTTCAGAGGTGGACTCCTTCTCTTTCAAAGCCATCTTTCAGGATGACACTTGCTTTACTCAAGTCCCTATTCTTCCCCATTTCTCCCTGACGTTTGAAAAATAATTACCCGTGGTTCAGTAAGTTCATTAGCAAACTCCCTCAGGACCCTGGGCTATGCATCATCCAGGCCTGCTGATTTGTGGATAGGCTCTAATCAAGTGTTTCAAGCCTCTCTCTCCTTCCTCCTCCTTTCAGATTAACAGTTATTTTGACAAGATTCTCATTATTTCCTATTTCCTGGCGGTACCCAGGGACTAGGCTTATTTGAGTCCTCACTGTTGTCATTGTGAGTTTATTTTTAACCTCGGGCTCTGCTTCTCCACAAGGACATCAGAGTCTTGTGTTCTTCAGAAGCACGTGGCTTTGTCGGTGCCATTTTAGTCTCAGTTCATCCTGTGTCTTCCAGCGCTCTCTGGCTTTTGCCTTTATCACTTTTTATCCTTCCTCTTCCCACTACTTCAAAATTAGCCAGACAAAATTGCTTTGCTTTTACCAAGTCTAGAGGATCACTGCACTTCTCCACCTTGTTAGATCTAGGCCACCTTCTTGGCTGCAATTAATTTCCCATCTTCCCCTCCCTCTTTTTCTCCCTGCTATCCTTTGGCAGGTACATACTCTCCGAGTCTCCATTTTCCTTCCCAACACAATCACACATGAGCTGCTCTCAGAATGGACCCAGCCACCAGAAAAGCCACCACCAACCCCATTCAGCTTAACAACATCTTTAAATCAACTTGAATGGCAAATTTGGGCTTCCTGGCAGTTGAAAAGAAGAGACACCCCCACTTTTGGGTTGTCCCCCACGCAGTGGGAAGGTGGCATGGAGCACATGGCAGGCCCTGCATTGGCTTTAACCACCCAGATGCCTCTGCCATTTCCAAATGCACACATGGGAGCCCAGCCCCATCTTCATCAGCCCAAAGCAGTGTCCTGCCCTGTGCAGGATTGCTGGAGTGGTGGAGGTGTAAGGTGGAAGGAAGAGGAAGAGATGAGGCCGAGGGGCAATTTTTCTTTCAAATACATTCCACACCTATGTGCCTTCCCTCCTACCAGGAGCCTGTAGACCATGGGATTAGCCCAGCCCCATTATTCTTGATTTACAAGAGATACCTGAAGTTCAACACTTCCACTTTAAGAAAGCAGTAAGTTTTTTGTCTTCCTTAGATGCCAGCAAAGAGCTGCCCTGCCATTCCCTCAGCTACACCCCCAACCATCAGATCCATGTGCCCCAGATCCGCTTTCCTGTGGACAACTCCAGGCTGCACAAGGACAAAGTCAAGATGGACTTCCAGGCCCCCATGCCAGGGTGTGACCACAGAACAGGCTGAAGCAACAGAACATATTTTGAAGATTTTAACCGCCCCCTATTTTGCAGCATTCATTAACAATTAAAGGAGTAACGTGAAGCAAGAGCTTATTCCAGAAGAGGTGGTGGGAACCCCAAATTGCTGGGATTGGTTTTGCGTGTGCAAAGTAATACAGGGACACACCACCCTGCTGGTTTTGCTGCAGATCCCATGTGTGGGCTGGAGAAACATCTTACTTGGACTTTTATCTGTTGTTACATTAGAGACAACAGTCAGGTAGGTACCTGACTGGAACAAAAAAGGATTAATTTTGGGGAGAGAAAGGGAGAGGGAAGAGAAATGCCCACACAGCTTTATACAGATAAGAACAAAAGGTGTATTCATTGTTTACCCCTTGTTGCAAAAGATTGGGTTTGTTTTAAGCCCAAAAAGAAAATTGCTCAGTAAGACAACTAACTGAAACTAACTTTTTTTTTTTTTTTGGAAAAACACAGTGCTGTCGTTCTGGATGGAAAAATCTATGCCACCGGTGGGATCGTCAGCAGCGAAGGACCTGCCCTGGGAAACATGGAAGCCTACGACCCTAAAACAAATACATGGACACTTCTACCAAATATGCCCTGCCCCGTTTTCCGACACGGCTGCGTAGCAATCAAGAAGTACATTCAGAGCGGCTGATGTTCCCCGGGAGTTGGATGGACAACTGTTTGTACCTGTTGAGAGCAGGCAAGAGGAATACGATTACTTAAGGAACAAAAGCAGCAAAGCCAGCCAGTGAACATATTGCTCTAAAGTCTTGAATAGTGTCTACATTGAATGTAGAAAAATCATCCTCACCTTTTGGTGAACAAGGAGCAGAGAGCTCCGTGCTATGTAAGATATTGTAACTTAATAATGCAAGGGTGCCACTAGATGTTATAGTGGCACTTGTTCTGGACATCGGCTTTTGGTCAACCCAGGTGCAATAGAATTTCTCATATTTTTTAAGCTGGGGAGGAGAGGAAAAAAATAATCTGCATTTTACTTTAGAGCTCAAGCTTGATTCTTAAAATAACCATGCAGATTAGTTTTACTATTACACTTTAGGCATCAATCTATTTGAAAGGTCAAAGTGTCCTTACCACTTTGATTCCCACATTTGTTTTTAATACATGATTTTCAATACCAATGACTGAGAGAAATCCTGTGTGACAGATGGCTTACATTGATGTCAGTCTTCCATCAGATCAAACAAATCTTTCAGTTCTCTAGAGAAGAGCCCAAAAGCGGGGTGAGGTGAGGACTGGGGAGAAGAAGAATAGCCATTGGTAATAAATTCCATGTAAAATGATGAAAAAAAAAAAGTCTGTTGGGCTGGATGAGTTTCTGCTCCCGGTGATTCTCATGTGGGCACGTGTGGCTGTGCACACAGTGGGGGGTGGGGGCCTTCTAAACCTTTTCCTCCGGGTTTCTGCTGATGCACTTGGCAGTGCTGGATTCCCGCAGTGCAAAATGGAAACGGTTTGGATTCCAGAGGCATTCTCCTGATAAACCCACTCTTCCCTTTGGCTGGAATCACGGTAAAGCACACAGCATAGTGTGGGTTTGCCACGTGTTCATCAAACGCAGAAGATGCCTCCTGTGGCTGCGCACTCAGTTTTGGCTCTCAACCAAAATTCCTTACGTTGGGACACACGCCACTATCCTTTATGTGAAGTCTGAGAAGTGTTTTATTTTACTTTATTTTTCAAGTTCCTTCCATAGGTGTGGAAGCCTTATACTTCTTATTTACAGATTTTAAACACGAGTTTAAAGCCCATGGTAGAAAAATGCATAGACTTAAGCCCAGTGTAAGAGACTTCAAATTATTACTATGTAGAGTTGTAAGTATATGCACAGCACAGGGGTTATATTTTTATATATATTAAAATATTGTCTATCCAGAGAGCATTGTGATGTGGAAATTCTTTATAAATTTATACATAAAAGGAACAAATGGGAGATGGACCGGGTAACATAGAGGGGGCAGGGGAAACAATCTTAAAATTCACCAGTAGGAAGCAACCCCAAGCTAAGGATTGTCTGATTTCCTTCCAAGTAGAAGGAAAAAAGTTGCCATACTTGCCTTTGCAGACTCAAATCCCAAATGCCATACCAGTAATTCAAGAAGGAGGGTCCTGTACAGGGTGTGGGTGAGATCTTACATTCAATACCTAGTTGAATTTCATACCAAATACAGTAGCCTTTTTATATGGAGGGAGGTCTGCCTACAGCTTTGGGGAAATCAATGCAGATGGTTAGCTAATCATCTTATTTTATTAATAATCATTTATAAAATAAAAGAAAAAAAATTTGTATCTTGCAGTATTTAAAGAAAATGTGCTTGAGTCAGCTGAGTCAAGCCATAGGGTGACTCAAGCCTCTCATTTTGACAGTGAGGTTCCAGCCTTTGTTATGCAGTTGTTTTATTTATTCTTTAAAGAAAAGAAAAATAATAAGCACAACAAAATTATATACTAGTATGTCATATAAAGTATTTATGTCAAACAGGGTGCAAGTGTGAACCTAAAGATTGGAGCACAAGTTTCTAACTGCCTGGGGCAGGACTAATTTTAGTATTGGTGTGTGTCTACCTCCAAAGGAGGTGCTACCTGTCAACAAGACTGAAACACATTCGACATTTCCAATTTAGCTTATTTCTTCATTTCTCACACTGGAACAAAACTGGCTATTTCTGTGAATAATATTAAAAACAGGGTTATCTGTAATGGTATTGTATATAGTTTATGTTTACTGTTAAGTTCTTGTTATATTATAATAAATATATTTATAGATCTAGATTCAGCATCCAGATTGGATTAATTTTGTCATGACTGATCAAGAAAAAACACGGCACGAATGGGGGCTTCATATTTCAACCCAGCCAGGGATGAAAATGTATTCATTCCATCCAATTAGTTTCTCTTGCAAATCCAAAAATTTATTGCTAATACTTAAACGCTCAGAAGCTTCCAAAGTTTCATTCTCATTTCAGAAAAATAATTTCTTAGAAGTAATTTTAGGTTGTAGTCAGCAAGACTGTTTTTTGTTCATCTATTTTCCCATACTATTAAGTAAAGAACAGAAGGATTCAAAATAGTTTAGGAAACGATCTGGGAAAAAAAAACCTGATGAACAGCTTTTTTACTTTATTTTTGTAATGAAAGTAAGAATTTGTGCTGCACTGCTGCTGTGATGTCTAAAAGATGAAAGCTGCATTTGCCTTATGGTCAAAATTCCTTCGTATCCAGTGTGGGAGCTCTGTACCTCACTGGATACATCGTTCAGAGAGCAATTCCATGCAACCGTTCATGGCTTCTTTGATGTTCCATTAGGGTGTCATCTGGTAGTTGTAAAACTGGATCTGGAACAAAGATGAGCCAAATATAACTAGTCTCAAATACCACCACAGTGGAACGTTTCAGCCGGATCTGAGGAGGTAATTTCTGTTCTGCACATTAACAGGAAGAGCCTAACATTTATTGAAATTGTCTCCGGGTCTTACAGAGTATTTAAGAACATGAACTGCAGTTTTTAAACATTTTAGTTTAGGCTTAGTAGCTGAGGTTGAACAGCCTGTGAAGATTACTAAAAGCCTTGCAATTCGATATTACAAAACCATGCTGCAATAAGCCAGACCAAGTGGGGTGAGTTGCCAACCTTTCATCAAGGCTCTGCAAGGATCTCTTACTCAGCACTAGTCAATAATACTTGGTAGGATGAACAAGACACAGACTATTTACTTTACTTGTATGTGGAAATTATTTTAGTTCCCCGCTGGGAAGTTGGCTGAGTGCTTTTGCCAAATGAATCATGCACACATATCTGCTCAGAGGTTTTTCTTCTTAAAAGCTTTAAGAAATTCAAGGGGACAGGCTGGCTCAGCAGCCTGATAATGATAAAAACTCTTTTGTTCACTGTGTCCAGGTAATCACCTACCCCTGACACTTCACAGAAGTCATCCCCCTCTCCCATGTTTCATCTAGCAGCAAACACACTGCACTAATAAAACGTCAGCAATCCCATCTTTTAATTAACTGCAGGTAGGTGTTAAGGCTGAGCTTAGCACAGTGCAACTGGAACAGCTAATTAGGAGCGCTGGGTTCACTCCAGCTTGCCCTTGGAGGGGTCCAGACAAACGGGTGGCCAGCACAAGCACCCGCATTCCGCAGCTGCAGGGGTTAGCCAGGAGGGCAGCTGCTCCCGCCCAGCTCCACCAGCACAGAGATGTTTAACCAGCAGAGATGGAACAGGCACAAGTGGCTTCAGGTACTCGACCACCCTCGTGGCTTCTCATGAAGAATTTCTTGGAAAAAAAGGGAATCAATGCCAAAGCTTTTCTCTGCTGTTTCCAATGCAAGGGCACGGTCTCAGAACCACACTGCCTCCCTATCCCCACTGAAAAAAAGGGACTTAGTGTAATGTAATACCAGATAAAACTACACACAGTGTATCCAGTCAGGACTTGGCAGGCTGCTACCTGTGCCAGGTCTGTAAGAAGACACTGACTATCTACCTGGACATTTTTAACTTGTCATGCTAATACAAGCCTTTTAAATTGGATGAGACCCTTAAGCTCACCCCTTAATGCCTTCTTTCCCATTTTAAGTCAGTTCAAAAGCAGGAGCTGAAGTGTGCCTTCAGCTGAGGTAGAGATGCCAGCATGTAGAGGAAGGCAGCAGCAAGTTCCCATCGTCGGCGAGTGTTCTGGGTTGATAACTTTACACTGCGGAAAAAGCCAGAAAGAAAATGGTCTGGAGGGAAGCAGATGGATGCATCCCGGGCACGGTGTTCCCATCACTCATTACATTAAGCTGGACAGCAATACCAGAACAGAAACACCGTTTTTCCTCTGAAAAGCCAAGCTGTTTGAGGCATGATTAAACACTCACTGAGGTTAGAATTCATGAAAGCAAGAGCTGCCATCACAGGCTCCTCAGCCGAGCTGTGGAAGCCTGGAGACAAAAACCAGAGTGGCAGACTACCATGAAAAACAACTCTCCCTTTGCTGGTCACCAGTGTTTCAGTGTTTTTTCTTTTGATAACACACACTACTTTTAGTAAGTCCTGTTTAGCTAGCAGATTTCTTAGAGAGTAATAAATTCCAATTTTCTTTATCTAAACAAATTCTACTTTGGTCTGTAGCAGCTTTACATGCAGAATGGAGTGTTTTGGCTCAGCTACTACCTGGGAGAAGGAAGTTCCACTGCTGCCATTAAGCCATATCTGCCTCTGAATTTTTCATTAGTGGTGGTCTGTACAATGAAGGTTTGAAAGGCTTCCTGCTTTTAATTTCATTATCTGTTGGTTTTGAGCAGTCTTCTTTTTTCCTTTGGAGTTCATACATATCGCAGACCTTACACACCAAGATTCATACTGGCAAAATACATTTGGTATCAAACCTTTGCTGTTGTCCAGCATCAGTGACTTTTTTCCACATTTTTGTAGCTAAAGAGCAGACACCTACCTAAGGTCACCTGTTACACTCCTATAGAAGCACCAGCTTCTCATCCCATTAAAAACAATACATATTAATAAAAATAGCTTTTACAGGTAGAAATGAGCCAATTCCTCTCCACATCCTGGGAACTTAAGCAGTCTCTTAATTTCTAATGCAATGTCCTTGTGCTGGTGGGCAGCATCCAAATAAGAATCAGGGAACTGAACAGGGAAAGGGACACACCAAATGCTCTGAGAGTATCCTAAGCCTTATGCTCTACCAGAATCACTGCCCCTCTACCACAGAAGCAATGATCAGCTCTCACAAAGCAAGCCTAAACTGCCAAGCCCACTGGAATTTTGGTAGTTATGTCCATTAAAAGAGATGATCTTTTAATAAATTATATATATTTCATGTTCAGTGAATGCAGTGCTGCATTACTTATTACATCAAGTTCAATTTTACCTGCTTCAATTTAGGCCCAGCTTTTCTGCAAGTTGCCTGTACTGGAACATTTCAGGCTGAGAAAGTTGAGGCTGTTCAGCCCGGAGAAGGTTGCAAGGACACCTCATAGCAACATTCCAGTAACTGAAGGGGGCCTACAGGGAATCCAGAGAGGGACTCCTCATCAGGAACTGTAGTGGTAGGATGAGGGGAAATGAGTACAAGTTGAAAGAGGGGAGATTTAGGTTAGATATAAGGAAGAAATTCTTTACAGTGAGAGTGGTGAGACACTGGCACACGATGCCCAGAGACATTCTGGATGCCCCAACCCTGGCAGTGTTCAAAGGTTGGATAAGGCCTTGAGCAACCTGGTCTAGAGGGAGGTGTCCCTGCCCACAGCAGGGGATTGGGACTAGATGATCTTTAAGGTCCCTTCCAATCCTTAACATTCTCTGATTCTGTGATAAAAAATCCACACACAGCCTTTCTGGGGAAAGTTAAGGGTAGACGTGGCAGCTTGGGGATGTGAGCTTGGGAACGGCTCATATTTCTGTTTTCTGCTTGGCAAGAGGTATCCCCTATGGACATCAATACGTCCAGACTGCTGACTACCTGGAGAGAATACCAGACTTTCCCAACTGGATAAGGGGTTCTGAATTCCAGAGGTAACCTAACACTCGACCATCTCCAGAAAGCCCAGAAGTCTCTGCCCTGCTGACATTCATTTTTAATAACGTGTGGGTATTTCCGAGAGTGCTGATAATGTGACAGTTATCAAAGGGCAAGTGAAATGACTGGGTAATTACAGGGCATTCACCTGACATCAAGCCCAACTAAAAATGGAAAGATGACATCTAACTAAAGTGATCATGAATCAAAGAGATAAGAAGAAATACAATGATTTTCTAGAAAATTGGCTGTATCACACAAAGCTGATCTCATTCCCTGACAGGATTACACATTTGATTGATAAGGTAATAGATTTTCAACAGCATGTGACAAAATACTTCAACTTCCTCACTGTACAGTATTCAGACAGCAAATATTAAATGGGCTAAGAAAAGGCAGATTAATTGAGGAATATCTAATCTGCTCAAGTAATTCTCAATTTGGTACTATCAGAGTGTTTCTAATGGGGGAATCCTCTTCTCCCAAAGTTCCTGCAGGAAAATGTTGACATAAATCACTAGTCACAGACCTGTGGAAAAGGAGATTAGCTGAGGGAAAGATAATGAGGCCTGAACAAGTCATACATATGGTGCTGGCTCCTCTGGCTGGCTGGGACTCATAAAACAATTTTTCATAAAGCTAAGCAAGACCTCAGAGAGGTGGGAATGGGGAAGGCGGACATTCAGGATGGAGAACTGCATCATGAAAAGCTGCAAGTCTTAGAAGAGTCAAGCAACAAGAGTTCCCAGCCAAATTTCATGGTATAAAAGGCCTAAATTGATCTTTAGATGTGCAAAAAGGGGGACAGGGAATAGGAATCAGTGATTTTTGCCTCTATAAATGGCACTGGTGGGATCTGTGCTGGAATATCCCATCAATTTCCTCTGTGAACAAATGTTTTAGATGATGTTGAAAAATTGACCAAATAGAGCAGAATAGAGCCACAAAATTGACTTAAATGCTGGAGAAAATACAGTGAGAGCCATAAAAAGCTTGTTCTTCAGCAAAAAGAACATGGAGAGGCTACTTGATCACAGTGCATTAGTGTCTTCCTGGGGGGGAGAAACAGGTAGGAATAGTCTACAACATAAAGAGAGGACAAGAGCAGCGCCTGGAAGGTGAAGCCAGACCAAAACAAATGAGGCATGAGGCATGTTTTTTACCCATGAGTTTAACTACTCCATGAAAAGTTCAGAGAGCAGGGCAGATGTACTCTGCAAACCAAATACCTTCCCCAAAAACACTGTTAAGCCATTCAGATGTTAGCAGGCCCTGGGCATACTGGAGATTAAATCATACATGCCACAGCATCCCATTCAACAAGCCAGTGTTTTCTGCTGGCTTTACTCCCCGTGAATAAACCCAAATTTTTGTAACAAATTGCTGAACGTTTAAATCATCATTAGATGTCAGCTCATTTCCATTTCCAAAATTTATTCTCATGCATTGAAAAGATTAACAGTGTAAAATTTATGCTCAGCTTGTGCGTTCATGGCTGTCCTCTGAGTCCTGTGAAAAGAAAGCTTTTTATTTATAAAAAAAGCTTTTTGCCTGCTGGACATGCTTTAGATTTTAGAGCAAGACTCTGAAGCACTCTAAGCCCAGTATAAAGGTGAGAGATTAATTTTAAACCAGTTACATCTCCAGTGCTTCATGAAAATGTAGTCTTACGTGCTTGTATTTGTGATATTTCAAATGTCTACAGAAAACAGTAATTCATTACTAAACTGATGTCAATAGTCACATATAGCATGTGACTATCCATGCCACATTTCCTTTACCTGACTAAAGCTTTTGTAATGTCACAGGCAATACAGTGGGCATCACTTCAAAACTTATGTCAAAATTAGTTTTATTAGAAACCTAAAACATATTAGCAATTTGTCCTTCCCTATCACCAAAATCAGGTATCACAGTTCTTCCAGGCAGCCTCCACACAGAAGTGATTCTACAAGGTGTAACAAAGTCAGCAACAGGATGCCAGATCTTTACAACAAAACTGTAGCTGGGGCTTTGGAGGTGACAAATAGGTTCTTAACTAAAACATTATTTTCTTTTCCTTCTACAGCAGAAAGATTCCTTCTTAAAAAACTAATTTAGTCCAAATTTAACATATTTTTTAGGATGAATTAATCCTCTGTATTCTGTTTCACTGCCTTTAATAAGTAAATACTTCAAAGAGAGTCCTTTTGAAACTTGACCTCAAGTTTTTCCTTCCTCCCAAGCCAGAGCCCCAAGGTGGACAGGTCATCTTCTACCAACTCCTATTTGCATGCCATCAAGCATCTCTGGGTTATGGCACAAATCAGATTTTACACCGATGCAAAGAGGTTTTCTCACGTCCACAACAAAACCAGGATGACAAAACGGTGTGAGCACTCCCAGCAGCCACCCAGTCCGAGGGACCTGTACACTTCTCACACGTCCTCTGCTAAAATCCTCATTGCTGGAAGACAGAAGCAAACCCAGCACAGCAGAGGAGTCCAGCACAGCAGAACCAACCCCACTTTGTCTGTTCGCCAACACGTTCTGGGGGCTGCATTCCAAATGTGGAGCCTGAACAACCTCTGTCCCCACCCCTGTGACTGGATGTGAGGAGCCTTCAAACACCACTTCACTCCACATCACCCTTTGCACCTCCATCTTGAAAGCAGCATTATTCCACATCAGCATTCCAGACCAGCCAACCTCAATGCAAATCGCCAGGTTCACACTAACATTCCACTAAAAGTGATGAATCCTTTTTAAATCTCAGCAGCTTATCATAATTTTAAAGGAAAAGGACTTTTCCTGATATAAAAGTAAGGCTCAGTATAGCGTAACTCAAATGCAATTCCAAAATAAATGGAATTTAGTAGTAGTCCCAACCATCTACTGGCAAAGGGTTCAACCAAAATATACTCCCTATGCAAATGATCACACTGGAAAAAAATGACTCACCTAGAAATGGAATGAGGCTGAATTAATTAGTGATAATGTTTATAATGCCTCATTTTTACATAATAGTTACATGACCACAAGTGAAGCATAAAAGGAGGAGGAAAAAAAAGTCAAGTGTTTGGCTTCATTAATCAGTTCATAAGTTTACTGATTTAGCTTGCAGAATTTATTCACATGCAGTGCTGCCTTAAAACCCCATATATTACAAGTCCAAATCCTACCCAAGATACAGAACAAAAGGATCTCATTTTTAACTTATTTAAATAAATTATCTGAAGAGCTTCAGGAGGAAACAGAATGTGCAGCACTGCAAATTTAAGGAAATACAGGAAATTGCATTTCAAAACTACATTCAAGGCAGAAACCAACAGCAGAAGGAAGCAGCATTAAGCAGTGAACCCTTGACAAATATGAGTGTTGCACAAGCTTCTACTAAGGCTTTAGGAACACCCACCCTAACTATTTCTCACTAATTCATGCTTTTGAGGTACCACTTGAAGTTCACTAAGTATCTTCACAAGAATCCTTTTGTCAGTTCCCAAATATTTTGTCTCTTTTCACTGGTTATTTTTACAGCCACTGTCAGAAATCAGACCTGAATCTATTCTCTGTTAACTTGGCCATCCCCACTCCTGAAAGACAAAGAGAGACACCAGACCTCACACTCTGCTTCCTTTATTCAGACTGCAAAACCAAGTGTGGTGCTGGTACCTGCAGGGTCATTCAGGTCAAAACAACCTGCCCATGCTGAGCCCAGGCTCTCACCAATCAACTTCATTATTATACAACAGGTATTAAATTTCCTACCTAATTGTGCTTTCCAAGCTGCATATAAAAGTGGAATTGGAGTCAGACATGAAGTTACCTCTACCCCCTTCCTCAACTACTCTTTTGCCCAGGAGCCGTACAAGTTTAATGGTCACAGAAAGGAAAAGAGGAAAATGTCCAGGTGTGTTCCATGTTCTACACTTCAAGAGATCAGCTATAAAAAAAAACAAAACAAAAAATAAACAACCCAAAGTTGTAAGAACTTCGATAAATCTGACAAATAGAAAGGAAGGAGTTTTTCCTTAAAAAAAACCCTCTAATTAGAAGCCATTTCTCTAATGGACAAACACTGAAAGCAGAAGTTGGACCAAACTGCTCAAAATAACCAAACAGTAAGATTCCCAAAGTGTAACATCTAAACTGCAAAATCAAGGAGGTCTGGTAAGGAAAAGACTGTTATCAGCCAGGAGGCAGCATTTCTTGTAAATACATTTTTGAAGAAGCTAAAGCTGTGTTTTCTTGTCATCTTTATTCAAGTATTTCACAGCAGTTATATTACAAATTACAGTAAAATGTTCAAAATTTCCAGAAGTTCAAAAAAATTAAATAACTTACTTCAAACTAACGTAAAATGAAGTCAAAATGCAAAACATCAATTTAAACACAATTCTGAATAAAACTATAGAATCCAAAATATACCATAGCTGATGAAGGAAGTCTACTTAATCCACAAAGTAGACACACGTTAATGAAACCAAACAGGACGCCCCGATGTCTAAATAACCCAATGTACAAGATACAAAAGATGCAAGTACAAGCCCAAATTCAAGCTTATGTTGTGATTACAAAATAAAACAAAAACAAAATAAAAGACTATCAGCTGCAGGACTTGCCATTCAGGAGACTGAAGGTAAAACCAGCGCTGACCCACCAACTTAATCAAAAAAACAAAAAAAAACAAAAAAAAAAAAGGGAAGACAAGATATTACAAAACCCAGTAATCCTATAAATACATTGGCATATGAGGAAATCAAGTAACAATACAGAGGACACAAAACAAAACAAAACAAAATAATCACAGGTGAGATTCAAGCTTGCAAATACAATTAACTCCATAGCCATCAACTTCACCCAAGAGCAACTCTACCACTCCAAGACAGCCCCCCCCAGGCCCCCAGAGAAACCTCCTCCTCCTGGCTGGCCACATTCCATAGAGTCCAACACAAGGACTCACACAGGAGTTTATTTGCAATTTTCACAACAAGAAACAAGGAAGAGAGGTCAATTTGTACAAACTGTTGCCAGTGCTATGTGGCAAAAAAATTAAAAACATACAAAGAGTAAACAAGTTTAGACCACATGGATAGATTAACAGCTGTTTTAACTCTATAACCACCAGACATCTGTAAAGGAAAACAAAAACTGAAGTGTGGTTATTTGGGCTAAGAAGGCGAGTATATCATTTTAGGTAAGCTGTCCACTAGAACATCTGATATTAGCTACATTTCTCTAAAACAACATGGCAGCTCCTCAATTAGTCAAGTTGCCTCTTAATGATTTTTCCCAATCAACAACGGACAGTAAAAATTTTCCTTTAGAAACCAGATCTTTTAGAATCATTTTTAATGCTAGGCATTAGCTTAAACTTGCTTTTTACACTCACTGGTGACTAAAATTCTCAACTGTTTTAGTTTATATAAATTTATTATCTTCTTAAAAATGAATGCAGTTTTATCTTCCACAAGTGCTGCTGTTACTTGAACAAAAACTTCTTTGAGTAAGTGAAACTGGAATAAATATTCCTAAAAAATTCTGCAGCAAGAACCTGAGACTTGCAAAAAACCCTTTTATCAGAAACTTGCTACAAAAAATCTGCTACATTTCATTTAATCAAATCTTTAAGTTTGTAACAATTTCCATCAAAATACAAAATGCTGTTAATGTACCAGACACATAAATATCTCAAACAGGTATGATGCTAATAAATACTAAATGAAACATGGAAAAAAATCCCATAATCAAATCTGAGATCAAAGAATCTCATTTAAAATGTGTTTTCTGCTTGTTTTTGTTGTTTTTAATCGCACTTTCCCACCTAAAAAATACAGTGTTTCTGCATGGGTTGCATTTAAGTGTAACTAGATGTACATGAATGCTTAAAACCTTTTTCTGCCATTACCTATGGAGAAAAACAGTGGCATCCAGTGGAGGAAAAGATCTAAGATAGACTGATGTTTAACCATAATGGACAAAGCACTTTGGATTACTGCAGTTGCCAAGGCCCATGTTTTCTCTCTCTGCAGCACTACCCTGGGATGAGCCGTAGAGGTGGAGACAAGTCCCTAAGCCTGGGTTTGTACACGGGAGCAGAGTGATTACAGTCCTCCATAAACACTGTTGGTAACTAAAATACAAAAAGCTGAGGTAGCTCAGTATCTCTGCAGTAGTCTGTTTTCTCTAATTAAAAACTAATCACACTGCGTTGCATATTTGTGGACAGACACTTCTGCAGCTACGTAGGGACAGTCACAATGAATGGTTCACGATGGGAACACCAGCCAACTGCTCTAGAACACTTTCCACGTGGGTGTGAAATAAACCAGCCCAGGTACTGTTCTACTACCGAGCTTGTGACAAAACATAAAAACTGCCTAGACTGTTCTCTCCAGCTGCCAGAAAGGAAAGGTGTTGAACTACACGATTCAGACCCAGAGAACTCTTAGAACAGATGGATTCAAAAGGCTCTCCTCCAATCCTCCCAACAGTAACAATGTTTTGCATGGAAAGACTTGTGAAAACCTAAGAGAAGTTTTATTTTCAGCTGAGGTTGGACTCCAGGACTCTGACCAACTATAGTGTCTTCTGACCTGCAATGCACAGTCCAAGCTATATTACAAACACAGACCTTCCCAACGAAACCTGCCAGTGTTAACCTTGCTTTCCTTAGAGAACTCGCACTGGAAAACAAGGACATGGTGGGAAAATGCTTCATTTTTAGCAACACAGAAGAGTTTCACTGTGTAACTTGTTTCTAAAACAAAATATATACCAATGAAAAAGGAATTCCACCATTTTGGTAAAGTATGTGGCTTTTTCAGTGTGTCTTAGTTTAGTTCTGTAGAGTAAGACAGGCATTATAGAACCATAATACTGGTTGCCATCCAATGAAGAGAATACAATTCATCCTTTTGGAGATCTTCATTCTGCAGACAGCTAACATTGCCATTTGCTATAATCCAAACAAATTGCTTAGCCTTATCTTTCTCAATTGACTAAAAGGCACATTAAAGGCAGTTCTAGAGAGCCTCATCTTCAAATTACTGTACATCCAGTTACTCAAGATTCCTACCACAATGCATCACTGCCTTCTTTAGGACAGATTTTTTTTGTCCATAACCCCAGAGAAGAGAAAAATTGGAAAAAAAAAAATTAAAAAAAGGTTGCCTGTTTAAAAATATTCAACTTATATCTGCTCTTTCCAGTCCTCTTGTATGTGTTGGTCTTCACTTTGCCTGAAGTTTCCCCAAAGATAATGCATGTAGAGTGAACAAGAGCAGGAATGAGAACAGTTTCTGTAGCACCAAAAATCTCCAAGTTGTGGCATTGTATTCTTTATTTATATCAGATACAACTAAATGAAGTTCCGTTTGGTTCTTGTAGGCTGGTTGGTTTCAGGTACCTGAGACAATAGCACCAAATTCAACAGAAACAAAAAGAGAGAGCACTTAAGACCAAGGCTCTGCACATACTTGGTGCAAATGGAAACTGAATGGCTCAGAGGACTGCTCTCCCATGAGCAGTTTGAGAGGATAAACCCACCCATCTTGACGAGTTCACAGGAATGTTTCAAACACATGAACTGTTCTTTCCATCTCCTGCAAGAGACACAGACCATTAACTATTCATAAATATACAGAGACAGAAATAGAGTTACTTTATGTAGTAGTACTTACTGTGTTACTTTTTTTAATTTGAACAAATAAATATATGAAAACAGACGTTTCTGTTTATTAGCTTCTATCTGCTAGCAAAATATGATAAAAGAGGGAACTCATTAAAGAAGTATTAATGCATAAAAGCACTCTACTATGACAGTCCATGAGAAAATCAAGGCTTATTAGGGTTACTCATATAATTAATGTGCTCGATATATATTAGGAAAGCATTGCAGTGGCACACTGCACAAGTTCCAGTCTTACTGCACATTTATGCTGTTGGTGACCCAGCTGTAACCACATCTCTGCACAGTCTGGATAATCAAAGTAAAGATCGGTCTCTACACACTCCTGCTGGACAAATGCCTTTTTAATCTACCTAACATCTTGCACCGACTTTCAACACATTTTTAGGTGAAGATGGCAGAGGAATAGCATGAAAATGATCTGAAAAGTATTCTGCAGGAAGTCTACAAAAACCCACACTATGGCTTTTCCAGGTTTTGTTGTAAATTATTCATGGAGAAAAATATTTAGTGCTCAGCTATCCAACTGGAAAGTAGCAATTGTTGTCCTTCTCTCAGCAGGGCTGGTTATCAGTTGAATCAGCAAGCTGATTCAAACCCCTCTGCAGTTAGAACAGTGGTGATGGAGAGCATGCACATCCAGAGCTGGGATCAGCCTGTGCCAATGGTGCAATGACCAACTTGCTATGGATGTACAGGAGGCCTTGGAGGGCAAACCCTTCAGTGGCAAAGGATGACGGCAAGGCAGACACCTGGCTCCCACCATGCTGCACTGACCATCCAAAGGCTGCACTTACTGATCTAGAAAGAGTGTTCACACTTCTAAGGCCTTGTGTGAAAGCCAGAATCAGCAAACTGCATGGAGCAGAGGTAGGAATTGGTTTTGGCCCAGTTACACCAACACAATTAAGGGCAACTGCAGCAATGCCAGGTCAGGGTGCCCCTGAAATCACCACTTTACATCCACTGCCAGTCATGCCACAAACACGGAAACTGCTTCTACTCCATTTTTACTCTGCTAGCATGTGCTTTTCATGCTGCTATATTCTCTCCTCTTTTTCCTCCCTTCTTTTAGGTTAAATTCTTAATGCTCTTCTGAGAAAAGCATTATTAGAAACAACCTCCAGTTTCTAAGCTACTACACTAAACTTTTTTCTTTTTATAGATACCTTCCTCAAAGTCTATTAAAGGTTTTGCCTGCTAGTAGAACAATAAATTGACAGATTAATAGTTCTTGAAAAGACTATCTCACAATACTCATGTAAGGAATAAAAGAAGCTATACAACATCACCTCTATAAGTTGTGATTTGTCATAGTCTCTACGATGTCTGTAGATGCATTGACTGAGGAGTGAATACAATCTCTCAAGCTGGTCAACAGTCAGGTTGTCACTTTTCTTAACCACCAAATCAAGCAGTTTCTGTTGGAACAACAAAGGCTAAAGTTAAGAGGGTTTCTAGAATCTAGAATTTTTATTTTTTTTAAGGACAAATCAGAAATGCAATTCCCTTCTGAAGCCCTCCTTTGAAGGGATACATACAAATGAAATGAACCACACCTGGGTATCAGGAACGCCACTGCTTCAATATTTATACGAAAAGGACTTGATATCTCTTTTCACTTCTCCACTTATACCCACACTTCTTAAGATTTTTTTACTCAGTATAGCTGGGGCAATGTTTTTTCTTTCAGAATGCTACTTCATCCTATTTCATCTTGGTCAGTCATTGTAACAAAGCAAACCCTAAAAACTGCCTTGATGGCTAAAGTAGACATTTTTAAGAACTTACACTGGCAGGAAAAGAAAGTACCACCACACGAAAATATATCTGGACTTCCACAAATGTTGCCAAGTGGTACAAAAAAGAGAAGGGGGTGGAAGGAGGACACAACACATGTAAAATTTCTCGTAACAAAGGTGAAAGTATTTTACATAGTAGCAAAGAGTGACATTTCAGATTTTTTTTCTCCTGTCATAACAATTCTATGGTTTCCAAAGAGATTATCATCTGTACTCCACAGAAAATGGGATCTAAATTTCATAGGTCATAGTAGGTCAAGCTACTTTTTACAACAGAAGACAGCAAATTTTATTGCAACTTTGCTTTAAAAAAACTGAAAGAAAATTAACTAGCAGTCTATGATGCCAAAACATCAACACAAATTCCCATCTGCTGTCCAATCCACTAAGTTTTCTTCACCAAGTATACCTACACAGGAAGGGAAAAGATAATGTTAACTCCCAATTACCAGGCACCCAGCAGTTTCTTGGTACCTGGCATGGCCAATTAACACATATGAGTACCTGCAAAAATGGCAATTAAAATAGTGGACTGCTGTGTCATTACTGGATTATAAGGGCAGTAATGATGGGACAGTAAGGATTCAGTAGTTTTATTAACTTCCATCCAAAAAGCACTGATCGACAAATCATTTCCAAAAGTCACTGCTGTCATAATACTTGTTTGCAGTCAAAAATAAAGGAAATGTTGCTTCAGAACAGAGAAAGGAAGCATTTTCCATGCAGTCTGTTAATACTTCAGTTTATTTTTTCAGTTCTGTTACCTTTAGTCTGTCATGGTCAACAACTACAGAGGGTAAGGGATCTGAAGGTTCCTCTGGAACCTGCTCCAAACTCGTTGACTTTGACTGCTCCACAGCACCTTTTCGTGTTTTCTTGCTTTTGAATATACCTGCAATTTGAAAAACAATTATCAGCACTGTCAGTCTCACAAAATGCAGCCTATTTCTTCACTTCAGTTTGATTGTGCTTGTTTAGTTTGTTGGGTTGTTTTGAATCAAATAAGATTGTGGCAGTGAACATAATTCATCAGCTTTGCCAAACTTGGAATGTTTACAGGTGCACAAACTCACAGTTCAGAAGACACACACAAAACTGGTCATCTTTAAAACCCAACTCCAAAGCACCAACTTTGAATGAAAACTGAATTCCACCAACAGTTTTCTCATCATATCTTTCTATTCAACAACAACAAATTAAACAGCTTCTAAGACAAGTTCAGATACCAAGCTAATGCTGAAATTCTTTTTGCTTAAGTGAAACAAATCTTTATTTTTCTCTCTAAAGCATCCCATGTCTTCATCACTGCAATATTCCAACGTCTGCTCTACTCCCAAAACCTCAAGCTTTTGTTACACATTTTGGTTTTCTTCCACCTTTGTATTCAAGCTGTTGTCCAATCCTGTTGCAAAGAACAAAGTATTTTCGTATCTCATGAATCTCTCCCTACATTCATTCACTGTTTTTCTCCTCAGCTATTTAAAATGCCTTTTCTTCCGAGGACCCCTGCTATTATAACCATTCTCAGGTATACAGAATTCATCTACCAAATTCAGAAATGTAAAGGCTCTTAACACATCATTTTCTTGTGATATTCCTAGGACCTTTCTTGTACTATTCTCCTTACCCTTAGAGAAAATATGTATGTACAAACACAGCCAAAATGTACACAGTAATCTTCTCATAATTCAGATCTCTCATTAAAGCTCATTTACTTTGTAAATCTCAGCGCTAACTTTTGAAGTAAAGATTTCATTCTTTTAGATAATTCTGAAAAGCTCATTAAAAAGGCAATAATGCATAAGGCTCCTATTTCTGTTCCCTGAGGAAACTATCTCTCTTGTCTTCAAAGGACATGGCCCCTTCTTTTATGCACCACCAGGATTTTCCTTCTCTTTCTCTTATCTTTTTCGTGCACTGTTATTGTGTTCACTGTGACTCCAAAGCCAGATACCTTCTCTAACAGATAAACAGTTTATCTGGCTTTTCCTATGAGTTAAACTGCTTCAACTTTTGCTACAAGCAAGTTTTTAAAGAAATACTTTCTGTATTTCTATGCTTTTTTATCCAATGATATGATATATCAATGATACTTTTATCATATTCTCTAACACAAGTCAAAATCTATCATATAGATCACAATATAAATCAGATAGAATACACAGACCAAAACATGTATTGTACTGCTCTCCATTTATAATATTTTAAAATATTTAATTATTGTTTTAATGTTATCTCAGTATTTACAGTATTTCCCACAAAGCTGACAAATACAAACAGAGTAGTGTTAGTATGGAGATGCACTTACTTGCCTAAGATAAAATACAGCAACACTTATAATTTTTCTATGTGGAATTAAATGCTGTAAGCATACTAAGAGTTTCAAATAAATAGTCAATTAATAAAATATTACTATATAATAATAATTGCAACATAAGATATTACAGTGAAAAATACACACATTAACTTGGACACTGAGATAAAGACAGAAACATTGAAAACAAGTTATACCTTCTTTATCTGCTTCAGCATCTTTAGTTTCAATGTCTGTGCTCTGTAGTGTTTTCTCATTATTGCTGCAATGTGGTAACTCGGCTTTCACCAGATCAGTTCCTTGACTTTCACTGGAAGCTTCCATTTTCTCCTTTGGCTGATCTTCAGATAAAGATTTTTGCTTGTTACTAGACCCATCACTGTTGTCACAGGGTGAAACAGCATCAAGTGATTCCACTTTACCATTATGACAGGCTGGAACAGGCACACCTTCGGAGCTGAGTAGGGATGTCTCTCCATTCATGCAGTCCCCTTTCAACGTAGAGTCCTTCCTTAATTCCTTTTCAGCACCCAGGGTAACACTGTCAGTTATTAACAGGGATTCATTTGAGCTCTCTTCTTCTGTGGATGCAAAATTGTTTTCCTTTCCTGATGTCCCATTGTTAAGCCTCTGCTCTGCATCTATATCCATAATATCACAAGAGGATTCATCATTTGTCATAGAGAGGTCTCCTGTTTCCTCTCCATTCTCCTCAATGCAATCATTGCTGATCTCTAGCTCTCCATTTTCCAGCAATTTACTATCCTCACCATGATTTTCATCGTCAGCAAACTTTGCATCATCTTCATCTTTCTTTAAATTATTGACTTTCCTCTTCTTAATAATACCTTTGCCCCACTGCGAGCGCCGTCTCGATTTTCTCCGTATTCGAACTGAAAACAAACAAACACTTTTAGATGCTCAGGTACCCCTCAGTAAAGAGACCAGGATATAAGAATATGCTGCTGTGTGAGGCAATCAAATATCTTCACACCTCAAGGAAAAATAAGCCATCTGTTGATTTCAATGTGAGCAAATCAGAGGTAAAAAGGAATTTCAGAAGTGTAAGCAGCGGACATTCAATTCCTAAACTATGGAAACAAGAAATTCGTACTTAAAACAGCTAAGCAATGATGTAGAACTCATTCTCATTTGGGTAATGCAGACCCTAAAGACAGTTATTCTCATTTTCCCTTCTTAGATCCTCAGTGATTTGAAATTATTATACAGTAAAACAAATGAAAGTGCAATCCACGGATTCATAGAATAATTCAGGTTGGAAGGGACACGAGGAAGCTTCTAATCCAACCTACTACTCCAGCCAGGGTCAGCTGTGAAGGCCATACTGTGCTACTCAACTTGAAGTAACAAAGGCATGTGATCCTTTTTTCATCATTTCTGCATCCTTACTTTTCTTATTTCTTAGCTGTATTTTCTGTGCCTTTGAAAAATTACATAATAAACTATTTTTCAGAAAGGACATTTTATTTTATTAATCCATCTGCACTCAGATACAACTAACAGATACACCAATCTAAAAAAGGTTTTGGGGCACATTTGCAATTTGATGAGCAAATGCAGAAGGGAGACCATTCAAACCTAATGCTATTGTCAACATCCTTTACAAGAGCACTACGTACACACAGCTCAGAAGATCACGGACGACACTGGGAAAAACTGAAACTTCTGTGTTCAAATTCAAGCAATGATGAAGACGCTTCTAATTTTGTAAAACTGCTGAAGTTGTGGCCAACTACTATAAATGAAAATCACAGCCAACAGTTACCAGAGATTAACAAATTTCCTTCCATTTCAAAATGAACTCTTATGTTGGGCACACCTCCATAATGTTCTTTATATTTGTAAGTTGCTTTGATTTATGGGGTATTAAGTCCTAACCTGTGTCTGCCAACCACACACTGAGTAACAAAGATCTTGCTTTGAAGATACAAGCACTATGCTTGTACAAGTGTTGAGAATTAATTCAGACACTCAGAGAAGCACAGCTGTACTTCAGAACTTCTCCCCGTGAGTGCTGTGTGTAAGCAGGTAGTTTAACCACTACATTAGGAATAAATCTTAACCTTTTAGCTTTAAAGCCATCTAAAGATACAATCACACTGCAATAAAAACGGTCTCACTTGGAATGTGTATTTATTGTTACAAATAATCTCTATGGATAACTCAAGATTTGAGGGGGGGGAAAACTCCCTTTCTCCAGCTATATTCAAGATTTGATAGTGACTTCTAGAGCCAGTGTCGCCCTTTTATTGATGACAAACTACAACCTACTCACATAACTTTTCAGGAGTTCAGGTATTTTTTTCCCCTAGATTGTGCAAGAGGTTTACACTAATCACTGAAGCAGCAAATCTGAAACTAAACAGGGAAATGCAAATTTACAGACAAAAAAAAATTAATCCTCTATTAGGCAATGGGTTGAGCCTCAGTACAACTTCAAGGATGGGCAAATAAAACACAGAAGGAGAGTAAAAGTCTTTTAAAGGAAATCTAGTATGTCCTAAACGTATAAATAAACAAGTTGAAATTTTTAAAGATCCACTGATTTGGGCTTTTTAGGGTGACTTCGCTGTAATTCAGACATATATATCAGATATATTGTGAAATATATTTGACATATTTTATATCAGTGAATTATACTTCAAATATTTTACTGGTGCATCCCTTCTGTCCACACTGTGAGTTACACCTGGGATGAGAATCCATAATTTGCCTAAACACACAAGTACACACCTAAAATTCTTAGGTGTTGGAGAAATCACTTTAAAGCAAAATGGAATTAATCCTTGTATTACCCATCTCATGATATTTCAAGTCTTCCCAAATGAGAGTCAGCAAGTCCAGCACACCCAGTGTCTCATGCAGTACTTTTTGAACAAACATGGTGTGGGGGGGTTTACTGCTGGTTTTGATTAGGACAAAGCAACAACAAATAGTGAGGCAGCAATGTCTTTTGGGATGAGAGAGGAAATTTTGTTTCCAGACCCTTGGCAACCAAAACATTGTTACACAGATGTTTCTTTTCATCACAGACAGGGAAGCCTCTAAATGAGTGAGAAGTTGAGCAACGAATACAATATTTAAAAACAAAACCAACCACCAGTCTTCTGTCCTGCTTAATTCCCCCAGTTAAGGGAGTGGTACAAGTAGGAGGAGTGTTTACTGAACCAGAGAACCATGTGACAAATTGCAGACATTGACACCAGATTTCATCACCTATACTGGTCCCCTTTATATTTACTGGAAAGAAAAAGGCACTACTGCAGGAGTATCATGGACCTGAGAAGCTGCCATATGAGGCAGGAAACAGTACAATATATCTGAATCCTGCAGGACAGTTGAATATGACTTAAAAAGGAAGAAGGAGCTACCACAGGGTAAAACTGATGCAAAACTAAAGGGCTAATGAGGAGGAACTAAAGGGTTAACCAATTGCTGCTAAAAAACAAACTTAACCTGGAGTCCCATCTTCTACCTCTGCTACCTTAATACTTATATTTTAGAAGATTGTAAACTATCAAGAGCAAAATGCCAAACTTTTTATTTTCTAGTCAGTATGATTCATGACACATCATCAGCTTTCTCCAGGTAACAGAATGGGACAGCTATTTACAGAAGAAAAACTTTGAGTGAATTTTGTTTAAAAAATGATCAGAGTACATACAATTGCAACTTAACACGTTTTCAATTACTCCTTTTAAAACTACTCATCAGGAAACTCCCCATTGATACCCAGCCTTTTGACAGTATTTGTGCCAGAGGCAGTGGAAATACTATTGTCAGAAGAATCCCGCTTTATAGAACTGAGTTTCTCTAACTCAAACTATTAAAATACCAATTATTCACACATGAATACATTCACTTGCCTTCTAAATTGGCCAACTATTCACTCCATAATCTTCACATAACCTCTACAGATTTGCCAAAGGGATCTTAATTTTAGTTCCAGCTTCTGTCTTGTTTGCTTTTTTGTAAATCACTACTAAGCATTTTTAATGACAGTAAGTATCTGTCCGACCACAAGTCACACCTAACATTTCACTCTGGTTCACATGAAGTTGGTATCAAAACCAAACTTCCCCTGCTCTTTTCTTCCTAAGATGCACAATCTATGCAGCCAGCATTTTTTAAAGTGCTCTATAATACAATGCAATTAATCACTGAATACAAATTTACTCTACATTTTGTTAAGCTGTAGGTGAAGTTTCTCAATTCTTTCACTCCTATGTTAAGACAATTTCAGAGTCATCTGAAAGACCCATAAATAAGGCAGACAGCATTTCCCCTAGGCATGATTAAAAAGAAATTCTGTACTGTCCTTACTTCAGAAGGACTCTAGATGAAGTTAAGTAAAATGAAACCTGTAGCAGACTGTCAGAAATTCTGAATTCTTGCCCACTGACAGGTGCTGCTTGGAGATTCTTCCAGTCAGATACACTAAGTAATAACAACATCATCTGGTGAAATAAGTACCAACCCTGTCCAGAGCAGACCACAGTTCTTGGCTATTAAAGAAGAGTGGTAGTAAAAAAAAAAAAAACAAACAAACAAAAAAAAAAAAACCTGAACAATTTGAACCAAAAAATTCAACTCCTTCCCACCTTCCTGAAGCATTTCTGCAAGACCTAGAGGTAACTGTGACCTTTCTGTTTAGTATGGTCTCAGGAAATGAGATCTCAAAAACGTGGGTGAATGGTACAGAAGGTTCAGAGTTGAGGTATGCGCTGCTGCCGTCCCCCAAATCCAGCAATGCAGTGACAGAACTGTAGACTACAGAGAAATAAAATTAACACTGGAAAAGAAAGCAGACATAATTAGATGACTCAAAGACTGTCAATTATTAGCAGCAAGTCTGCTTCCCTCAATGTGGAAGAAACCTAGTAAGATGCAGCAAAGCAGAGATCTTTCTCTTGAAATTTCTGTAGTTTGACTACTATGGTACAGTGAGTGCAGTACAGTATTCGAGACTAACAAGTTCACTTTATGCTGCAGAAAAGACCCTTCCATGCTTCCACACTGCTTAAAACCCATCAGAGAATGTGAATCCTCTGTCAGTAAATGATAAAACTGACATCCATCAAACAGTAAATTCTCTGTTGTTACTTTATTTCATGAAGAATTCCTGGGGATTAAAATCCAAAGAAGATTCTCATGGCAAGCAAGATCACCATGGATCTAGATTTTTAGTGTGCAGTATCAAGAACCACTTAAAGCAACTCACGTTTTAAGTTTTTCTTCCATGATCAAAACCCTCAACACCTTTCTGATGTCTTGTGTGTAAAGTAACTCAAAGCCTTGAGAAAGCACTTATAACCAGCAACTTACACTCTCTTATGCAGCATCCAGGATATCTATGTACCTGCCACAGTAATTTAGCTGCTTCCAGTAGCTCCACATTCCTTACCACGAGGTACTAAATAGTCCACTTAAAAGTCTCTGGAGCTCCTACTCACAAAGTCCCAAACTGCAGTCAGAGATAAGCAGCAAGAAAGAACAGATCACAGTTCCACAATGGCTTAAAAAGCAAAGCGAGGTGCCAGCTTCCACTAACAAAGCCATTTCTCCCTCCAAAGCCAGCTATAGCATTTCCACTGCCTCATTTGTGCCGGCACTACTGTTCCTGCAGTACAACAGATAAGGGAACTAAATCCATCTGAAACGTTAGGTTGTTGGGGTTTTTTTTCTGGGTTAGTTTTCAACATCTTTGGTTGAGCTTTCCAAGTCATGAATGACAGTGTTGGCACAGGGAACACAGTGGGAACACACCACCAGTGACAAGGCAAGACAGCCTCTTTAGTAGTGACCTGCAGTTTGACCAGCTTAAAGTGACTGTGGAACTAATGCCTAAAAGATGTCATTTTCTTCACCTAGAATGGAGGGCACTCAAGGCACAGAGGTGACAAACACATGGAAAGAACTGCATGCAACAACTTCACATATTTATGATCTTTATCACCATATAGAACAGCTTATGTTTTGTAAACAAATACTTGAAGAACCTGGGCATTTCTACTCAACATGGAGGAGTCAAGTTTCATAAGGAGGAGTTGAAATGGGTACCAAGCCAACTCTGGCTGCAAAATTCCCAGCATTTTCTTCCCCAGTCAGTTGCCTCCCCTACCATCCCCAGCAATGCTCTCCACTCAAGCTCTTCCCAGTATTTCTCATGGAACTATCCCAGAGCCTCGTGTTCCTCCCCACTCCAGCTGAACAGGACACAGGACACCCTCCCTCTGAAGTGGGCATGGCCAATACCACGTTCTATCTGCTCAGCTACCATGGCCAGGCACGACAGGCAACTACCATTTTCAATCTACTGCCTTTTCCTGCAGTAGACATGTGAATTTATCCAGCTACCAATTTTCACAAAACCTGCAGGAATCTAATCTTTCAGCTCTCAACTCCTGTCAAATCTGTCTGAACTCTGCTAAATGATTCAGAAGTTATTAGGGGAGCAGAGATGGACAGAGAGCACTGGTATGATTTTCTTAGGAAACCAAGGTAAAAATGTAATTTACATGAAACCAGAGTAATTATGTTAGTGAAATACATGGAAAGACAGTCACACTGGAAAATTAAAGAGGAAAATGAAGTCAAAAGAGAAGAGCCAATCAGATTAATGTCACCTGTGGAGATAGTTTTTAGACTTTCCACCTCCCTAGATCTGCTCATTTCCCCTCTGCTGATTAGCTCTGTACAATAGCAACTATTCCAGCTATACACATCCTTGGTACATTCAGTTGGCTCTTAAGGACTCCTGAAACACACCCTCCCGCTGCAAGAGAGCCATGAACAAACACAAGAAAGAATCCTGGCTGCTGGGTGGTTTCTCTGTCAAGGAGACAAAATCTGAAGTTAATAAATGGGCAATAATCCAAAGAAAATTTGTAACTTCTGCAGGCAGAAACACCAAGTCTTTAAACAATTTAAAGCAAACATTGCCACAGTTTTCAAAAGGGAGGAAGGAAGGGATCTATCAGGTCTGAAAACTGCTTTTATTACATCACTTGTGCATACCACTTAGAGGGGAAAAAAACCCAAAGTATTTCAGAAGATCTTTTTACCATGTTTACAAAAAGGCAATGATAATGCTTTCAAGGAAACCTTAGGAGAGGCTGAGCTATCTTGCATTACTAAGTTATAAAGAAGAGAACAAGAGAATATAAAAAAGTGACTGATCAGGTAAATTGTAGAACCCACTTAGCCCTCTGTCAGAGAAAAAAGACACTTGATTAATTCAATAGGCAGGTATTTAATAGTGATGAAAGAAAATTTCTTTGTCACTAGATATCACCGAGTTCAAAAGTTTGATGGGATCCCAAAAAAAGAACAGGCAGTCAAGATTTATTAGAACTTCCACAAATTCACTAAATTGCATTTTAAATTAGAAGACTTAAAAAGCCTATGGGGTTTAAAAGAACTGTTAACCAACTTGGAATCATCAGCTACGTTGGCATTTCCTACAAAATCAGGCATGAAAAAAAATTTATTTCTGAAATGTTTGCAACTTTCTTTTAAAGCATCTGGTTGAAGGCAGCATCAGATACAAGAGATCAAACTACTCCCATCCAGAATGCCAACTCCTACGCCACCCAGAACAAAATGACAAAAAAACAAAAAGAGACAGTTGTCTCAGCTCTGAATAAAGATATCCTCACAGTCCAGAAAATCTTTTTTAATGGTGTTTATCAAGTAACAGTACTTCCCTCTATCTCAAGCAAGAATTAATCCAAGTCAAATCTGGAAAGCAGGAGGAGAAAGCAAAACTAGCAAATGTAGGATAAGTGACAAAACAGCAGCTCCTAGGAACTTCATGTTAGCATCTGGATGACTACTAATCTGCCAATATCCAATTTCTGAATCCAAACTCAGAACCAGACCAAAAGGGAGAAAATAGTTCAAATAATCAAAACCACGTGGCATCTGGTCTGCCACGTCCTTTGATAAGGTTTTGCTGCAGTCACAGAAGCCTAAGGTACAGCAATCACTGACTCCACTGTAACAGAGAGGTTAAAGAAGAGACACTAAACAGATGAAAATCAGACAAAGACTGAGAATAAAATGGTTTCTGACTGTAAGGACTGTAAAGGAAAGACCTTTTCTTTCTAAAAATCCTTTTTAAAAGTACTCCAGACAAAATAAAAGCCTTTCCATGATATAGCAGAAACAAAGTGTTCTGTAGGACAGCAAAGATCGCCATTGGCAGGGGGGTAAAAAGGCAAATCAAAAACCAAACAACCAAAAAAATCCAACACAAAAAGGCAAAGAAAATATTACTTATTTAGTAACAACATTTTCTGCCATAGTTTTTTAGATCATTGCTTGGTATCCCTACAGTTCTTTCAAGAGAGACCACTAATCACTTAAATTGCTGGGAAAAGTTAGCAGTGTGTTTACTTCATATTTCATAAAATGACTTTTATATAAAACTTATATTTTTAATAGTTTGCATAACACAAAGGATTTATATTTTCTTTATTTGCTCCAAATGCCATTTTCACAGCTATGCTATTTATCATATGACATAAAAGACATCTTCTCTATGAAGAAAACATAAAATCTGCAGTCTATCACTACAATATATTATCATTAAATGCTGCAAAAAAAAGATAAGAATGCAAAGCCAAATCTTCCCCATAGAGTTTATTTATACGTAACACTAAAGAAAGCTAGTGCAAGACAGTAAAATAGTATGGAACATGCCCCATCTACTGGCAACATGGAGCAGCTGGATACAGTTTTATTATACAGGATCCCAGTGATTAAAGGGAGGCTGATACTTTCTGGGCTAACATGTATCTAAATCACTTAATTCAGACAACACACCGAACTGCAGACTGCTGGCAGTCTCCTTTTCCACACAGCACCATACAAAGGCAAAATAAAACTCTTCTCAGCAGTGCCCAGTGACAAAGAGGCAATGGGCACAGACTGAAATACAAGACTCAAAATTAAGAAAAAGAAATTATTATTTGTGGCCAAGCACTACAAGAGGTTCCCCAGGCATGACATGGAGCCTCCATTCTTGGAGATGTTCAAAACACAACTGGACAAAGCCTTGAGCAACCAGCTCTGAGGGGAGCTAGACTAGAAAATCTCCAGAGGTTCCTTCCAACCACTGTAATTTTGTTATAATTCTATGATCATCAAACTGCTTATATCAGACTTCTATATATGTGCAATTCCAAGTTCCCACCAGAACACTTGCACTTTTCTCAAAATACACAGTTGGTAATGGAAATATTTTAAATTGTGGCAGAACTTCCCCAAACAGATTTTCAGCAATTTCTAGTAATGCAATACTTTTAAAACTCATCTGTACTGTGAGGCACAATCCACACAGCTGCACCTTCAACAAGGGAAATGGAAGTTGCAGATGAAATGTAATTCAGGAACCTGCATCACCATGCCTTCAAACAGAAGAATTATTTATGTGCCACATTTCCAACAGCCCATCTGGTCTAATCAAATTAACAAGCTATCTAAAATATATCAGAAAAATTAAATTAATGACAAAATAGTAGGTAACTAAAACGATAAATAAAGTTTTATACAACATATATAGCCTCAGAAAACAAACCAACATATAATAATCCAACTTTCACTCTCTACTGTACCAGTCCTGAGCAGGGACCTAAAGTTGGCAAGGCTGCTGCACTGGTGCACAGTCCACTCTGTTTTTAGAGGAGATACTTGACAATAATTTCTTTTAGAGTTGTCAGGTTTGTCATTTGAATTAACCTTTTTGCAGCTATTTTCTACAATACTGTAAAAAAAAGCTCCTAAAAACCAGTAATAACTTATCAGAAAAATAATGTTATGACTGGTGATTTTTTCCTTCGATTCCTCTAAGGTAAAACATTAGTTCAAGTTCAAACAGCAGAAAACATGCAGTATTTTCAGAATTATTGAAAAGTATGGTTTTATCCTGTTTAATTAAAATACTTTAACAATTTTCTTATTACTCTGAATCTGCAATACATTATAGTCGTAAAAAAAAAAATTATTTCATGACCATAAAAAAAATTCCACTCTCCTGCTAAAATAATCTCTCTTCAGAAACCCCTTCTCTAAACTTACTTCTTCCATTTAAACAATCACAGTCCACGGTTTCATTTGCTGCTATTTGAGCTCCCCACAATCTACTCAGTTCTGCTCTCACCCTTCCCTCCCTTATCCTCCAAGTACCCTTTTAAGACCGTTTCTCTTCCTAATTTCCAGTCTCTGCTGAACTGACCACATCAATCTTCAAGAGTGCCCATGTACTACTTGAATCCCTTCTGCAGGTTTCTGATTGCTCATCAATTCCTGGTTCTCTCTCTTGATTACTAGATGCATCACATCCCTCCTGGACTAGTTACCTTTCCCAGACACAGCATTAAAAGGCAGAGTTTCATTTGATCATAGTCCCAAACACCACTAAGACTCAAACGTTCTTGCCTTCCAAGCCAGATCATGAAAATACCAACAGGATCAGTGCTTTAACAGTAACTTTGTTGTTGCACAGAGACACTGGCAATTTCCTGCAGCTGATGGCTCGAGTTTTCAAACAACTGCTGCTGCCTCCACAGCAGAGGGGAAGGAGCGAGGTACCGGAGCTGCTTTGGATCCGAGTCACCAGCACCGGCTGCTCTCTCCCTTCCCAGGGGATGTCCAGCTTGGAGGGCTCTAAACCCCACCGTCTGCTGCTCAGCATGCACAGCCAGCAAAGTGCTCTGTAGAGCAGCCAGAGGGAGAATCTCCATCCTGGACTTCACAGGAAATTAAAAAAAATAAATTGGGAATCTCTTCCCTCCACTCTCTGTTTTTGCATGAGCTGCCAGATGAATAAAGAACAGCTTGAATCCACATCATCAATTTATTATATAACAATTTATTCTAACCATAATTCCGTACAATTGACTTTAATTCCTTTAACGGAAGAAATTGCAGCTTCGGGAAATAAAATCATACACCTCTAATTAATTAAACCATTTGACATCAACACTATCATTCATATATAAACAATGTTCATCTCTGGGCAGTTATCACCATGCCTAGAAAATGATTTCTCATCAGGAAAAGCACCATGAAAGAGAGCACAAAGACCAATGAAAATCTGTCCGCTTCAATCTATCAGTTTGCCATCAATCAGCAATAATTGATAATGCTACTAATAATGTATTAATAATGGACTCCACATCTTCAGCAGGAAAGTCAGGCACAACTATCAATATATCCCTCATACTGACTCTCTCATAGTCTTTATTTTCTTTATAATGTAAATATCTGCTATATATTTACCTGTTCTAATCAACTTACCTCTTGAAAATAATTAGCAGTGCCTCTGATTACTCAATCACACCTCACAATCCTAGAGATTTTGATGACTTAACTGGATTAATTGAGTAGGCTCCAGAAAGTCTATCTTAACATCCTCCAGTAATGGTTACTGACTACTGAACACCATTGCCATGAAGGAAAATACAGTTAAATTTGCAATCTCTTTTCAGCATGACACTGAATGTATTGAAGGTGGGAATGGAATGTAGTGCATGTGAGAGAGTATTAAGCAGTGTAGAGGTATTTACCTACTAATACACAGAGAGTAAACAAACCTGAAAACTCATCAAACCACTGAAAGTGTTCTTCTTACTGGATCTGAGTTGTCTGATGCTGAAAACAGTCATTTACAACAAAAAATGCAAAATACTCATACTGCATTAGAAAAATAGTTATTCTTTATCGCACAACCAAAAATCCTACTTCTTCACAGCTTCATAGGCAGAGATTTTATGTACTCATAAAAGGAGTATTTCTTAAAGTTCCATGTGTTTCATGCCTAAAATTACTTCTGGAAATAATCAGTAAGCAGCAGTAGAGACACATTTCAAATGCCTGCCATTAAAAGGACCTCTAATTTTGCAGAATTATCACCCAAGGTACTTACAAGCACATTTATTTGCAGAGTTGGGCCACACGGCCATGGTGGGTTTTTGTTTGTTCCGAAATGACTCTTCAACTCGGGCTTCTGTTTTCCGTACAGTGGAACCGTGAGGATTTACCTGCTCTGCTGGTACTGATAAGCCTGCATGCAAAAGACAACCAAACCTATTTAAATAAACCAGGCTGCAGGAAACTACTCAATCAAAGAAGAAATTTTGAGCACCATAATGCAATAGGAATACAACCATTAATATTTAGCTGGACATTCAAAACAAAGATTTGAATCAAGAATATTTGGTTTCTCCTGACAAAAACAACTTACTGGTTATATGGCCTTAAACTGTCAGCTCTGAAGGATTAGAAAAATGTGACTGTCTCTAACACTTGGGTCCCCAAAGATTGACTCTTCTATCCATATTTCCTCTACAAGTAAATTCTTACTGACTATTTCAATTTTTTCCTTATTTTAAAAAGGTAATCTAAAATAAGTGGCAATTCATAATGGCATTGTACGCCCTATCAAAAAGAGTATCTGAATAAGAACTTTGTATTGTCACTGTGATCTATGTTATGCAAAATGGATCTATTTCAGAGTCAATATGAGCTCTTAAATTAAGAAAACACAATTCTGCTTTTAACAAAAAGTATGGTTTGCTTCCTGTAATATAACTTCATCTCATAGCTTCTACTGCTTCATAGGTTTTTAATTAAATTCTAAAAAGGCAAACTTTCATATTGGTTAAGCACATTTTAAAGACATAAATGAGTATCTGAAGTTTCATATTTGTGAACTAGAATTTCCTATCCATCCACTAAAATGGTCTTCAAAATGTCATACCATGCCTCCAGTAGAAACCAGAACCAAGTGATCAAGAGCTGACAAGAAGCTCCAAAACCAATGGATGCAGAAATTAAAAGATTCACACAGAAACTGTCATCTCACAATTAATAACTATGGTGTAGGTTTCTAGGCACTATTAGAAATATTTTAAACTGCATATCAAACATATTTCATTACTCAAAACAACTATCATTTCTACCTTTCTATTTGCTGGTCTCCACAAGAAGTTGCAAATTTCAGTAACCTCGGATATATAGTTCTTCATTTACCAACTTAAAACTTACTGTCCTTAGGCTTAACATATTTCAATAACAGTACCTCATTTCAGTAATAGAGGAACAAGAAATTCTAATTTGACTTCTACATACTGATTTTATTGTACAATTTATCTTTCTGTTACACTGCAGTACTTTTGAGACTGGTCACCAGCCGCAGTACTAAGTAAAAATGGCAGATGTGTTAAAAAAAAAACCAAACCACACACACAAAAAAAAACCCGAAATCACCAGTAAAGTTGGTGGAAAAAGCAATGTAGAAAATACCTTCCATTTTACAACTATGTAAGATTGCTAAATAACTTGCTAACAAAATTGTGAAGAAAATGGATATGGAGCTTTTTAGCCTTTTTCATCCCTTGCTTAAACTGCCCTGAAACAGGGCACATGTCAAAGTCTAGATGAGCAGATGCACTGTGATTGTCCTGATCTGCTGTCTTGCCAAGGATGTTCTTTAGAGCAAAATGAGCATAATGGCAGAGCTGATCAGCATTCACATCCCTTCCATCCATTACAATGACCAGCACCAAGGCTACATTCTTGAACTGTTACCATCCACGTGTTCTGCACCACCATAATCTCTGACACAACTTCTGATGCAGGGACAGGACAATCCCTTGTGCTTGCCTTTCAGCATGAGGCTACCTCAGACCTCAAGAGTTTGATATATTTTCCTCTGTTCATAAAGAGTTAATCTAACACAGCTTCTTCCATGCATTCCAAGTCTTTTGGACTTGCTTTGGTTAGCATTCCATGCTAACCCAGCCAGTGATCTCAGCCTTGCACATTCTACAGCTGGGCCAACTGCAGAGCTCAGCTGTCGCTGAAACCATCCAGCGTGGTCCAGAAGCACAAGCATCTTCAAGTGCCACCTGCAGGTACCTGTGACACTGTAACAGTTTCCATGCCCACGTACTGAATCCACTTTGAATCCTGCCCATTCCTGTCCATGACTTGCCTTCTCCCACAAACTGGCACTGCTCGTCACACACCTGTACCTGAAGGGCCACGAACCAGCATCTCACACAAATGGGACCTGTTTTTTCTGATTTAACAAGTTCATTGCATATTGCCATCAGCCTTAATTATGGCTGAAGACACTGCCCTTCTTTCAACAGAGTCTGCAGGCTTTGTCCCCAGAAATATCTATTACTGGGCCACTGCCACAAAAAGGAGGGCAGCACTCCAGTTCTTGAAAACTTGCAAGAAAGGACTACAAGCCATAGAGTCATTCTCTGTAACAAAGAGCTCTTACAAACATTTACTTTAACCTCGGAAGCAATAACCTTTAACAGTCATGGGGACTTGGATAATTAACTGAGCACAGCTCACAGCATGACACTGCGGCCAGAATTGTGAATATTCTTATAGTTCTAATAGAAAAGCACAGAGGAGGAATGAAGGCATTATATTAGCTCTGTTTTACAACCACGGCGAATTACAATTGGTTCATTTATCCACAATTCAAGACACACATTGGAAACTTGCACAAAATTAGACAAAAACATGCATGACTGAATAGGAAAATAAAAAGAATTGTATCTATTTTAACCTGAAGAAGAGAAAGCCTATAGATACTTGCATAGTTCAAAGAAATTTACTAATAAAGGGTCTTCAATCTACCAACAGAAATCTTTGAAGAATCAGCAGATGAAAGGTAAGACCAGCCAATTCAACCTAGAAATCAAATAATGGAGCTTTTTACCAAAGCAGGAAACAACTTGCCAAAGTAAAGCTGGAATTATTTAAATCAGTAATCCCTAAATCAGCATGATATTTTGTTTTAATGTTATAGTTCAGTGATTTTCAACTTTTTCAACTTTTTCAACTTTTAAAACTTTTCCATGGAGGTAAACTCTTTTCATCTAAACAGAGCACTGTTCCCACACCGAGAAAATGTTTGGATTTTGATAAATTTCCCTAGTCACTTCAGAAGCTGTACACAGACTTGTAAAGGTTGTTTCTTAATCAAAGAAATCAATATATTATCTCCAAAAGTACACTTGTACACATGTCAAGGTGAACTGAAAATCCAGTGGTTTAAATGCCATTGTCCCTTATCATAATTCTTATTATACTGTATTACAGGCACTTTCAGAACACAGTTCTGGTTCCACTACATCCACATCAGAAGTAAGTACAGCAAACCTAACATTTACCTGTTCACCAGGTTCTATAATAGTGTCTGTAATAGTAGGCAATGCATCCTTCTTCTGGGAAGAATTGATAGTGTCTTATCAGACCAGCTCACACAGTAAGAAAAAGGAGAAAAGTTTCAAACTCAGTCACCCTTTAACCTGCACTGTCTGAATCTGACATGCAATCTGTATTTCATCTTAAATTTAAGTTTTTATATGGAGATCTGTAAATTCTATCTCATATATCTACAGAAGCTTTTCTGGTTGCTCTTGTCCCTGGCCAGGTTGAATTCTCTCAAGAGTTTTAGCTTTCCTAACCTGATCCCTGGCTGCTCAGTTTCTCTGTACTGCTCCCAGATTACCTTTCTCTGCTTCCACTCCCTGCAGGCTTCCCTTTTGTGTTTAAGTTTGTCCACAATCAACGTGGTCATCCATACAGGCCTCCTGACATGTTTGCCTAACTTCCTCTTTGTTGGGAAACATCACTCCTGAGTTTGGAGGAGGTAATCCAGTATTAATCAGCTTTCCTGGGCCCCCCTTTCCTCCAGGGCTTTAATCCCATGGGACTCTACCAAGCAGATCCCTGAACAGGCTGAAGTCTGCTCTCCTGAAGTCCAAGGTACTGAGCTTTGCTGTGCACCCTCTTTGCCACCCTAAAGATTTCAAACCCCTCCACTTCAAGGTCACTCCAGCCCAGCTGTCCTTGAGATTCACATTCCCCACCAGCCCCTCCTTGTTGGTGAGAACAAGATCCAGCACAACACCTCTCCTTGTTGGCTCCCCTATGACTTACAGAAGGAAGATGTCCTCTACACATTCTAGAAACCTCCTGAATTGCTTCTGCCCTGCTGTGTTGTCCCTTCAGTATATACTGGGGTGGCTGAAGTGCCCTGCAAGGTTCAGGGCTTGTGAACGTGAGGCCATTCCTATCTGTCTGCAGAGGGCCTCTATTTATGTTGTGTTATGATAACTGAAGTTAAACATACCTCTTTTTCTTCTTGCTTCCTTGATTTCTTCACACATCTTATTAAATTCTGGATCCAGTTCAGCAGCAATGATAGCATGAGCAGTGTCCTTCAAAGTACATGCTCTATGTCGAATTATTTTATCTAGAAAACAGGACAGCACACATTTTTAGTACAATTACAAAAATTCCTTAGCATTTCTATGTTGGTTTGTATTGTATAGCACAACATTGATACAAATACAAGTAACTGGGAAAAATTACAGATATATGAAAATGCAGATGAATCAATACCACAGCACACTCAAAAATCACAACCCAGCTATTGAAGCGATATAGGAGTTTTCAGAAGTATAAATTGCTACTTTAACTCACGGTGGCATCTATAAACAAATGCAAACAGTGAATGATGAACACACCTAAATCAACTTGCCATCAGATGAGCCACAGTATAATGCAGTAGAGTGCAAAGACTCCCAAAGTAACCAAAGAATTGTCCAGGAATTAATGTACCCACTGAGGTCTAGGAATATTCACACAGTTATACTGCCTGGAAAATCACACTGGACGTCATCTGCATCTGTAAGGTAGACCTGGCTCACTTATGTTCCTTTCCTGTTGTTTTTTTTTTCCTTTAATCTGAAATTACTGCTTAATTATTATTTAACGACTGATCAAAGCTGTGCTAAAACACATTATTTTATTCCTTACCCTCAATAGCTGTTTCTCATTTTAATCCATTAAAAAAACCTGGCAAGAACCAAGCCTCGAGTGTGCTACATTTTCAGGCCTATTTGGGGAACAGGACAAATTGCCCATGCTGGAAGCCTAAATGCAACTCAGGAAAAAACAGACCAGTTCCCCTACCTTTGAAACACACAAAACAAATTATTCCACTGTTGAAAACTGAAAAGTAATCGTAACTTAATAAGTAAGCCCATACGTGGAGAAAATTGACGTCTGGAACGTTGCTTTTCAATGAAACCTACAACACTCATTGTTTGACTTCAGTACAAACATAGTTAATTTGTCAATCCATCCATACTGAATTACTTTTTTCACCTGTTGCAGGTACTTCAACAGTAACCATCAGCATTAATGTCTAAAACATATTATACAACTAGCAGATTTAATGTTTTAATAATCTTTAAAAACAACAATTAAGAATATCACTAAATATTTATTTTGCAATATTTGTAATTCTAGGAACAGCAAATTTTACAGCTGGAAAAACTGCTGAGTGAAAGAGACTATCCAGTAACCAGCTCAAAAGAGCCCAACACGTTTTCTGGTAAAAACTACTGCCTACTAAATTTGCTGGAAGTTGGAAGTTTTTGCCCACTTATTTGTGAAGCATTATGTTTTATGATCACAAAAAAACCCACACTGCATTCGTTCCAGATGTAATTTTGAGATATTAAACTTCAAAGTTTTGGTCAGATAATAAAGTTTAAGAAGCCCTTACAAAAGGGGAAGGGAGGGGAGAGGAGAGGGAAATAAAAAGGAATCAAATCAGGGTGTTTGACTGAACCACTGCTTTCCTCTAATCCTATGATGGGCAAGACTTTCCCCCAGAGAGTGCTTCAAAGAGGCAAACACTCATGTCCAATATACAATGATTATGTTCCTATGCCTTCAAGAACATTTCCCAGTCAAAAAATGGAGGGAAAAAACCCCAACCTATCTTACTACTGAACCTGTCTGAAATTTTCTAGCAAAGTACCAGGAAAAAAACCCCAAAGCAGCCAGTTTTTGATACCCAGACTGCAGATAAAATCAGCTAGTCTGGTCCTCCCATTGCTGTTCCAGCTTTAAAACAGCACAGAAATAGGTACAGGATGAGCCTTCTACAAATTCCAGCATGAAGCAGAGGCAAGCATATATGCCCAGCTTTAAAGAATGTGAACATTTATAGGTTAATATTCATTTAATGAATGCATCTGAATGCATGGAATGCTTCCTCTGAACGGCCATAATGTGCTCTTTCAGGTGTGTTCACACAACAGCCCAAGAAATCCTGCATGCCAGAGGAGCAATCCGTGCTCTGTAGTTAACAGCAGAGGACAAAAAAATTTTTCATTACCCTCTATCCAAAACTGAGCCTAGAAGGAGCCAGAGCCATTTCTCCCAGCTCAGTTCTGACAGCAAGGAAAATCAAAATATCCCTAAACAGGTGCTCTTCAAATACACTCAGAATGCCAAGTGCCCATCAAGGGCTTTCATTAGTTCACATCAATTACACATTTCAAGTCCTCAAAAGCACGTTATAAGGAACACAAAATAAATGGTTTTTTTTAGTTGAAAGAAAATAGTGCATCATAAACTGAATAAATGAAGTTAATCTTCTACAAATATGAACTGGGCAATGTGAAATAAGTCTGACCAGACTTTACTGTATCTAGTGCACACATGAGACACTTGCAAAATGCCTTAGAAAATCAAACATTTGAGAGGAAAAATACAGAAAAATCAGGCTTTAACCTGGCAAAGCAATTTCACAACATTTCATGAAAAATCTTTTTAACGCATTGGACTACATTTGTAGATGGACTTTGATCTCCAAGTATCACAAATATTAAACAGAACTTTACATTAAAAGAGTGCTTTGTGCTGATGCTTTATTGATTACTCTTTCTTTTGGCAATATGCATTGTAAGGCAGCCCTAGCAAAGTGCACACAAGATGTTCTTTCCTTAGTTTGGAGCATGAACAGCTTTTACATGCATTTGAGTCTACAAATTCCTTTTTAATTGAAAGCATCCCATTACACTTTGTCAAGACAATACTGTCTAATCTCTCCTAATCAGCTGCAACTGACTTCCTTGCCTGGTGATTTATCCTGGTTTTTTTCTATCCCCAAATACATGGATTTTAATTTCTGTGTATGAATTTCACGTTCTAAGCTAACATGGAAATACAGCAGGCCACTGCCAGATTGTGTGAGGATTCTCTACAGAGCTCTCAAATTACAGCGGGGTTTTGTTGCATTTACAGTCTATTCACTGAAAAGGAGCTATCAAATTTGAAAGGGAACTACAAAACATAATTTATTAGAAAGCAGCTCTGAATGCTGTAGTCCTCCTGCTCTTCTAATGTCCCCCAGTGCACTACATGCCTCAGAATATTAAAAGTACAGACACTTAGGACTTGCTTATGCTAATTATCACAAAGCATGCAGCTTATCTAAATGCCTGAACAGCAACAAAATACAGGATCAAACACCAGGCTTTCAGGTGTAGGTAGGTTCTTACCTCCAGGATCTTTGTCTGGATTGTACTCCAATGCATTGCTGCAGATCAGGTCAATATCTGTCAGAAAATCCTTGGCTGTTAAGTAGTTGTGTTTATCAATTTTGGTTATTACTGTTGATAGGTCCATTGGCTCTTTGATAACCTCAAGGTAATCTGAAACCTACAAACAAACAGCACACAGAAATGACACAGGACCATATGCATTCCTACTGAACACTGACAATCACATCTTTATACTTGGATTCATTCCACATGCTTAGCTCTAAGATACTAATTAAACATTTTGATTTCTAAGCAAATTTGTGTTAAAAATTGAATTTTTATCAGCCTTAAAACACAGGACTTCCAAAGCTGCTTTGCTTCAGTAGCTCACCCATTTATCTTTCAAAATTAATTTAAGAGCATTTTTGAGGCAATACACTTCAATGTAAATATATTTTTTTCATTTTAGAATGATTTAGATGTAGATTTTTATGGCACTGTAAGACTGTCATGGACTAAGGAGGCAAAAACCATCAGCCTAACTTGAAGATCTAGGAAAAATTAGGGAAGCTTTATTTTGTTCACTTGGTAGGTAAAGTTGTCATTCAACTAAACAGCCAAATTATCAGCTTTTAAATACTTTCTATTAAATAGTTTTCTCAATCACTTGTTAAGCAAAGAAAATTCAGGTTTCATTGATTGCAGATATTAGATTGACTATACAGAAGAACAACCTAAAGAAAAAGCCTTGTGTCACAGTTCACTCTGAGCTTAGATTGTAACTGGAGATTCAGCAACCACCAGGGCACACTAGAAAGTGTTTAACATAATTAATGACACCATAAGGGTCTCAGCCTTAGTAGTCAAATGCATCAGCACAGCTGCTGTAACAAAGTTCACCCAAAAAAATCTATGAATTTGCTACATACTTCAAGGAAAAAAAATTGAATGTTTCAGTGTGATTTAAATTAGAATTAATTAAACACACTGGCAGCCTCTCAAACAGTACTGCATCTTTTCCTTTTGAAATCACCCACATATGATGGTCACTGCCAAAGCACTTAAGAGTTAAATACATATTCAGATCAAGTCATAATGGCTCTAGAAGAATTTTTTAATATGGTGCCTGCAGGCATATATTACAACATAAACTAACATTAATGCATTACTTCAGTGGACAAGCAATGTGTCACCTAATTCCTTAAACACAGACACTGAAATTTATTTTGACAAATTAAAATGACAAGAATTCTCTTTTAGTCTCCCTCTATGGAAACATGATGATATCTGGTTCAGGGATTGATTGAAAAGCCAGGCCCCAGGCTTCCTTTCCTTGTTAGCACAGCATCAGAAAATCTTCACTGGAAGCTGTAAATATTGCTGCTGATTTAGTCAGGAAAATCCTTGACTTATCACACAGCAGCATTCTCCGCAATGCAAGTAGGAGTGGAACAAACCTAAGACATTTTCTAAGGAAGTCAAGCAGACAGGCTGTTGTAGAAAAGGAAAGGTTGGTCCTGTGCTTAAATGCAGCAAGTGGGATGATAAGGATTACATTTGATTTCTGGAGCTGTGATATATTAGCAGGGTTCTGGCAAGTCTTCAAATAACAAATTCACATTTCGATTCTCTCCATCTACAAAACACGGACAGTTACTTGTTCTTTCTCTATGTGCCCTTATTCATGTAAGTTCAGACCACAAATTCTTGACAGAAAGGAACTACCTTCAGTACAAGTATGAAGAGTTTCCTACAATAATGGACCTCCCAAACGGTTTCACAAGAAAAATCAAACCAAGTTACTGCTCAGACCATGCTCACTCTGTAGGTTGCCACATTAAACAGCTCACCAGGCTTTCAAAAATAGTCAGCTATGGAACACTATGGAAAGCTCAAATTAAGAAACGACTGCATCAGCCCATAAAAGATGTCTGTTCCATTCTGCAAGGAATTTAAACTCTAAATCTGCTTTTTACAATGCTGGACTTCTGACCATAATCATCTTTTAATGTCTTCCAAAAGAGGTGCTACTCTCTTCAGAAGCAATTAGGGATATTTTTTTTTTTCAGTTAGCAAGCCTGCAAAGCTTGCAGGGGGCCAGCACCTGATCTCAAAGTCAGACCAAACACAATCCCATACATACAGCAGCACCTGAAAATAGATTTGCAGATCAAACTGTCTCATCAGCTAGGTGTGTACAGTCCATAATCGACCAGTTAATGCCTTATAATGTGCTACCATCTGTGATTAATGGCATCCACAAGCATTATTGCTGAAATTATGCAACAACACTATTAATGCTGAATGCATTACAGAACACAGATCGCTTTCCCAATATTATCATGTTTATGATTACAAGGCTGTAAAAGCTTTTATTAAAGAATTATATTTATGGTTTCAAGTAATTCAGGAGCACTGGCAGGGCTAGGAGTGTTGGCGTTTTAAAATGCTGGTTTGGGTTATAAAATGGTCAGGAATGCACAAGGTTTGTCCAAGGGTCACTGCTAACAGAACATGCTCCAAATCCTTGCATCATGGATGATGAGGCTGTGACTGCATCATCAGCTAAAAATCAGCATCTTAGACCGGAAACATCACATATCAAACATCTATTTTGCTAAATAATTTAACCATTTCCTTTTTTAAATTTGCATTCTTTTTCTAATAGTTTCAACTTCATTGTTTGCACATTACTGAAACAAGACCTCTTCAATATCCACCGGTTTGCTGAAGATGTTAAAGCGTTTGTCTGTGGCCAGCCTCTTGGTGACATCCCTGAGAAACAAGCGCAGCTCCCGCAGGGTGTTCTCCTCCTGGTCCTCCATCCGCTGCTTCTCCGCCTCCGACAGCTCCCGGGCAGGACACGGCAGTGCAAGAGGAAGAACTTCCAGGGCACGAAGAGCTAGGGAAAAAAACAAGAAGTCAGACAATGGAAACATTAACAACACAGTGGCTCTTGGGATGATGGCACTCCAGACTTCATTATATGTATTTAATATGCATTGTGGATCTGACTATCACTGCATCCTTGACCTCACAGCTCTCCATCTTCCACAACTGTTAACTGTAACTGAAATTTATTCTGGGCACTGATTAATGCTGTCACATGGTAATTACAGTAACTGTTAACTACCCACACCCTTTTAAGAAGGCAAGTATCACAAAATAACACATTAGGATCAAATTATTATTGGTTTTACTGTAACTTAGTTTACCAGCCTGTTTCCTTCTTGGTGGGGGCATTGCTGCCTCATCAAGAATCAAGCCTTTGAAAAATCGCAATCTGTCTTCTTCACTTGGTCTTTGAATATAAAAAACCTCTTCATACTGGATTCTGAAAATACATTTCACCTAAAAAACAAAAAGCCATAAGAAAATTGAGCCCCCACTGAAAAAGACATGAACAATGACCATATTGTAATACCAGTCACAAACTTTTCAAAATCAGCCACAGGACAGGAGACAGTACATTCTACCTAAAGCTGTGTTCACAGCAAAGAGAAAATGAATACTTGTAATTCTCACTGAATTTTCTACAATAATGAAACTTGCAGTATCCCATGATCCTAACAATGGACACCCCTGCAGTAAAAGGAGAGTAAGAGAGCAAGAGAAAAAAGAAATCACAGAAAACGTTAAGTAGAAAAACCAGGAACCCTCCCCCATCCTGAGCCTCAGAAAATGTAAAGCTCAAGGTCAGGCCTTTAGACTAAATCTGCATTTAATTACAATGGAGTCATTCGTCAAAAAGAACAACTGACAAAATGAACAATTTTGTCTTCTCAGCAGAGTCACATGGAGCTTATGAAAATCTGGAATACGGACATACATCCCACATTAAGGAAAATTACTGACATTCAATTATTATTACATTTTCTGTTCGACATATGTTAAATTAAGTTAGAAAACCCCTACAAAACAAAATGATTTTGCATGATTAAAACATTCAGAAGAGCACAGAACTCCATAACAATGATAAACTTACCTCTTCAGGCAATTCGCTAAACATGGACTCGGAGGTAGACAGTAGAAATATAGGTGAGAAGGATGGTATATCTTGCAGCAAAGTTAGGAAAGTAGCTCTCACAGTTTCACTGACAGCTTCCCACCAATCACCAATATGAGGCATGTAAACTATACTTGGTACTGTTCTTCGAGCTTCACGAAAGATCTAATTAAAAGAAACAGTGGTATTTCAACTAAGGAACTAATTGTTACCATCAGCTGTGAGTAACAAAGTTCTTGTGCTTTAGAAAATGACTCATGTTCGTGATATTTTATAGACAAATGTTCCAGCAGAATAGAAATACCTACAGACTTTCTAAAAACTGTTTGTGACTCTTAGCTACAGTATTCAATCATTTTATGTCAACGTGCCAGGGAGACTACAAAGCAACTACTTTGTTTTAAAAATATGTATGTTTTAAAAACTTACTATGACTGAACAATCAAGATGAAAATTAAACTGTTTTGCAATTCATACAATAGTCACCACAAGCTATTTGTAAATGTAAAACATTTAAAACTAAGCAAATGAACCTAGAACCACAGCACACCAATCCATATACAAGTGAATAAAATGAACATCAGGCACTAATCACCCAAATTAAACTTACTTAGCACTAGGTATGTGATGAGGGGGCAGGTTAAAAATGTAATTACATTCACTAGTCACTAGAGAGATCTCCATCACCCTCTAGAGACCTCTTTATTTTAAACAGGAAAATAGAAGGAGCCTATGAAAACCTGGACTTTAAGTTACATTCCAGCTGGCTGCCTTTATATTGATGCAACCAGAATTACATAATTGACCCCTTACAAGGGAATCTGAACTATCACCTGTGCACATGACTCTTCAGGCGTTTTGGCACTGACTGAATAAAGAGCTGGCAGGTCGAGCCTGTGTACGGAGAATTTTTCCAGGGTATGCAATAGTGCTGGAGCAAGGTGCGAAGTCTGACCCGAACCTCTTTCCCCGGAGAGCAGTAACCTCGGTCTGTAAGAGGTTGGCTGGTGATAAGCTGACCTGCAACAGAACAGTTACAAAAGTCAATCAACACACTGAAGTTATGGATATTATATAGGAGATATTTTAGAATCCATAAGACTTTCAGTAATGGGTAATAGCTTCCTACAACAGCCTAAAAAGATCAACTAACTCGACTATGCCTCAACGCTACTTCAAGATTTGTCTTATCTTTGGTTTCACAACCATTTAATTCAAACTCATCTGTGTGAAGCTATGCATATATTAAATTCATGACAAATTTCATTATAATCAGTTTATTTAAACTAATTCCTTGATCATATAAAAAGACTTATTGGACATCCAGTAAAGACAGCAATGTGATCATGTCTCGTTCAGTCTTAACTACTAAAGTATCTCTTCAGTAGCCTCAGGAATCCCAGGTCAATCCTTTGATGCCTTAAGTGCTGCCCAAGATTTCCAGGAACCACTGAACATTTCAACAGCTTATTTATTTAAGAAAAAGGACCTGAAGTAAGGTTGAATAAAACACTATGTATTGTGTATTTTAGCATATTTGTATACTTCTAGTCAGTACACTTCTGGACAGAAGGAAAACTTTAAAGAAAAACTGCAAAGGTAAACTTATTTTTTTGGATTTTTGTTGTTGAGAAGAAACTGTAAGCAGCCCATACAAGGGGTTTTGGGATTTTCTGTTTGTTTCTTTCTCTTGGGTGTTTTTGCCCAATTTTATGGACAAATGAGACATGGAGAAAAAAGCATTAAGTTTTTCAATTAAAAGTCTTTTCCATTTATAGAAAACTGATTATAAAACAAGAAAGTTTTTAATTAATTTGCATACTCTCTCATTAAGGCATTTCTATCTGCCCATCAGTGAACTCAGGCAGTGGAACATGACTTGCTGGTATTACTTCATCTTAAACATTTTGGGACTGCAATGAATACTGCTGACCTTTGGTTTTCAGTTCTGTGGTGGTGGTTACCCACACAGACAACAATCAAAAATGCTCAGAAATAGACTAAGGGAGGCTTACATACTCTGCAGAAATAAACAGAGGCTTGAGATTTCTTTTATTTAGACACACATCCACACAAATATATATTGTTGGTTTGGGTTTGGCTTCCCCCTTTCCAACCCCACAACAAAAGCTTAAATTCGGCTTTTGAATACTTAACTATGTCCCTTCAACTGTTTGAACTTTAATCCTTATTTTTAAGCTTAGATACTCATAAATTCTGTTCTAGCATTATTATTTTGCACAAAAATTTTAAGAGTTATCCACAAGATGGCTCTACTAAACAGTGCCACTAATGAACGGTTTTTCTAACTTCATTTTCTTTATTCAGCAAAGTCCCTGCAGAACCACCACATAAAGTAGTTTGAAACTATTCTTAACACAAAACCAAGAAATGTTAATTATTGTTAATTATTGTAGTCAGTCCAATTCCTACAGGAAACACTCATCCAAATTTCACATGTATTTTCTAAATTCCCATTTTCCTGAAACTTTCCATGAAAAACAATGAAAAAAGCACATTAGAAATGCTGAATACAACCATTATAAATGATGCTTCCAAACAGCTGCATACACCAAAGCTCAACCATACTTTGGACCAAAGAAAAGCACACAACTCCTCCAAAATATTCCTATATATTCTCAGTTCTTAATCTTTCAAATCAAAGTAGTTTATTAATTTTAAGAATTGCTGTGAACATCTTTACCTCTAACCTACATTTGCCTATTGAAAAACATTTCTGATTCCTCTGTGTAGGATGTGGCCTTTCCCAAGAACACCCCCACGTCTAAAACTCTTGTCTGTGCACTTACATGTTTCCATTACAGAACACCACTGCCACCCCAAAGCAAAAGAACAACTTTCTTAGCTCTCCTGATGTGAAAATCTCCTGGTTTTATCTAATTATATGCATTTAGAAAAACACTCACATTGTAAAATGAAGGTAGGGTTTATGTATAGCAGCTGATGACTGTTTCTTTGGTGATCCTGAGTGACAGCTCGTCTCAAAAATTGATGAAGCATTCTCATCTTCACTATCATCTAATATTAGACTTGGTACATCTGTTCCAAGAGATGTATTAATTAGAACTTTATCACTTCTAAGTACATGTACAACAAACAAGACAAGATATTACAATTTTCTTTGTGTCAATTATAATAAATCTTCAAATGTAGAAGAAATTAGTTAAAACTGTCTAAGTATCAGCCTTCAGAATAATAAGTACTTATTACTTCAAAAAACCCAAACAAATTAAATATTGTAGAAGTCTAATCATAATTACAATTTATTTTTTTAAACAATCAAGCTAAATAACTTGTCAAATACAAGAAAGTTTAACTTGTTATGAAATGGTTCCTTTGGGCTTATTTCACAGCTAGAGGTTTTTTCAAGGATGAAGCTATAAATTTTGTAATTCCTCAGACTACGTAGAATTTTGTAATTATTTATTTGTTCCAAGTGTCGAAATTCTCACAGGTACACTTCTTCTAAAATTATTCTCAGCATGATAAGACAATGTATGTTTATGAAGAATTGTTTTCCACCCTCTGATAATCTGCTGAAGAATATCAAATTACTTTTCATCAAAATCAGTTCAGTGCATTCCATATTCATATACCATACCTTTACCTATTTTAATTCCTTTGCTAATATAGCAGCACAACAAACTGAAGTACTTTCTATACAGACCTTGAAAAACAAAAAGCTCAAAGACTGATTATATTCACAAGACACACTGCAGGGACAAACAACTGCAAAAAATACTAATATGGCACTAAAACATAACAACCAGGTAACAGCTGAAAATGAGGCACAGCTAAATTAGCTCCCAGAGCTGCAACAGGATTAAGAGTTACCTGGTGTGATTTGATAATGGGAAAGAACTGCTGCAAGATCTTTATTTGCCCCAGGAAAGGAGTTGAGTTGGTTTTGCCCTGTGCAAGGCCACTCATTCTCATTTCCATAAGGAAGGAAGTCTGCAATGATGGGAAGAAAATGGTCACAGCCACTCAACTGTACAGCAGGAGCACTGCAGAGGCCAGCTCTGCTGAGCAATAAAATGCTCTGCAATGGATGGGCAGCATTTCTGAGAGCAGCCCAGCGTCACTGTAGCACACTGCTGCTCAGGACAACCACCAGACATCCCAACAGCAGCTCAAGTCAGCCACAGCCACTTAAGAAAAGCGATTGCTGTGAAATGAAAATGTGAAGTACAAGGAGATGCAAGTGTTATTCTCAAATACACAATCCACTGTATGACTTGTTGGATTTCCATGCGTCAATGGCACAGGTCCTGCCACACTGATCAGTCACCACGGGACAAAGGAATCTCCTCCAAGGCAGTGCTAAGTGTTGGATGGACGTGCCATCTAAGCCACAGGAAAAATTGTCCCAGGGTTCCAGGAACAACAAAGGTTCCCTTAGCTGGCTGTGTGATGCAAGAAAGTGGATTCAGAGTAGGCTGGGCAGGAATGATATTCTGTGGGCATGGGATGAGGATGTGTCACATCCCTTGTCAAGCTGTAGTGCAGTCACACACCTGACAATCACTCCTCAGGGAGCAAAGATGAAAAAGGCTTGCAGACCCCAAGCAGTGGCCAAAAAGCAGTCCATAGCAAGAAAACACAGCACAGAAGCTGCTGGAGATCTAGCTAAAGCTAAGGATGGAGACCTCCAAATCAACTGGACATTGGCCTTCTACCTCTGCGCTCACTGCAGTCCCTAAAACAGACTGAATCTCCAGGATACCAAATGCAGACATAGCTAAGTCCTATGCTCATGCACTGGACACAGCTTTCTCTTCGTAAAACACACAATTATTTTAAAAGGCAGAACATCTTTTAATCCCAAGCATCAAGTCTCTGCGACATCCTCTGCTCGAACATCTGACTCACTGAATTACAAAAAAGAGGAATTTTTAATGAAATGCAGAAAACTTGATGTGGAGATTGTAAGCACACCTGTAAGCACGTGCTATATACTTGGCTTTGAATTCAAGAAAATTTGAAACCCTATTTTATAATTACATTTATGTATAATCACTGTACCTGAAAATGGATTTTTCTGGTTTTAACAAAGATTATGCTTATCACTCAATATTTTCTTGGATTTAAAGGGGTAAGATAAAAACCTAAAGGAAATGTTAAAAGAAACCTTAGTTCACGTATCTTCAAAATCAATTATCTACAAACATTTAAAAGTACCTACAGCAGCAAATTATCTAGTAAAACTACTACTTAAATCAATTAAAGCTTCTAAACTCACTTTTTTAGCAGTAATGATCAATAATAAATAGGAATGTAAAAGAATAACCAAAGAAAATATTCTGAACTTAAACCAGTTCTTCAACAAGAATGACAATCTCTAACTTGGGTGCTACCAACAGGTTAACAGTATACAGAGACTAAAGCATCTTAAATAACTTTGGTTACAGTCAAGGGAGCCCATTAGGATCTAACTGCAGCTGCAAGCCAGCTCATTTCGCCCTACCCACCACCACATGCTCCCAGGGCCCATCTCTGGCCAACTCCAACACTTGTTAAAACCTTCAGCTACCCCACAGTCAGCAGAAAACACATAAATACATGATTTTTGGACGAGTTTTCTGGCTAAAATGGTTTAACAAAGGACCTGATGTACTCAAGCAAGTGGAAAGGATAGAGCAAAAATGCACAGCTGGGCTGGAGAACTGCAGCAGCCAGCACAAGGATCAGCTTAAGCTGCCTGGGCTGCAGGCTGAAAGCGTGCTCTGGAACAGGAATGAGAAAAAGTCATGGCTGTCACAGATTTGCTTTATAACTGGGCTGTTTTCAAGTTAATCACACACAACCCCAAGTGCTGTTTACAGAGTTGGGGGGTGAGAATGATCCCAGATACAAACAGTAGACTACGTCAGAATAGACAGATCTCAAACCCAAGGTCTCTTGTTCAACATTTAACTTCCAAGAAATGAGCAGGGTAACTATTACAGTACATCTTAGAGGAGAGCTGGGTAAAAAACCCCCAGAACCTATCGACTCATTACCAGTCAAAACAGGCAGTCACATTCCTTCTTATTCCCTGCTTCCTTGGTGCACTCACACTGCTCCCATAGCAGCAGGTTTCTGACATTCACTGACCCCTTAGTGAGTTGATTTTACTCACTAATTTGGCAAAAAAAGCTAACCTGACAAAACAGCAAATAGTTCTCCACTCATTAAGCCAACAGAATCAGCTTGGAGCATCAGGCGTGCACCAGGCCTGTTCAAGGAGACAGAATCCTCAGGACTTTCTTCTAAATCAGTAGGTGACCATGACATGGGCTCAAGTATTTCACCTAAACACCTGCTGAGCTGTGAGCCCCCCAAAGCTTCTGCACCACCCGCAAGCAAAGGACAGGGGATAGCTAACCGTTTTTCAGGACAGGAGCACCAATTTCAGGTCCTGATATATTGAGCAACATTATCTCACTATTTTTTTTTAGTTCTGACCATTAATTATGCCCCATCATTTCTTACATTTCAATTGCAAGTTACTTGTGAGTTCTTTTTTTGGATGGCCCTCACAACCATGGGACTTTGCTATATATCGGTCAGGTAATCAGATTCTACAACAACTTGGAATCAACAAAAATAATTACGCAACATCCAAACAAACTGTGTTTACATCCTATCAATGCTGAAGGAAACACAAATCAGATTTTAAGGCTAAGTGCAGAAGCTGAAATAGTTGCAAACTGAAACAGCATTTGTAAAAACCCCCAGACCACATACCTTCACTTTTGTCACCCTGGCTGAATTCAGCGTGGGGGAACACTTTGTGTAAGACCTCCAGGAGCCTGGTGAAGGTCCGCTCCAGGAGCGGCCGGATGACGGGGGACAGCGCGTGCCCTGAGGAGGTGACGGCGCGCTGCGAGGCAGGCACGATGTTCTGCATGGCGTGGTAGAAATCCTGCGCGCTGAGCACCACCGAGGACACGTCCAGCTGGAGCTTCTGGCTGCTCATGTAGATCTGGGGGTAGCGGCGTCTCAGGGCAATCAAGGCAGCCTCAGTGCAAAGTGCTTTTATGTCAGCTCCACAGTACCCTGGTGCACACAAAAACACAAAACGCTTTCCGTGAAACAGCACTGCTGTGCCACACATGCCTCAAACACACACCCAGCTAAGAAAAAAAATCAGAAATATTAATTGTCAAGGTCCACAAAGCATCTGCCAAAAGGGATCAGGTCATAATCTGGTGACAAGGTTGTGTATCAAGAAATTAGACAGGTTTATTAAGATATACTAAGAAATTACCTACATTTTCACTGTATCATATAGTACATAGTGTATTTTCAGTCCTGGGTTATAGGTCCGTTATTGCTCTTTCTTTTCCCTTAGTATTGTCTGAAGTATGTGTGCAATTTTAACAGGCTAGTCCCTCTCCTCCTTTTCTCCTTTAATACCGCCACATGAATATATTCTTTAATTTTTGTTACACTGAACATCACCAACTTTAAACCTTTACAGTCTGAGAAAATGAGCAGTATAAAGAAAAATGTTTCATGAGTAGAATATGGAAGAGATGAAATCTCTTGTTAAAAAAAGCATACTCTGGATTCTTGGAAAAATATTAACTTCTACTATCAAGAAAAATGTTTCAGACTTTCTAAGAGTTTCATAACTTCACTAATATAACAGAAGTAGAAATTAAAATACATTAAAATTTTAATTTAGCCTATCTTCACAAGTATCTACAGGTGGCTACCTATAATTGCTTAATCATCATTAGTGAAAAACATAGATCTGATAATTACGAAATACAGAGAGACTTAATACCTCTGAGTCTTTTGCAGTACTAACGGTTTGGGGCTTTTCCCCAGAGCTAGAAATTAGATTTCAAGATTTTTCCATTTCTCTCAGCAAGAGACATTAATATGCCTCTGTATTTTGAAGCACCATAGCTCCATCTTTCAAAAACTGTAAAACAATATTCCAGTGAGAAAAGTCATTTAGAGAATTCAAGTCACTATAGGAAAATGTGTTGCACTGAGGTACTGCCATATAAAAGTTCATGGGTTTGTAATGAAGTGTTTATACAAGGTAATTAATCAATTCTTTAGTTAAAACTATTCTCACTCAACTGTTTTTTTAACCAGACTTCCTCCTCCTCACCAAGTCTTACATTACTTGCATTTTTTCTACTCTATTTTTGTATTAAGACAAAAGAGAGCAGGTTTAGATGGGATATTAGGAAAAAAATCTTTACTATAAAGCACCTGAACTGGTTGTCCACAGAGGCTGTGGGTGTCCCATCCCTGGAAGTGTCCAAGGCCAGGCTGGACAGGGCTCTGAGCAGCCTGGTCTAGGGGAAGGTCTCCCTGCCCATGGCAGGGGGGAGGTTGGAACTGGATGATCTTTAAGGTCCCTTCCAACCCAACATGTTCTATGATTCATCTTTCGGCAGCACTGAGTTCCAAAACTGAGGCCTGCCTTGCTTCTCTGTCTTTAGTCTCTGACGTTCTTTCAGTGCTGCTGTCACGTATATTTTTACAAGATTTGTACAGCAACAAGGAACAAAGCTGATTCCATGAATAGTGTTTAAAAATAAAAAAGGAAGCAATTAATATAGAAGACAGACACTTTCCCATCCTCATCTTTAACATATATAAATTTGAGGGATAATCATAAAAGATTTTCGGCTATAGAGATGACTTAAACTGGATGAGACTTCAAACTGCACCTTTCTTATATATACTTGAATTTTTTTTTTTTTTTTAAAAAAGCAAAACAAAAATAAACACAGATGGAAGATCACCATAAATATCAGATGATTCCTGCAATTTTTTAACCAAGCTTTGCAATTTTATGAAAAGGTTAGTAGCTACAATTATGACAATTTGGTGAGTCCACACCATGACTGTTATCTAAAATGTATGTAGCAATTCACATTCCCAAGTTACCTTGAAATAAGTACACATTACATTTGAGACACGTTCAGATATATCCACTATATTAATCAATAGACAACTAATTGTTTTCAGCACTGAAGGTATATGTTTGGAGCTTTTTTTAACTTTCATTTAACATGAAATCAAAACTATGCAGGCACACTCCAACTATGTGAAACTATTAGACAGTAGCTACAGGTGCAACAGAGAAATCAAACTAGGGTTCTAAATTTCGCTTTGTTCTTTAGGTATCAGGTATCACATTCCCATTTAAATTGGTCCATTTCTCATTCAAAAACCACACTAGATTAAACCAAAAATGAGTGAGGGGAGCACTAAGTCAAAGCTTAAATCAAAGATATGCTGGAGAAATGCAGCACCCTGAATGCCTGTCACCTTAGAAACTAGTTTAGTATCTTTGTGACAAAAGATTCAGCAGCTCAGGAGCTATATTCTTCCCAACTTTTCTATTACCAAATGCTGTAATATCACTTTCTAACAGTCATTTTAATCACCGCTTGTACATCTCCAAAGAATTGCAAAATTAGGAAATAATAGCCTGTAGCCTATTTTTAAAATTAAATTCCCAGGTGATCAGATACACAATTAGTCTCCATTTCTACTTCTCATTTCTCAGGAGCAATTACATTTGAAGACTAATAATTGGTGTCTCTTTTTGAGGGACTCTCTTGTGCATACTGTACATCCATTTCAGTGACAAGAAAACTGCAAAAATCCTGTACCTTGTGAAACATTAAAGAGCTTTTTATTTCTAAGAAGCAAATGCACACTGATTAACTGGAAGAAAAACATGAGTGAAGTATTGTCAAAACAAAATAAAATGTATCATGCCAACAGTAAATAACCTGATTTAGTTTTTACCTAAATTGACACTGTTATATAAACTCAGGGTTCAGTGAGTTTGCTTCCATTTTTGAAGCATCTCACAAAAGATGTTCAATTTGCCAGGCAAAATGTACTGGCATACCTTAACTTAGAACAAAATGAGGATTCCTGTCAAGCAGCCCATTTTCTTCTACCCAGCACCACCACAGTCTGCTAAACATTTCTGGTCTACAACTTTCAAGAAGCAGGACAGCAAACAAGTGGATTCCTATGTAGGTTTCCAAAGAACGCACTTTGCTCACCAAAATTTTCCAGCCATCCTCTTGCACCTCTACTGTGCAGAAATCGTGTCCTCTTTTAAATTTGCTCTGCCTAAAACCCACCCTAAAAACCCACAAAAAAGTACTACTGAACTGGGTGAAGCATTTAGGTGAACAATTTTGACCACTTCATCCACTTCATGACATGCAACTCCCTGCAAAACTCCCAAAATTGCTGCAGGGAAAGGGAGTTAGCAAACAACTCAGAATGATGACAGAAATGAAAAATAACTACTAGGCTTCTTTTAAAAAATTGTGAAAAACAGGAACGCTAATGCCAAAAATCTCTCCCTTCATCATTACATGAGGATAGGAAAGAAAAATCTAACATGGTATCATTTTGCCACAAAATGCTCCTGCACTACTAAGCACAGAACAGAGTATTTTTAACAAGCATCTTCAGCTGATAGTTTGCTTCTTTATAATTCTATTTAATAATTTTACTTAAATAACCCTAACTACATTGTAAAAAGATTCATCTGCAAGATGCCAGATGGAGGAATTCATGCTTTTTCAGTTGCTAGGATGTTCTGTTTCCTGCAAGACTGAGTTTGTAGGTAAGTCTCTCTACCTACAGAAAGCTACCATTCAGAACAAGGGAATAAGCACAAGAGATAAGAAAGGATTTATAAAGTTCAGGGTATTTGGGACCCGTCTCCAGTAAGGAGAAAAAACATAGTAATTATGTGCGTTTACTGAAAGTACTAATAAATACTTTAAGTGTGTGGTCTTCTGAGCAATGCTGTGCTCTCCCCAAGCTGCTTCACTCCGTCTCACACACACTGCAGTCATGAGGCCATTCAGGGGAGTCTTTAACTCTCACATACACAGAAATCCACTAAAAGGTTGTAATCCGTAACACCTGGGACAAAAATCAGCCCTCAGGAAATAACCTATTTTTTGCAAGTCCTGGGGCTCTTCCCTTCCAATTTTCTTCTAATTACACCCCTGGATCTTAAGAAGTTCAGAGTCACACATACACCTGCTTCTCCAAAGTCATTTGCTTTGGGAGTACTTCAGCAGTTTTCTTCATTAGGATCCCAAAGGTTGGAGATAAGTGTTGCGAAGTCTGCTGAACTGGAGAGAGGTATCAACCATGCTGTGCCAAAAGCCTGGCAAGTCTAGGCAGCTTTTACTTGGGGAAGAGGGGGTGTTGTTTTTTTGGGGGGAAGGTTGTTTGTTTTTAAAGAAAAACTGCACACAAGAGGAAATAGCAGACTGGTATAAGCTGGATCACAGACATACACGTGTGCCAATGAATCCCACTGGTAATGGCCACAAAGAATCTGGGAAGTCTGTTTAAAACATTATAGCTTCAGATTTCACTTATAAAAAAGATGAGGCAATCTCAAGGTGAAGAAGATACACCAGTCTTACTTCAGCTGTTCTGAAAAGTCTTTGCAATACTCCAGAGATTTTCATCTTGGATGTATGGAAACACTTAAATTCCAAGATACAGACTGGAGACAAGTGTACAGTAGATAGAGATCAGGAAAGCCAAGGAAAAGAGAAAAGGGTATTTCCTTTTGGTAGCTGACTTCCACAGAACTGACAGGCTGCATGGAGCACAAAGAATGTCTTCCAGTCAAATATACAAATGGCTTTCCCTACTGTCTGAAATTTTAAAATACTGTGTTCTCAATGAAAAAATACAGCAAATTTTTAAAGGAACATCTGTGGTTTCTTCCCAATTCCCATCTCTCCCACTAAGCAGCACCACATCTTTGCATAATTCAAGCAGAATTTACATGAAACGGGTTTGTCATGTGCTGTCTTATACCCGGCAAAGCTTAAACTGGAGTTTGCTGGATAGTTATGTTTTCTCCTCACCAGAAGATGTTGAGGTCTTTGTGCATCAAAAGCGGAGGGATGCTGCTTCGATGAGAGATGTCCCTGTGGATGAAGAGGATAATTCTGATGTACTGCAGCTGACTGAATGGACTGATGTTCAGTTTAAAGTTCTTAGATGCCCTGATGATGGATTCCAAAGCACAGATATTTGAGACTGTTCTTTTTCTGAGAACTGCAGTGCTTGTCCAAGCAGATGACTGACAGAGGATGTATCTTTGCATGACAAATTGTTGAGAAGATATTGTGGTGTGTGTTTCAGGGTCATTTCCTCTGTTAAATTCACTATAAAAATACTTGGGTTTATTTCTGATTAGATTTAAACAGCAGGCTTATCTTGAACAACCAACCTCCACTCAGTACAGCAGGTCTTTGGGAGCTCCAAAGGTGTATTTAATGTATTCCTGGTGTGGTGCTTTTTTCTCCCCTACCTACGTCTACACTTTGAGGTTGTTCTGTGCTAGCAATCTGGAAAAAAAAAATCCATCTTTAGAAAGGCTGGTTAGTTTGTTGGATATATGTCACAGGTCAGCATTCCAGTCAGCAAAAAAACAAACAAAAACCAAAAACCCCACACACAAGTACCAATCTTCTTTCCTCAGTAAGTAGACAGAAAAACCCCCAAGTCTCCCTATCTCTTTTGTAATATTTTAATTTAATGGAAAGTCTACCTAAAGATTCCAATTCCAACTTCATTTTGCTTCTCTTTTGAGGGTATGCATCCTGTATAAGGACAACGATGTTACAGAAAGGAAACATGGCTGTGTTTTCAAATGACTACTAGCTACTCATTTTGTGTTTTAGTTAAGACAGAAACATATTTTGCTACATCAAAAAGAGTGCTGTTCCAAGTACAGAAGTTTACAAAGGTAAAGATAAGAAAATATCTTGATACATTTAACATATCTTCAAAGTTTTACACAGAAGAGAAAGCCTTTACAGTAAAAGTACTAACATCATAACACTCACCAACACATTTTTCAGCCAGTTCTCCTAAGAAAGGATCTGACAATTTGGGGTTCCAATCCCTGGTATGAATTTGCAAAATGTGCTTTCGTGCCTGATTTAAAGGAAAAAAAAGAAAAGGAGATAAAAAACTAGCAAGCCAAATCCATGTCATAGAAAAAAATATTCTTTATTCATGTGAATATATAGTTACTTTACCTGCTTTTGACAGGTAACTGAGACACATAAAACAGAACTTAGCACTGAAAGTCTCTCAAGAGCAAAGCTTTTCCCTTCTTTTTTAATTCCATATATAAGCAGTACTTTTTTCACCAGCTACACATTTTAATTTCTGTTTAATCAACATTATTATACATGAACTGATCAAAACTCATGTTCTATTAGGAACTAGCATAGTTTTATAATTTCATTTTTAATTACTGCATCTATGATTAACAAGTTCTACTGTCAAAGGCCTCACCAATTAATGTATTGCTGAGTAGCACAGCACATATATGTAAATCCCAAAACAATTCCAGCTAAAAGTTATGTAGAATTCAAATAGATCTATCCATATACAAAGTACATTTGATTTTAACTATAAATTCATGAAGTATTATGGCTGAGTAAGCTTAGAATAAGGAACTTAAATGTTTCTGTTGCCAAAATTGTAATGTCTGGCTATGCATCTACATTTTTTACATGCTTAGAAGTCTACAAGATTTAAAGTTACTTTCCCTTACCATAAGTTTCAAGTCCCAGATAGTTAGGGTTCATTATAGAAATCCACAATTTTTAGATAAGCAATTCAGTTTATTCTGAAGAATTTACCTCTGTTTAGTTTCAGTTATATCCTGAAGATTTGAAGCTCAATACAACTTTATGTATACAATCTGTTTGTACTAAAAATGTCTTCCTAAAATTAAACATTTTTACAAGCAAGAATGAATATTTTTACCTCATAAGCTTGGTTGTCAGGCACTCAAATGTTTAATATACTAAAGATGTTTACTAAAATATCTCCTTTCCAGGTTTTACCTTTTTGTCAGGCAAGTTGAAAAGAAATTCCCTGTCAAAGCGACCAGGTCTCCTGAGTGCAGGATCTATAGAATCCAGTCTGTTTGTAGCACCAATTACAACTATTTCACCTCTATTATCCAGTCCATCCATGAGGGCAAGAAGAGTAGACACTATAGAGCTAAAACAGAATTTTCAGAACACGAAAGTAGGCAACACTGCAAGAACTTTTGCATTTTAATATTAATACATTCAAAAGAAGAAAGCTAAGCTACAAACAAGTGCATAACGGTTTCAAGTCTCATATGTTCCATTGACCTCCTGGTCTGCTGGCCCCAAAGTTCTCTCCTGTTTCTCTCAGCACAGTGGAGGGAGATAGATATATAAATACCACCCCCTATAGAATGATAGGTACAAGTGTGTTGCCATACCCAGCAAAACTGAGATCAAAAGCAGCCATGAAAAATTTCAGCCAGCAGCAAACTGTTGTAAAAAATGTTTTAAAAAATGACACGATAGCAACACGAGATATGTTTCCATCACATCATCTAGAATCAAATTCACAGGTGAGTTCGATTCATTCATAGAACATCACAATTCATCATGCTAGAATAACACTTTTTCAACTGGTTATTCTATTGGGCTGGTAACAGACAATCTGTTTACAGCACAAAACAGCAAACCAAGGAATGGCTGTGGAAATCTCTAAGTTAGTAATGTGGCTGAAGGGTAATTGTCACTGCAATTCAATTCCTAGCAAATTACAGTTTGCCTGAAGGACTGAAAAGATTACTTTCAACACCAAAAAACCAATCTGTCCTGTCTAGTTGGCTAGAAGTTGGCTTTAGAAAACCTAAAAACCTTTCCTGTGAAATGAGTAAAATTACATCTAAGAGTTTACCAAGATAATGTACTCTACACCAAGATAATGACAGCATAGAAGAAATATTACCTGTGAATCTGATCTTGTCTGCTAGAACGAACTGGAGCCAAGCCATCTATTTCATCAAAAAAGATTATAGAAGGTCTCATCAAGTATGCCTGGTATGCAATAAATAAAACAAAAATTGAATTCACCATTAATTCCTAATTTAGCCATCAACACAGAAAGCATTAACATGCTAAACTAATACATATATTGAGACATCTTTGTTAGAAAGTGTAAAGTCTGAAATGAAAACTGAATTTCCAACTCCAGCAGTGTTTCAAAGCAAAGCAGAGTGCAGTCTGCTGCGAGTAAGCAAGATGGCACCAGTGTACCAGTTTTACTGTGTGCTGGACAGGTTAAAGACAAACACACACCCCACACTCAGTTACAAAAAACCTGATCTTATCTGCTCATGATCTGTTTGTTTAGACATCTCTATCTGACAAGTACTTTTCTTTGAGCTACTGTATTTTACAGCTTTGTGTGACTCTTTGTTCTGTCCAATTTCTTCTAAGCCAAAAAAAGAACACTAAAGTAGACACACAACCAACACAAGCATGTGCTCCTCTCTGCAGATTTATCTTTAACACGCCAGTCAAACTCAAACTCACTGATTAACCCTTTTTTTTTTTTTTAATTTTTACCCAAACTACTTTGCTTCTTTAATGGACAAGTCAAGAGACTTCTTTCTCTAAGCTTCCAGAGCAAGAAAAACTACAGTATTCCTCCATTATTTTCATCTAAATATGCTATTTGGTAAAATCCTGTTCAATTTATTAAAATGTACTGTTATTTAGCTTCATTTGCAAATGCCTTTGGCTACCTAAACCACAAAAAAACAACATACAGAGAAATCATATGAAAAAAATGTATTTTCTTCTAACCTGATCAAAAAGGAGTCGAAGCTGACGTTCAGATTCTCCAACCCACTTACTGAGACAGTCTGCTCCTTTCCTCATAAAGAAAGCCACCTTTTTGTCTCCTTGACTGCATTCATTAGCTAGAGCTCTAGCTACCAAGGTTTTACCTGTTCCAGGAGGACCATAGAATAAACAGCCCCTGAAGATAAATGGATCAACACAGTCACAAACTTATTTTACGTCTCCTGAAAAACTCCAAGTCAAATTTTATAATGAAGACAGGGAGCCTGGAGAAGAAAGACTTAAGATCTCATGGTATTATTTTGTGTATTCGCATGACTTCATAAAATTTAAGTTTGTTTTACGCTTTCAAATCAGTAAAACTTGGATTTGTAAAGAATATTAACCAAAGATATACTAAGTTTCCAAAGTCTTCTTTTACATTAGTTACATACTACCTCTTCAAGTATGACATAGTAGGTAACATCTTAATCAGTGTTGGTTACTTCTTTGGAATGAAGTAATTAAGTAACAAAAATACCCCCGATTTTCAATTAATTTAGATACCATGTACCCATTTAAATCACACACCAAGATGCCTGATTAATAAATATGAAAATCACAGTATAGTATTATTGAAACATCAGCATTTTGCTTGATCTAGTAAAGTGTTTAATAACATAATGGAAAAAAAGGCAAGGTACTACTAAATAGAACACATGAGAATTCTTTCTTTAACCAAATAAAAAAGTTTACCTTCCTACCACAAGAAAAATAAACTAGGCTTTTTTAACACTTCATCCTCCTTATTACGTATTCTGATAGACAAATGGGGTAGCAAACACGTAAATCTATTTGAACTGCAAAATACTTCAGGCCAAGAATCAATCTCCTGTGTGTTTTCAATTCTTCAGAGCTTAATTAAAAAAAAGCAACCGTAAGAGTAAATACACCTACCTTGGTGGCTGAATTTTGAATTTTTCAAATATTTCTGGATAGAGAAGAGGAAACACTACCATTTCCTTAAGTGCAAGGATATGATGGCTCAATCCCCCTATACTATCAAAACACACCTTGGGGAAAAAGAAAGCATACAGAGTTTATATTGTAACAGCTTTCCACAAAAGCACCTTTACCTATAAAACATTTGAAAACAAATTAGAAAAAAACACTATACTGATGAACAGGAGTTCCCTGAATTTTGAAAGTGTGAAAAAAATAGTTGAGAAAGTCAACTCTTGACTGCCCACATGAGGCATACCTGGTTTGCAAGTTAACTGTGCCAGGGATGCCCAGACATCTAAAGAAATCCAGCCTAAGTCCCACAGCAAACACTTTGTAGTCCAAAGGAATAAATGGACAAAAGCTTTGGTAACAATAAAATAAAGTAAAAAAGATCAGTGAGCTTTTTATGGACTTACTTCAACCTCAGTAAGAGGCTGTGGAGAATTGTGCTTATGCATAATTGAGCAGAGGGAAGATAAAAAGCTCCAACAAGACCTACCGATTTATCAACAATCATAGGGTCAACATCAGCCAAACTCGCCCCAACTTTCACACGTTCTCGAAGGATTCCACTGGCTAAGTCTTCTGCTCTGAAGTTTAAAGGCAGGCACCTGTTCAACAACAAAGAAACACCAAATAAATACTGTTCTGTTTTCATTCCATGGAGGGGAAGAACCAAGAGATTAAATGCCTTTTACTACATAAAGAGATAACCTTCCCAGACTGGTAAGCAAAACTAATCTTTTTTTTTTTTGCAGTAATTATTGTTATGTATCTGGAAGTTCCTTAACATCGTTTTATGCTTCCATACACATATTTCAATCTGAAGAACTAGGCTGGACAGATGATTTTAACTAAGCACAGAAGAAACAATATTTCCTTCCTTTAAGCCCCTACATAGATATTACATCAGGCCAACTACATAGTTAAAGGGAGGAAGAAAGACACCAATGGGACACAGGTTACACTCAGAACTACACTTCTGGTACTTGTACATTGCTCGAATTCCTTGCAACGGAAAAGGGAACAACGTGGTAGACAGGAAGAGATGGAAAAAAGATGAGGAAACATTTTACTTCCTGGAGAATTTTCCTACTTAGGTATCTCAGGTAGTGAATAACTTTACTTATAGATCATCCACTTTTAGATTACTGCTGAACACATGTAAGGTCAAAAAAACATGCATTGGGTGTGTAGAATGCATGAACTGTTACACAAGAGGAAGGGGGAAGAGCTGGGAGCACAACTGAATTAACTGGGACCAAGTTACACCAACAGTATTTTAACCAACAGGAGTTGTTTTTTATAACCCAACTGAATCAAATACCTATTCTTGTATTTCCATCTGTTTATCACTATTATTAATTATCTACTCATAAGACTCCAAAATCTATATTAATATATAACCAGCACTCCTCCTAAACCAAGCCTGCAGGTAATTACAAGCAGAATCAAAAGTCTGCAGAACTCATAAAACATTACAGACTAGTTCTGCTTATTTTCTGATAAATAATAAAATCAAACCATTCTAAAGACCATGGATGTTTTGATACCTATTTCTTGCTCTGGCTATGCTTTTAGATTTTCTTCTTTCAAAACGTTCTTCATCTGAGGAGGTTGTATCACTGCTGTGAATGGCATGCTTCTTTCTCCTATTGAAGTGGCAAAACAAACAGAAAACTCAGTCTTTTTGGCAGTAGAATGGCATGTTTTGGTTCTTCTATAAAAATGAAACTGAAATGGCAAGTACAGTACTGTTCAAATTTGAGATGCATGCAAATTCTAGCTTCATTAATTATCAAAATAATCTGAGAGGGGAACAATAGCTCTTACTGCCACAGCGATTATCTGATTGCAACATGAACATTACTGGAACAGCAGAGCCCCATAAGATGTGTGGTCCAGCCCATGCTACCTCAGCAATGTGATTTGAGTATTCAATCAATAAGCTGCAACTGTATTTAGGAAAGCTTCCAACCACTTTAGGCACCTCTGACATAACAGACATACCAAGATCTCCTCACTCAGTTTGATGGCTTCCTTTAAACATTCTTTGAAAAATTCCCTACTTTACAAAGTATATAGTCTCTTTTTACGAGGTTATTAATTCTGAATAGCAGAACAGGCTCACAAGATACCCGTACTTCTGATCTGAATCCCAGTAAAATTACTATCCAAAGCCTGAATGAACCATTTCTTATTTTAGTATGACAATATTTCAGAAAGCTGAGTATTTCAGAAATATTAGAGAATGTGCATTAAATCTTCTGTACAAAAAGGTGTTAAGTTTGACATTGGTTTGAAAAATTTAGATTTTTTTTTTGCATGAAGAAGTTGTCTACTAGTAAAAAGTCTTGGATTTTAAGTGAATATAGTGAGCTGCATCATTTGTATGAACATGATAACGCACTGAATTAACTGGTTTTTGCCAGTGGATAACATGGTCTATCAGTTTTATTGTTCAATGACCAAAAATGAGATACCTTTCAAAACATATCAAAGAGAATATCACGCATTTGGGAAAACTTTTTATGACAGTGTCCTGACAAGAAGGGATAAAATGAGGGCCAAGTAATGAGCAGGCTAAAACTGAAAGGATAATAACTTTCACACTCTTCATATATGAATAGTAAGTACAAGTCCAGAGACGATCCAAAAAAAAGTCATATGCTCTTCAAGGAAAAAAAACTCTTACTTGTATTACAAAGAAAGTTTAGAATCCTAAGACTCAGCTATTACTTTATTTACTTCATATATTTTCACTATGCCATTAAATTGAGAAGAAGACAAGAGTTTCAGCTATGACTAGTATTCGTTTACTTGGATTCTGTTCATGGACAGATTTGTCTTTTTGAAGCTTTGACTAAGTTTATTCTTTAAAAAAATGTTTTAAGCTGTAATCTCATCTGTTTTGTTACATAAAGCCTACTGACAGTTTCCAAGACAACTTGGTACATTCCAGACTTCTTTGACACAAAACATAAGAGTCAAAAATTATGCTTGCTAAATATTTTATTAAATTGTTGATAATTCTTGGATTAAATTTGAACGGAAAGAAAACCAAAAACATTAACCTGTTTCGCTCAGTTTTGTAGAACAGAAAGGGGATATTTGTTAAACTGATGCATTAGATTTAAATATTAAATATAAGGCCTTATAGAAAAACTACAGTGTGCCATGCAGAATTCTTTCAAGTACTTGTAGCACACCTGTTTCCATTCTGTTCAGCACAAAGCTTCTAGTGGGATTAGAAAGTGCCATGACACTGGATGGTGATCAGAGTCTGAACCTAGGAGACAATTCAAGACCCACTCACATGTGTGAATGAACTATGAACTCACTTAGGAAAGGTTTGAAAATCAAAAGCTACCAGATTGTACTAAAGGAAAGCAAACAACTACATACCAGAAGACTGACATTTACCTGATATGGCTTCTTCTTGCAGGAGATCTGTGAATATCAAACAGTGTATTTTCTCTCTTTTTTTGATGAGCTGGCACTGTAACATCAATTACAAAAGAACAATAAACTAATCTAAATGCAGCACAGAAGTTCTAGATTATCACTTCATCAATAAGGTTACCACTGGTTTCTCCAAAAGCTTAAATTAAGGAAAGAACTGGGCAGGGGCTTTACCACTGTCACTGTACTTGGCTTGATGCAGGCATGGGAATTCCATCCTCATCCTCCTCCAATTATCAGAGCTGTGTCTATCATAGCACAGAATGTAACTCACCAAGGGCACTAGCATTTCTAGTTTATTTGCAGGATATGAAACTCCATGCAGAAACCTCCTCATAGCTGATAACATGGGATGTCTTGAAATTTCTCTGAACAAATAAACCACAGCAGTTCTCTATCAGAAAAATCACACTCTGATTCTCTGACTTGTGGAAATTGTTCAAAGCTACACCAGAGCAAACTCAAACTTGACAGGAAGAAGCATTTCTTTACCGAGAGGGTTGTCCAGCACTGGAACAGGCTTCTTAAAGAAGTGGTTGATGCCCCAAGCCTGTCATAAGAAGCATTTGGACAATGCCCTGAATAACATGCTTCCAGTTTTGGTCAGCCCTGAAGCAGTCAGGCAGTTGGCCTAGATGATCACTGTAGATTCCTTCCAACTGAAATACTTTAAATTTCTCATGTGTGATAACTGCTGCTATGCCTTTTATCCACAGTTATGAATTAGGCTTACCACTCAAGAAGAGAAGCAGGCATAACAGTAATTATTTTTTCTACGTAATCACCTAATTTATTAGACTGCTTTTTGTCAAGCATTTCTTGACCTAAACCCCATTCACCTCCAATCCTGAGCCCAGCACAGGGCAGTGCCTGCAGAGTTCAGTGAGGCAGCAATGCCACCACCACTGACAAGCTCACAGACTGTGTCTCAGCAGTCCCAGCCATGTGGTGAACCACAATGGGTGAGGATGGAAATCAGAGGTGAGAAGCAGCCATCCAACTATGCCCTCCCCACATCCATGGTATTCCTGCAGGTCAGTAGAGCAGAACAGCATGAGCACTGTCTGGTTCCTCACCTATTGGAGGGGCCTGGTACCTCTCAACAGTTTTTCTCTGTCTGAGATTATATGGCCGATCATTTTCTTCCCCCTCAGCTTCTTCTACTTCTATGTCTCCATCTTCTTCCTGAGACTCTGTTGGGGGGCAAAAATATTTTCAGAACACTTCCACTTCATGTCAGAGCTACAGTCATCCTAAAAATTTAACATTTTAATGGTCACTGAGAATTACTACCCATTTATTAACTGACACTAATTGGCAAATCACTGGAAATTTGAAGACCATGATAAATCTACAGCACATTGTCAAATTTCCTTCTAGTTTTTTACAGAAAGTTCTGGAAAGGCAAAACAAAAATAAATGCATTCAGAACAGCCTTAGGTGTAAAGTACTTCAAATATCACTCCTATCCACTATATTTTTCCTTCAATAATTATCCTTCAAATTAAGGACAATGCCTTTCTTCTCTTTTCTCATAGCAGCCTCAATAAATCGAATATTTGATACAGCATAAAAATAAGTACAACCTTATGATTCACAGTATCATTTTTACACAAAGCAAAGGAACACAGAAATACCCTTTATACACTTTGTGTATGAAGGCACAACCTAGACCCCTCTGTTAACATGATCAGAATTTCCATCCGTGGATCTCAGAACTAGGACTGCATTCTTATTCACTGGGACAAACCATACCTTCCACAGCAGTTAAAGTTTTAGTTAAAAATTGAGATGCACTATGCTGAAACCTGTATGGATGCCTGAGGTTTAAGTCTGATTTCTTCAGGAGGCCAAGCATGATGCTGATCAGGCCATCAAAGTTAACTACAATCCCTTCTTTCCCAGTAATTTTTGAACCCATTGATCAGTTTCATTCAAATTTTTAAAGGAAAGTAGAATTTCAAATACAGCTGTGTACCTAAAAGCCTTCTAAAATGTCGATGGACAGAAAACAGACTTTAATTAATACTTTCCCCCAAAGGAAGGATGCAGGACTGACTATTACGAATTCTTTCTGGTAATTGCCACTCAGCACATGAGAAACATCAAGTCAGTTAGAACACATATAGTTGTAGACTACATTCATCACATCCTGGCTTCCACCAGAGGATTGTTACAGGGAATGTAAGGAAAGTTCCAATTACTTGGTGCTATGAAAAACAGAAGGAAGGAAATGTAGTGTACAAACATTTAGAAACCTGGCTTTGTTCTGCTTTCTGTAGTGCAATATCTTATGTCGAGGAGACCTTTGTTTTATCAGTATTTCAGACAAGCCTGTACAATTCTTTACAATCCATACCTTCTTCTTCCCCTTCTGTGGACACTTCATGGTGGTTCTGAATCCCATAGCTATTTCTCCTCAGTGATTTCCTCCTTCTTTTCACTCGAGAATACATATCCATGTTTTCCTGGAATAAAATTCACATGCATTCCCATCAGTACTGTCCCATGTCACTCACAGTGTTAGTCCCAGTGCAGTAAGTAATGCTCCACACAATCTCTAGCACTCAAGTGTTTTTCCAGCAGAGCTCTTCACAGGTAGACTACAAAAGCAGTCTCATTTAATAGACACTAAAGTAAGTCTCTCAGAGAGTACCTAGTCCATCTAATACAGAGTAACATCAGGATCAAGCTGTTTTCATGAATAAAACAGATGACAGTCCCTGGTCCTGTTTCTAAGCTACCAGAGTGTGCTTCAAACCAAAGAAGAACCACCACAGCACATCATGAGAGCATGGCAGAGAACTTATCAAGAAAGAAAACATAATGTAGTGTATAGTCATTAATTTAGTTCCAAATTTTAGTTTATCAAGTTTTTTACTGTTATCCACTGAAGAAAATCAGAAACCTTTACACAGAGATACGGAAAAATGTACGGTGTTTGCAAAAACAAACATGCTCTGCCTGGGTATGACTTTTATCCAAAACCTCAGACACTCTGCACTTACAAATTCTGTATCTGTCCACATTCGTAGCCGTTCTACTTCCCCAGATCTCCTGTTCCTCCTGATGTTAATATTATCCATTTCCTGTAGGACAGCTTCAGCAGTACTAAAATACATGCAACAGTTAACACACACAAAAAATCAGTCTTAAAACAGTAGCATGCACAACTTTGGACATAGCATCCAACATCTTGTCTACCAATTAACTACAAACCTAACCATAATAAAACTGAAAGAATATAAACTAAGAAGTATGTAAAAGAAGAAATGTTGATGTTATTAAAGTTTAGCGTTCAAATTAGACAGTAGCATTTTAAAAAACTTTTACATTTTTCTCAGTATGAATTGTAGCACATAAATTTGCAACTGCTGAGACATTAAATTGGGTGTCAGGTGAGATTAAATTTGCAAAATAAGACAGTAAAGATTTTTACCTACATAATTATAATCCTGGGAATGCAATTAATGCCTCCCCCCCATAAGCTTTACAGTTTCTTACCCTGGACTCAAAAAGACACTACAACATAAAGGATTTTCTTTTTGCTAAATCAGTAACATCTCATCATTCAGGGTTTGACCTCACTACCATTTCTCATCTACTATTTAATTAGTCAGCATTTTCATTATCTGGAGTATTTGTACACAGCTGTCAAAACAATGGTGGTATGTAAGTAATAACCCTGGCCAAGATGCTTCACTGCTAAGGAAGAGAACAACAAAGTGCTAGCCACGCCAAGTCAATTATTTGGCCACCTGTCCTGAAGACCATGTTACTGTTCTCCATGGTGATTAGAGTAGCTTTCAACTGGAATTCTACTATATTTGTATAATATTTGTAAGAAGACAAAAACTTTCATTTCCTTTTTTCCAAGCTGTTTAAAAGTAAATCTAAAGGGTGAAAGCTTGCCTAGAAAGAAGACTGTGGAAGTTCTGGTGATATAAATCAGTAAAGTCACGATTTCATTATGAGAGCTCCTCTCAATTTTAAAAAATTCTTCCAAAATATCTGTGATGTGTGACTGAACCATTCAAATAAAATCATGCTGTAGTTTGCTACCAAAGAAAATAGGGTTGGAGGGGACTTGGAAAAGTCTATGTGCTCTGCCAGGCAAAAGCACAATATACAATGCCTAAATCATTCCTGACAGACGTTTGTCTAAACTGTTCTTAAAAACCTCAAATGATATCCACTGTTATCAGTATAAGCTCATATACTGACTTCAGTACCATGATCTTATCAAATTACAATCTTCATAGTAGAGTTTTTCCTACTGTTAATGAAGAGAGGGAGATTCAACTGCAACTAGAAAAATAAATGTAACTCAATGCAAGCTTGCAAACTGATACCAAGTAGTTACTAAGTTGAAAAAGAATATTAAATTAATAAGAGATTCAACAGAATACATTTAACAATAAAGGTCACACTTGACAATTAAATGTTTGTTTAAATCATTTTCCAGCACTGGAGAAAGCAGTGTTTCACAGATGTGACTGTTAAAATCTGTTTTACAGGTGGGAAGATAGGGACATCTTAAGTGACCTGCCCAGAAGAAATAATATTTCAAAAAAAGCAATTCTAGCTCCCATTCCTATGCTCAGACCAGACCGTGCTTCCCTGTCTGACCTACTTTGTCTGCACAGTAAATGTCAAAAAGTGACACCCACCCTATGTGAATTATTAACAAACGGTAAAAAATAAAAAACAAAGGAAAGCTACAAACTTCTGATATTTTATGATCAAAATCATACAAGCAAAATCCAGAATGCTTCCAAGCACTGTTGCTAATCACCAATTTACATGACATTTAAGGTCTCACTACATAAACAGATTACCAAGAAACAAACTAGGGTGTGGATTTACAGCACGTCAGGCACTCCGCAGTAACTGCCAACACAGAGCTTTATTGAGGTGTAAACACAGAGTAACTCACTCCTTCCTCAGTGAAAGCCTGGGAAGCTGCTCTGCATTTAGAGCATGGACACCACGGCAGTCACAGCACAGACCCAGCTGTAACTCAAACCACAATCCGGCTTGTCTCAATGCATCCCCACAGCAAAACACAGACATGGCACTGAAACACAGGAGTTTCTAATTTTTAAAAATCATTAAGGTGCTTTGTGAACACAACTGTAGTATCCCCACATACCTGTTTACTAGCTGATCAAACAATAAACTCTGATTCAAAGTTTCAAATCTGTTTTTCCTGGACCGACAACTTTTTCTGACTTCTATATCTCCGTTTATGCAAGCATGGTCCCCATCTCCCTTTTTTTCCCCTCGAAGGGGGTGGCTTTTGAGAGCTAAGAGAAATTTGTATTACTACTTCAAAAATGCAGGAAACAACATTTTCACAAACAAGAATTAATAAGAGACTACTTAGCAAGGACAATAAACCAAAAGTTATTAAGCACAGTATGAGCTAAAGAACTTTTTAATTCCTATCAAAGTTATTTTAGAAGTTATTTCTGCATATTCAAGCTTGTTTCCTTAGATGATAATCTTATCTTACGATGAAAATTTGGCATTCAAATAAGCATTCAATATTTTTAAGTTAACATCAATACTAAAATGCACACTTGGTCCACAGTTTCAATTCTTAGTCTTTCAAATATAGTATCAAAAGGTCAGATACAACATATTGACTTCACAAGCAAATCTATACCAGCTACTCTGTACAGTGCCAAACAAAGAGATCCCACTGCTGATTGTTCCTTAGGCACCACAATAAATAATAAAGTACCAAATATGCTTAATGAAATAACACTTACATAGAATCAAAACAGAACTAAACAAGACAGAACTGATGAAAAAGGGACACAAGACAAAGTGGCTCTGGCTGAGTTAAGCAATGAAATGGCAAGTTTGTAAGGTACAAGCCTTTAGGAAGACTGTTCAAGGTAGCAGGAGCTGCAGACAAGGCAGGTCTCTCTAAAGCAATAGCAGAGTTAAGTAATGTTAAGAACCACAGAAGGCCAAATTTCAGATGAGCAAAGAGAGTAAGTAAATTAAAGAGACCAACTGGGAGAGGACGGCCAAAATTAGTTCATAACAGTAATTTGGGAATTAAGGAAAACATCGAGATCATGGCCAAGAGGTCTGAATTGAGAAATGGATTTTCATCTAAAAATGTTCCCCATATCCACAGAGAGTATCCAAGATGGCAACAGGAGAAAACTGAGCCAAAACAGTAACTTTTCTGGTTAAAATGGTCAAAGGAATCAGTGAAGTTATCAAAAACATATGCCACTGAAAATCATTGACATAAAACTGTTTAATGTGAAAGCTCATACAAAAAGGTTTGCTATAATTCACTTACATAAGCTACGTCCATTGGGTAGTGTAGCACCAGGCTGAGAAGTTAACCTAGGAAACAATCAGACACACAAATAACATTAACATTCCTTAGCCAAGCAAAAGGCACACAGTGAAAACAGAACTTTGACTGTAAAATGCTCCATGATACTCTGATATCAAAACTGTTGCGAGATGTAGCCTTGGAAGAGTCTGTTTCATGCCCAACACCTTAGTGAGGACAAAACTGCACAATACCAATCATATGAATCCCCCCAACTGTCTAAGCATCTCTGATTCATCTCCCTAACCTTTCTTCATGACCTTGCCCTGTTAACTCACCCCTTAAATTTCATAACAGAACCTTGGTATAGCTCTCCACAGGCAATTATCACTCGAACTCCTAGCATAAACCAGGAGAAGCAACAAAACTGTTGGAAAAAGTCTTAGTGACTCGAGATCGCTCTAAAATACATCGCCTTGGATTTTGGCGGAAACAAAAAAAACCTCAGATGCAAAGAGATGTTGCAATGGGTTCTAAATGAGCAACAACATGATCTTCAGTACCCTGGCCAAATTTCATTTGACACAATGATCTAAATTCTCCCAGCTACATAAACTTTTCTTTTTGTATATTAACAGTTCTAGGAGGTACAAGTCTACTCTTATAAACAAAAGAAACAGAAGGTACACGAGTTTCAATACATTCCCAATTACCATAGGACATTAATATGCTAGATTTAATTTATTTTGTTTCAAAAGAGAAAAATAAACAAAAAAGAGGCCTATTTTGAGATTTACAAGGCTTTTAAGCAAACTTCATCCCAGCAGACAGCAGTCCAGTATTGATTTAGAGCCACTCTTATACACAAAATATTGCAAGAATGATTTGGACATGTACATAAATATGAAACACATATCTATGAAAGAATCAGTATTAACTGAAAGTTCATGGATCAGGAACATACTGTGTGCAGTCTCAGAGTTTCTTGTAATCACAAGAATGCTTTTCAAAATATTATTAAATCAATGTTATAAAATAAAATTAATTATTTCTGCTCAAGTTATAAAAATGTGGCAAGACTGAGACTATATTCAGTAAAATTTACTTCCCAGGCTGAACAACAAAAAAAACTTGATAAACTTGATCATTACCCATTCCCTAAACACAGTAGCACTGATTCCTGAATTACAATGTCATGTCTTCTTACAGCTTGAGTCCATAAAAACACCAATTACATTACAAAATTCGGATGCATCAACAATCTAAGATTCAGACTGCATCTCAAATAAAATTACATTCAATTTCTTGCATGAATATGCATAGAAAGGAAACAGAGATGAGAGGATTGGTGCAATCCACATTCCTGGAGTCTTAAACTGAGGAAAATTGAGTGAAAATAACACACTTCAAAAGTACATTCCTGAGCTGCAGCTGCAGAAGTCGCATAAGTGGGATAACAACACAAGAAAAACTGGTATGAGTTCCTTCTTCTCCTGGCACCAATTACCTGGACTGTCCAGTTGAGATGCTCCATTCCTCTCGCTGCCCAGTACTGCGTGATTTTGATTTGTCTTTGCACACAGGATCAGCATGTTTTGAGGTACGTTTGGCAGGAGGAGATATGTGGCTATCACTCAAACTAGCATCACTACCTTCATCTTTCTGAAAAGAAAAAAAGCATCAGATCATACTTAATTGGCTCATTAGCAGATATCCTTACAGTAAAAAGGGAAACTTCAGCTTAATAAAAGGAAAGTCTCTGTCAAACTCTTAGTGACCAACCTGCCTCATATATTAAAAGTGTTTATTCTGAAAACATTACCAGAAACTATGAAAATACTTAATTTCAAATATTAAACTTCTATATAGTTTTTCTGTTTTTCTGAACATGTATTTCCTTTCTATAACCCACTGTATTTTTTATATCATACGTAACACTGCTACTCTCACCTTACTTGCAAAAGAGCTAGTAGTGCCATAAAGAGAGAAAAGGACTGAGGAAAATTAAGATACTTAAAAACACAGCAACTGTATTATTCTACTGATGTATTCTACTGATGTTGTCTTTGTCTTTAAAATACTTAAACAAACACTCTTCCTTCTTGTAAGAGTTTTCCAGTAGCTTGTTCTACCCATCAAACTGTCCAGCACACAGCCAGAAGATGTCCAACATACTCATTAACAGCATTATCCACGCTAACCACATTACTCTTAACATCTTTTAAGAAGCACCTAAAGAGTACCAAAAGGGGCCTTTTTTCTGTTGCACTTATCAAAGGTAACACAGACAGAAACTCAAAGACAGTAGCAAGGGATTACTTCAGAGTTGTACACAAGAAATTGACAGACAGCAAACTTCACAGGATCTGCTTCCATTAAGGTGAACTACCACAACAAAACATAAAACCAGGATTCTATTAACTACAAATTTTAGCTCATCAAAACAGTCTTGATGCCATCCAGTCGGACCCTGGGCAAACCTCATGAAGTCCACAACTCCAAGTGCAAGGTCTTGCACCTGGGTCCGGACAATCCCGAGCACAAGGACAGGTTGGGTGAAAAATAGATGGAGAGCAGCACAGCAGAAGAAGGACTTGGGGGTGCTGCTTGACAAGAAGCTCAATATGCCCCTGGTAGTCCTGCAGGCCAGGAAGCCAAAAGTGTCCTGAGCAGCAGCATGGGCAGCAGGTCAAGGGAGGGGATTCTCCCTGCCTATGACCCCACTCCTGAGATCCCACCTGGAGTCCCCGATCCAGCTCTCGAGCCCACAGCATGTGAAGGACATGGACCTGTTGGAGGGAGTCCAGAGAAGGCCATGAAGATAATCCAAGGGCTAGAGCAGCTCTGCTGTGGAGACAGGCTGAGAGAGTTGGGGTTGTTCAGCTCGGAGAAAGCTCCAGGGAGAATTTACAGCACCTGCCAGTAACTAAAGGGGCTACTGGAAAAGGATTTTTAACAAAGGCATGTAGTAAGAGGACAAGGGGGAATAGCTTTAAACTGACAGATGGCAAGTTTAGGTTAGATATTAGGAAGAAATTCTTCCCTGTGAGGGTGGTGAGGCCCTGGCACAGGTTGCCCAAAGAAGCTGTGGCTGCCCCATCCCTGAAAGTGTTCAAGGACAGGTTGGATGGAGCCCTGAGAAATCTGGGATAGTGGAAGGTGTCCCTTTACCATGGCAAGGGTTTTGGAACTAACTGATCTTTAAGATCCCTTCAAACCCAAATCATTCTATAATTCCATGACTAAAAAACTAAATATCCTCTATTGCAACAGAGAACCAATTTTCAAATATTAAGGTCCAGGAATTGTCACTAAGCACTTGAAATATGAAAAAAAGATAATTTTACATATACAGAAAGAGATGACCACAGAAGTCCCATTTGTTCATCTGGCTTATTAACAACAAGCTGATTTGTACTCCAGATACTTCAACGTCACATGTCATGTACTCAAGAAAATTAAAAACGAAAAGGCTTGTCTTTTATGAGAGGAAGACAGAATATCACAGCGTAGTATTTAGAAAGTGAAATCCAAATGTATGTGTGCAGTTTGACAAGAGAGCCCAGCACCACTGACACAAGGAGAGCCCCTGTACTCCCTTGCCTGACTGCAGCACCACTCCAACCTCCTCTGATCTCTTCCTGATGTTTCTCTGACCCACTCGTAAACCAGACCAGCTCACTAAAGCTTCTAAAGCTCACTTTCCTTCTGTTAGATGAACTTCCTACCTTGTCAGTGATCTGAATCATTTCACTGAGGGATCAGACAAGTACAAAAGATAACGCAAGAAAAAACACAAGCTGAGGACAAGACCACTGTCTGCAGGAACAGAAAGCTGCAAGTGAAATAGGCTGTCTGCACCACACCTTAACATTTTGTCCCCAAATATATATTTTTAATGAATATTAACTAAAATTAAATACTTATAATACCACTAATAAATTAATACAGTATTATTATATAGTATTTATTTACTGCATGTTTTACGTGATAATACTTCTAAATATTTCTGATCATACTAAAAATTACTAAACATTGAAAACTAGTATGAAATGTTAACCAGCCCATGTTCACATGTCATTTTAAAAGTAGGTTTAGCTTTGATAATTTTTAGCCTGTCAAGATAAATCCAGGGAAAGAAAGAGGTCTAAATGAAGATTCAATCTTAAGACTCACTTAACTCTAATAAAAAAAAAAAAAATTACTTTTTTCTTCCTCATTATTTCACTTCTTCAGGACATGCATCAATGTAACTCATAATAATGTCTATACTAAAAGCTCATAAGTAGAACTTCAAATCAGGTAAGCACAGCACAGTAAAATACACGGGCAGCACCTTGGCTGCTTTCCATAACATTTTGAAACTACGTAACACCAACTTTTTACAAAATTTTAATAGCCTGAATTTCACTTCTAAACACTGTAAGCATTTGTGTATATACTTTTTGCTTTATTCAGCCATGAGTTTACTTGTGGACTTAGAGAAATACAAGACAGCTTAAGTCAATTTTAGTAACTACTTTCCGAAACTACACGAGCTCCCCTGTGAAGGAGAGAAGCAGAGTTTCAAGGTAAGCCACAGAACCAGTTTGAAACCGGCTAAGCGAGACAGAGAAAATGAAACTAGGAAAGATGAAGCAGCATGTAACAAAGCTTTACAAGGGGTAACATCAAAGCTATTTTGCCAGCAGTGAAATTAGTAATGCACAGGTTCCTGTACGCCATCTCCACCCCTTTCCATGAAAAAAGCCAAACTCCTCCGAGTCTCCTATGATCACCCTTCTCTGTGCTTCCTTCAGTGCCTTGCATCTGGTCCCAAGGCTCAAAATCAGCTAGGATCCCTCATTGGCCCTGGCAGCTGGCAGCTAAAACAAAATACCAGCAACGGAGACAAATTCTGCTACTTCAGGTCTCTCTCTGCTTCCAATATTCACAAAATTTATAAACGCTGAGTATCTTTGAGATCTCTAATGCCGTCAAATGAACACAAACTGGCAAACAGCTTCAGAAACTGGAAGAGCAGGCTCTCAGTGTGATCACATGAGCTATCAGTTCCTTGCAGCTGCCTAAGGAACCAGACTAGCAATTAAGGGGTTTATTTAATTAGGTTGTTCTTTGTTTAGGCTATTATTTTCATCTGAGCCTCACTTGTCTGCATATTAACTCCACACACAAACTCAGCAAGTACAAACCAAGTTAAAATTTAAGATATTCAAGTTCAAATACTAACCTATGTTAGAATACATGCCGTGTAAGATGCACTAACACAGAAAATGTTTTACGATGAAGTAGTGACAAAGCACTACAAAGCTGAAATCACTGAAATTTTAAATATATATTACCAAGAAGCCAAGCTCCATTTTCCAGTTAACAGGCAATCTTAAAAAGTCAAGCTCTAGAGAATCAAATCATACTTAGACTACCATCCAGAACCTTCACCTACTCACAGTAAAACATGGAGATAGAGCTTTCATAACCCTCAAGAGATTACCCAAACTGGGATATGCTAGAACAAGAAAGGAAATTAATTTCAATTTGGGAAGCCTTTACAGAGAGCAGTCTATCCACTGCTTCCTCCCATTTATAGCAAAACAGGTCTAATGATTCCACAGCACTCAACTTGCTCCCTCAAGGAACTGGGTCTCAAACCATTTATACCTTTAATGATTAAAAATAGCACTTTAGTTTCAACCCAGAAACTTATTACTTAATAGTAGATATCATGAAAATGTTCTGGGACTAGAAAGATATGATACAAGCATCAAACCTAAAAATTAAAAAATTAATAATGCAATTGCAGAAGTAGGAATCAATGCACTGAACTCAAAGCTCCTAATGAAACACTGGCACTGAGGCAAACGCACTCACATGATGAGAGAATGCAGAGAATATGAATTAATAAAATCTTAATCATGTCAGAAATTGCCTTCAAGCATACTGAAGCAACAAAGAAAAAGTAAGCACAGAAGAATGAAAAAATGACTTTATGTAGTGTCAGAAGGTACAAAGAGAGAAACAAAATTGATCACAACTGCACTGATCCAGCTGAAAAGAGAGACCCAGCAAACTCCAGCTGTGATCCAGAACAACCAGAAGCACCTCTTACGGAAAGCACTCTTGCTAAAGAGTAAGGAAATAACTGGCATTAACAGGACACCATCCATGGTCCAGACTGGCAAAACAGTCTTCACTATCTTTGGATTCAAGAGTAAAATGGAATGTGACAGCTGAATGAATACCATAAATCAGCTGTTGAGCTAAGGTTCAATTTATGCAGAGGCAATGGGGCAAACTGGTAACATACCCTCACTGAAGGCACTTGAATGATGGTACTGATAAATCCAGGAACAAAAGGTAAAATGAATAATAAAGCAAGAAAATATATATAGTTGCATACTTAACTCTATGCTTTCTCTGCTTTGTACGAAAAGGAGAAAGACAGAAAACCTGTTTATTATAATACACATTTATCAGCAAGCTAAAAATACACTGATATACATTATTACCTGTAGTCTCTATCCATCCCTACATTTCAAAATACTAATTTGATACTAACAGAGCTTTTTTTATAACATGCAGAACCAGAAATCAATTAACAAAACTGACATTTTCCTTCTCAATTTATCCTCTCAGAATAGTGACTACACCAGTACAGTCCTTCAGCAGGACTGAAGAACACACACACCAGGGGAATACTCACTGACAGGTGCCTTCAGGTGTATCACAGGAACCAGCTGGCTAAAACATGACATTCAATTAATTCCCAAGTTAAAATACAAACATGACTTAAACCATCTTGAATGGGAAAGAGTAGGGGGGGGTTGTTTCTTCTGTTTTTAAGTTGAATCTCCTGGCCAACAGAATAACCAAAGAACTCTTCACTATACTGCTGGTCTGAACAGCCAAAATAATCCTAATACAGTAGTCTTGGATATAGAGGATGAGTACAAACCATCTCTACCACTGGCATCTCCAAGCATGTGAACACAAGTTCACCGAGTTCTCAAGTACAAGATGATATAACATTCAAACCACAACCACACCTTGCAATTTCTGAAAAAGACTCTGTCTGGTTTGCCACAGGTTCGTCTGTACTCAGACAGGCATGCAGACATGAATATCTGAGTTATCCACCATGGTCAGACTTGCTGTCCTCGCCATGGGGTTTGTGGGGCACACCCTGCTGACTGCCTGCCGCACCCTGAACGCCCGCACCACTGCTCACACAGCTCCACTCAGACAGGCAACTCCTCAAACCTCTCTCTAGAATGTTGCTGCAACTGTTTTTTCTCTTTTCTACAGCCTCTTCCCATGTCTAAGACAAGAAATTAATGCACTGACATTCAATCTTCAGCTGACCAATCCTATTTCTTTGCTTTTTGTTAAATGCACAAATAGCTTTTCTTTTGAACCCACTAAACAAGCATGAAAGATGCTGAAAGTTACTTCCTCTTAATAATAATGAAATAGACATTTTCAAAAAATCTATTTCAGCTAGAGGTTTTCAAAAACCTCCACTTTTACCTTTAGTTAAATCCTAGCTTCTGATATTGAAATGAAATTTTTTCCTCTTCATTTAACTCTCTGAAAAGACAATGACTTCAGACGCGTCTCAATCTTATTTTTACTAACTTCGGAGAAACTGAATCCAGGTCCTCTGGTTATTTCTAACTTTCTATTTTCTAATTTAAAATACATCTTCTGATTAACAACACATCTTCTTGGAGTCCCAGAATATTAATCTGGATTCTTATTTTAAAATTACACGTGAAAAAAATCTGGTCTGCCTTTTCTCCTACCAGATCATGCAAAGTTCTTCAAATGGACTGTCTTCTAGAAATAGGCTGTCCATTAAAAGATCTAAAATACTCAGGGCTATTTAGTACATTTAGTAAACTTTTATATCCCACAGTATAAAAAGATAGTGTCTTTCTAAAGTAAAACTTTTATTAATGCAAAAATGTGACTGTGTCCCCAGTTTAATTAAGATCATGTCTCATCTTTGCCCTCGTATAACTATTCAGTTAACAAATAACTTGCTTTCTCTGAAACTACAACACATTTCACACACTAATAAAACACACCAAAAACATTGTCTAGCTGTCTGCCCAGTGATTCTGGAAAAGCCACTTGTTCCCTTGTGTATCAGTTTCTGCAAAGGTAAAAAATATGGATTAAAACATTAACTCCTAAAAATTTAATCACATTAAAGATCTGTGTTAAGACCTATTGATGAGAGTTAGGGAGGAGCTAGGTATCATTCCTAATGCATTTTTGAGCTAAGCAATTTAAAAAAAATCAGAAGGCTTCACAATCTCTTTGAGATATTTTAAGTTTTGGTTGGTTCCGAATTCTGCTTACTAGTTCAACAGATTTTCTCATTAATGCGATCATGTCATCTGACCGGAATCTAATGAATCCCTTCAAATCCTACTTCCATTTTTTTTAAAGTTCACCACTTTGCTTTATAGCTTCTTCACAAAAAACAAAAAAA
>VZTJ01002120.1:1100863-1180793 GCA_013397795.1 Orthonyx spaldingii | reverse complement strand
CCTGGCGAGCCGCCGGCCGGGCCTGGCCCGGCGTGACCCCTCGGGGCGGGGGAGCCGCCGCCGCCCCCTGAGGGCTGAGCCGAGGGCTGGGGAGTTCAAGGGCAGGGGGAGCGGCTGTCCGGGGCCGCGGGGGTGAAGCGCAGCGCTGGCACCCGGGAAGGGGCTCAGCTCCCCGTCCTGGGGGCTGGAGCCGCCAGCTCTGCTCGCTCAGGGAGGCTCTTGCCAGGAGCTGACAGGACAGCTTGGGCGAACAGATCTCCTGAGGATGATATCTCCATAATTTCCTGTGGAAAACTCTTTTTCACAGTCTGGTGAGCCTGATTATTAAGAAACCCCCTTGATATCCCGGCTGTCAGGAGTGCGCCCTTGCATCTCCCATCGCGCCAGTCACCGGCGACGTCCCCTGTGTTTTGCTTCAGCCTGCGCTTGCTGTTCCTTGCTCGGTCCTTGGAAAGCTCATTGCTCCCCACCTCCCTCCTTATCACAGATGGGTGAAGAATATCACAGATGTTTCAGAGGGACGAAGAATACAACACATTACCCTACTCCGGATGCCTAAATGCTCTTCCGGTTATTCACAAAACCCTCCAGCCTATTCACGAACCCAATCCCTTCTCGCCGATGTAAGAATCATTCTCTCACCACTTGTTGCCCTATACAGAACTTACCGCAGTGCCTGCACATAAACCCCGAAACCAAAAGCTTTGTGAAAGAAACGTAGCTGAGAAACACAAGCATGCAGCTATAGGTGACAAAGTCTCAACCTTTTAATTTTCAGACTGACTGGTTTGGCACTGCTGGGCAAGTCATTTCAGTGCTTCTTGCTTCTTTAACCAAAAAGAATAGTATCATGAAATTACTGAGCACGTGGTTCTGACTGTTAGGCTCAAGGAAGCTTTATCAAAGTACTTTTATTGTTTGAAGATGGAAAGTGCGATAATGTTTTAGTAAAGAACAATAAATTTAAAAACTACTATTCTGTTTTACCTGCACACTCCCACATCTTTCTTTTCAAGATCACAGCCTGTAAAAGTATGGAAGAATGTGTATTTAAAAATAGAAAATACGTAACAATGACATCAGGATATATAATAAGAAAATCGGCTTTTTAAATATCCAAGCAAAAAAAGATCTTACTGTGAATAGCAGCAAATTTTTAGTTTTATGAGATACTCCGAAACACAGTGCATTTCAGGGTAGGAACTGTAATGTCTCAGCTGACATTCTCTATTTAGAGTTTGTAATCTGTATTAGCAACAGTACTTCATCTGCTGTCCCAAAATCTACAGTATCTTTCAAAACTAGAGTAGTTCTTCTCCATGAGATTGGTTTTGGTAGGTTTCATATCCTTTGTTTCTTAATTTATTTGTTTAAAGGTTGTGAAAGGATGCAGTCATTTCATACACTTGTAGGCTGAAGGAATGTTTTAATTAAAAACGAACAAGGGGTTTTGAGAATGGTATTTGGAAATCACATCCTTTTAGCCTTCAAAAGTAGAAATAGAGGAAACTGCAAGAGACTGTCCCTTAACAAACACCAGGAGATATGTTCAGTAACAGTATCACATTATATATATAATGATAAATAATGTACTTTTTCATTTGTGTCCTGTAGGACTGATAGGCCATGAAATTCAGACATGGTTTTCAAATCCTGTTGGTCTGGAAATGAATAGTATGTTGATCTTCAGGTTTTTGTACTCATCACAAAAATATCCCCATTTTGGGAAAACCAACAGATGAGTGGCCCAAAAAAGGGCCCAGGCTGCAGCAGTTACAGTGAATGTCATAACTCAGGATTGCAGTCATTGGCAGGGCTGTTTGGGGAAGCTTGCATAACATCTGCTTGCAACATGCCTGATTCAAACCAGCACTCCTCCTCTCATGAACACTGATGGCTTTTAAAAAGTAAAATAAACTTGGTCAATATGCAAGCAAATTGATTTTCCTGGGTGCCTGTCCAGATCTGCTTGAAATAACAGAAATTCCCCAACTCAACAGCCATTTATTTTATATTTGCTAGATATTTATACCACAGTTGTGTCCTTTTTTTCTTTTTTAGTGTTGTGATCTCATTCCTGTGAGCCATACCCAGAGAGCACTCTTTATGATGCCGGAGGGACTACTGTAGAGAGATTGATGTAGTTAAAAATCCCTGATCTCTGCTTTGAACATTTGTAGTGCTTCATTCTCATTATGTTAGTATGGTAGGAAACACAGAAAGACATGCTTCATTTTGGATGTTTACTCCCTGTGTTGTTTTTCACAGATGGTTTTATTTACAGGTTTTTTAGTTGTCTTGTTCCTCATAGAAGGTGTGGCTTGTTATGTTGACTCAAATAGCTTATGGCTTTATAGCTTCCATGTCAGCCTCATCACCATTTTTAGTACAGACAATATAAATAAATCAATCATAAGTTGCAAGGTTTGCTTGGTAGCTTTGATTGGATTTTTTTTTTAATGCGGAGAACATGTTAACATAGGATTAGCATTTTACATCACACATACTTAGAGATTTAAATGTGGTTTTACAATGAAAGATGAATTACTGTAGAAAGGGATTTAATTTCACTAATCCAAGAATTTACTTGTTCCCATTTATTATATCTGTTGTTGGTTCAAGTGTCGTATGAAGACAGAACAGCATTAAAAGCCTATTTAGACTCCCTTCAGCACTATACATGCAGGAAAGCTTGGGGGGAAAGAAGTAAGAACTCTGAGTAGTGAGAGACAATGAAAAAATTAAGGGGAGAAGGATTGGAGCCCCATTACACTAAGTATTACATTAAAAAAATTGTAGAGCTCATTTCCAGGAAGATTCAGTTTCAAGGTTTATAGTTTGATCTTACAGACAGATGTCTAAATGCTTCTACAAATAAATGCCATTGGGAAGGACCATATTTCACATGGAACCAGTTTACAATGAATGCTGAAGCTTACAGCAGTGTTCAACATCCTTTTATCTCCAGTTGTTCAGAAAAGAGATTAAGGTATCTGAAAAATGTATTAAGAAGAGGCCACACCATCTGCTGAGGCAGGTACACCACTGGGAGATTGGAAAAATATGAAAAATGACTTGAGTGAAAGAGTCCCTTTCCATGAAAAAAGAGTTGGGGAATAAAGTTGTGTTGGGACATCACGATGTAAAAAGACATTAAAAATGACCCAGGATGGAAAGCCTTGTTTGCTATGTGAGTGGTGTTTAATGACACAGGAAATATTTGAAGATGGAAGATTTTGTTGTCACATGTCCCTATTTTACCGGGGAATCAGGAATGGGTTATGACAAAATAAAAAGTCCTTCATCCCTTATTCAGAACTTTTGCAGAGAGTTTCTTCCTCTTCCTTCCTGGTAAGGACCAGAGGGCTCTATTTAGTGAGTTACCATTTGCTTCAATCATGGGCAATTTACCAGAGATTACTCTGCAATATCTCTGAATAGCAGTAACATTCCAAAGAATGGAAATCAAATCATTTTTTCAGGCCTCTATTTATAAGCTCGTATGTGCACCTCTCAATCATGCTGTCAACTCCTCCTGGTTTCAGTTGAATCTTGAAATAAAAAAAGATTCACAAGAGATCTTGCTTTTGTAAGCCCACCCTAAGCCTTTTCCTGAGGGAGATGTTAGGAAATTAAGGTTGTGTGGTTATGCCTTTGAGAACTGTCCGTTATGAAGATAAGGGATATAAGTTTGGAAACTTCAAACAAGCAGTGTCCAGTAATCAGGATTGGTACTACCTTAACTGGAAGACAGAATGTGATACAATCACTCCACATTGCAGGCATTTTCCTGTGTTTTTAAAGAAGGCTTATTATTTGAAGACTACAATTATCATTTAAAAATGGATAATAGTTATGATTTCGAATTAAATAGTTAATGTCCTGTCCCATTATCAGCACAGCTATCTGAAGATAGTTTTCCACACTAGATAACGTCACTGCAACTTGAAGCGGAATCAGAGAGTAGGTTTCTTAGATAACATTAAAAAGGAGTGGTAAAACTTACCTCCTAATATTTCAAAATTATCTTCCCATCACATGTGGCCATTAGCTTCCATAACATTTTTCCTGTTGAGCTAAGGTCACAGTAGATAGTTTTTCTAATAATAATAATTGTGTGAAACTCACAGGCTGATGATATTGCAGCCAGGCATCTGCAGGGTCTGTTTTTCACTATCATTCAGGCTGTAAATTACTTCCATCTTGGACAAAAGTGGCAAATCATCTCACTTTGGTGCTTATGATCATTAATCATATGAAAGTAGCACCGCCAGCCTGTTACTATGCTGGGTGATGAATAGCTTTGTAGTAAAAACCAGACTCTGTCCTAAAATGCTCACAATAAAAGTAGGCATTTATGAACACATGTGTAGATAAGCTTCAGCACCATACAAATGCATAATGGCTTGATTAGGATCACATGGCAAGTCCATCAAAAACATTATTGGTTCATAAATCTCCCTAATCCTCACACATAATCTTAGCTTTCGAAGTGTGTTTTGTTACAGATCCAAGAACGAGCTCATAAAATACACTACCATGTCATCACTGTAGTTTCACTTAAAAGTGTCTTTGAGAATTCACGATACGTTATTTCCAAATGTGCATTGTCTGGTACAAACTTCATGGGCTTATGCATTTCACGCTAATTTTAAAATTGAAGCTATATTCAATTTTCTTGTGTATTTACAGTCCAAGAGTCCAGCAGTGTGTGGATACTCCTTTCAATGCATGGGGATAGTACCCTGGTCATGAATGCTGATTCACCCATGAAACAATGACTTGCTTTTCCAGTGCACAGCTGACTTCCTAGAAACATCGGTTCCTTAAGCTACTCCCTGCTGTGTGGCAGCCTAGAAGGTTTAACATTTCTTCAAGGACCATTCCTCCTATGCAGAGGAATGTGTTGTCTTAATCAGTGGAATTGCCATTTACAGGATAACCAGACCCTGTTCTCCTATTTATTTTGCAGTCCCAGTTCCCTCACAGTCTGTTCCTGCTCTGTGTGCACACACTTACAAAAGGCTTCAGGCAACAACTCCTCTCTCAAGTTAAGGTCAATCAATACAGCTGATGTTTAATTATAGGTAGCTGACAGTGTCCTCTGGCATAGGCTAACCTTGTTAAATATAAGGTTTAAAAATATCCCTTCAAAATTAATTTTCTGTTTGTTTTTAGATACCCTGTGTCTGCTGGTTCTTCTGTGACCTTGACAGGACTGGCAGTAACAGCTAAAACCCTGCTTTACTTTGTCAACACTGAGATTCACTCCTACATTATAAAACAAGTTCAGGGGTTGTCACTATCTTCCACACCAGTGCATCTGATCTCTCCTGACAAAGGGGCATGAGATGGTTGTATTCATCTCATGAATATCCTGTTAGAGGTTTTTCAGCAGACGCAGTCTGGGCTGTTTGCTTCTATTCACCACACGGTAAGAAAAGGACCATTTGCTTCTGTTCATCTAGTGTACTGCCAGAGAACAAGCTGTATGAAATGCACGGAGTCTAAAAGGATTTTAGTGATGTCTTGATTGTAACAACACTCTAACTTGAAAATTTCCAGCTTTAGAGAAAATATTTTTACATTATACAACAGCTGCAGATCTTTCTTGAGATTTTACTTACTCCTATGCTTTGTCAACAGTTTGACTCCTGAGGGAGGACAGCACTACTTAGAATAGCTTTTAAGAAACCACCGAATTCACTAAGACAACACTGATTCCTATTGTAGTAGGTCAGCATGTCTCCAGCTGTACTCTGATTTCCAGTAATAGATCTAATCTTCTAAATCAATACGTGATTGCAGCCAGGACGCCTGCACCATTACACCAGGTAAGTCCAACCTCACTTCCTTCTATGCTTACCTTTGGATCTGTCAAATTGTTGCAGAAAGGATCCCCAGGGGAGGGTTAAGCATATTACTGAACTTGTGTGTTTAATGAAACAAAGACAGTGTACTTAAAATATTGAAAGAAAATTTAAAACAGCCCAGCACTACAAAACAACCCTCTGATGTTTTAGCTAGGGTTTTGTAAATTCCTTGAACTTTTCAACAGTGTCATGATATCTGTGGATTAAGTTATATAGAACCTGTTTAATAGAATCAGTAACACTTGTAACAAGTACCTTCCATTCTAAAATGTCAAAGTATTTTAAACATTAAACAAAACCAGGGAGAATAGAAACTCAGCAATCCATGTTTTGAAATATGGAACTCCATGTATTTTAACCCAAACAAAAGGCAAATTTCTTACTGTCTTCCCTGAAGATTCATAAGTAGGAGCTTTAATTAGATCTCATCCGATTAAAACTTAACAATTAATCCAAAGTGCCTTCAAAAGGTTCAGTGCATTGTGACTGTACATTATAAAAAGAAAGAAATTATAGCTGTCAAGTGTCAGATTTTACTTCTGTTACTCACCCATCACTGCACTTTGAGACTAAGCATCTTATTTTAGTATTTCTGAACAATGTGATTTTAATTGTTGCGATTAAGGGATTGCAGAAACGTGTCTCACGTGAAGACGACACTCAATGAAGTATTACCTCTGCTTTTAGAATTACCTTTGATCACACTTGTAAATTCGCAGTGGATTTCCCATTAATTAGCGTGAATTAGCTAGTTGAGGCTGTTCAGTTTAGGTTAATTCTAAATATTTTACAGTGCATCGCAAATTATTGGGGGGGAAAAAAACCCTAACCCTTATTAAACAGCCTGCAGGTGCAAAGGATGCGTTCACTCTGCTCCGTGTGTGTTGCCAGGGGCTGGCAGCTTCCCCACGGTGTCGGCCTCGGACACTTGGATAGCTCCTGGCACCACCACGGGACCGCCTCGTCCCGGAGAGAGAGGCTTCTCCAAAGCCCAACACAGCGCAGGGAACTCGGCTTAATCCTTCTTCCCTCTCCGAGGATCCCATCCCATTTCCCCGTCTAATTCACCCTCAGAAGCTCTGCTTCCCAGACACCGCGCCGCTCTTTTGTCCTCGGTGCGAGGCCTCGGCTGAGCTCCTTTTCACAGATGTCAACACTCGGCCGTAATTAGCGCTCGCCGCACAATGACCAGTCCCTGCTCTCCACAGGTCTCAGCGTGCGGCCGCTCCGGGGCGGGCGGGAGCCCAGACAGCGGGACCATTCCCACTGTCGTGGATGCCGCGGTCCGACAGACGGGCACACAGACCGCGCCCTTTGTTCCGCAGCCGGGACAGGGCTGCCCTCGCAGTCTCACACAGGCCGGGCAGGGATGTTTATCTCTGCTATGCTGCGCCAGGTCCTGCCCGGGCACCGGCGCGGCGGTGCGGGGAGTCTGGCTCGTTCAGGCGAGCCACGCCGGGCCACGAGCACCCCAGCGCCGCCTCTTCCCGGAGGACACGGCAGGACAACATAGACTACCCCCGGGAAAGCCGTGTTTCCCCCGCACAGCGGGTGCGGGTCCCTGCGGACACCCCCGGCTCCCCCCGCGGCACCGGGGCGGAGCTCTGCCCGCCCCGCCCGGCGCCGCCGCGCCTGCGCCGCTCCGGGCGGGACAGCGAGGAGTTCCGCGGCGGGCGGGCGGCCGGCGCCGGGGTTGGCGCTGCGGGACGGGCGGTGAGTTCGCTGCGGGGACACACCGGGCAGGGGGAGCGTCTTCCGCAGAGCCGGCGCTCTCTCGGCTCCACGCTCGGACTTTGCCCGCGGCCGTCCCAGGGGCGGGCGGGCTGAGCTTCCCCGCTGCCTCCGCCCGGCGGCTTCGCCCCGCTCCGGATCGGCCGCGGCCCGCAGCAGGAGCGGCCCTCGGCGGGCCCGGCCCGACCCGGCTCCTCCCGGGGCGCCCTGGCCCTGGGCGTTCCGCCTCGGTGCTGCGCTATTGCCTCATCGCCTAAAAATACCTCCTGGCCGGCGGCCGGGGCGGGGGCCGCGCTCGGCGGGCGGGTTTGGCACCGGCACCGGCGGCGGCGCGGAGCGTGTGCCCGACCTGGCTCTCGGGGTGCGGGTGAGTTCAGGTGTCGCAGCCGCGGGGTTGTCCCAAAATAGGTTCCTTGACCTGCTGTGCATAAGGCTAATCCACACCCAGAGCCAAGATACTTGATTTATTTGCAGTTCTGAGCAGAAAGAAGGGCTGGGTGGTAAATCCACAAACCGAGCACCATGACTATCAAAACTTTTCACTATTTATACGTTTTAGCAAACAAGCTTGGTAATGTTCAGTGGCTACAAGTTTACATAGTTCTCTTATTAATGAGTGTTCTGTCTTTTATTGGTTAAATTATTCTGTTGCTTGTCATGGTAAGTAGTCTGCGTGCTCAGACTTTCTCGTCTTTGAGGTAGGTGATGTTCTTGAGTTGGTGGTCTGTGAGTTGCTGGTCACGATTTCGCCCTGCTGGAATTACCTTTTACCCACTTGGAAGTGATTTCAGCACAGTTGCTGAGCTGGCTTTATTAGTTTCTTCCTTATCATGGAAGTTCTGCCCAATGTCCTTGTGGCCTGTAAATTCTGCATTCTGTGTGTCCACTATCAGTGGTACATCCTTCTTCCCAAGCTTTGTTAACCTCCACCTAGGTCTGAGATCATTCAAGCATATCAAGTCCTAAACCTTAACAAGGCAGTTCTACAGACAAGTAATTTATCTTTCTAACACCTGGACATCAAGATTGGGGACAGGTTTTTTTCCAAGTGCACAGCTCCTTTAGCCAGCTGGAAAGGAAGCGTGAATGCTGTGGTTTGTACCTGAGCACATCAGTCACGTTCAGGCCATTAGGTTTGATGCTCATCTTGCTATTAATTCGTACTTGCCATTTCTCAGTAGTCTCCTGTCTCTCTGTGGCATGGTACAGTGCAGTTTTCAGTGGTACAGTGCTGCAGGGACAGGCTGAGCTGTGCTGCGAGCAGCTCTCAACTGGAGGAGTTTGTTCTAATGCCAAAGTTAGTAAGGGGTTAGCAGGCTGTCAGGGGAGGGGGCTCCATGTGCTCCTGTGGGTATTTCTGCCCTTCACAGCAAGGAAAGCCTCACAGGTAGTCTCTGTTTCATTTTTCTTGTGTTAAAATAACTGGAAGTGTGGGTTCAACAGCATTAATCATAAAATTATTTGCCAAAACAGATATGCCTATTGAGGGCTGCCTGTTTGGAAGCCCTGGCTGCGAAAGGCCACTACTGGGTCAGTGGCCCATCTTCATGGGGCTGGAAAACCCCTGGGGCTGTGTGGGAATGGCCAGGAGTATCCTAACCCCAGTTAATAGATGTAGCTGTTGTGGGCTGTTGGCATTTGCAGCTTCTTCCCGTGTTTTAAATTTAGTTTCCGGAGGTGGCGGTTCGGTTCTGAGGTTCTCTTTGCCACTGACGCAAAAATTACGTACCAAAATTCTTCTTCTGTCAGAAGTTGGTGAGAGGAGGTGGTTTGTGCTGGTTGGGTTGACATTCTGAGCTTAAGTGCTTGCAGTGGGTTCTGATCACTGTGTGCTAATGGCTTTTGGTCATAGTAAACGTCAATATGCTGTATAAGATGATTCTTCACCTTGAGAGATTAACACAAACATTTCTTCTGAGTGTAATTGCTGTTGTACTTTAGAAGGAACAGCAGCTTTCACAGCTGACCAGTTTTGAATACTATTCATGCACATTTGAGGCCAGCCTAATGTAGCCAAAGCGCTAATTTGAAGAGCTGCTTCATTGTGTCTGTTTCTTTTTAACAGCTCTGATGACAAGTCACAGAGGATCAACAAAAGCAGATGGCAGGAGGTGGCTCTTGTTGCTTTGGGGAGAAGCCTACTGGAGTGAAAGATTAGAAGATAAGCACATTAGCACAAACCACAAAGAATTACTTTGGGCTAAACACAACAAAAAACCTTGGTGCCAGAGTGTGTTAAAACGGAATTTGAGAGAAGTTTGAAAAAATTACACTTTTTAAGCATTCCAGTTTCACTCTGCTTACTTGATACAGAGAGTTCTTTTTTCCTAAGTGCAGTACAAAATTCCAAGAGCAAGGAATAGATATGCATGTAACATAACCATGTACCAGCACAGGCTTGCCTCATATAGGGCTCTGACAGAACATTTGTGGGGAAACAAGAAAAGACTATGCCTCATCTTGTGTGACATGTCAAAGGTATGCAAAATACGATGTTTTGACTTAATGCACACAGCACTAGTTAAATTTAAGATTGATCATTATAGGGTTTTTTTAGAGGCTTACATATTTTTCTACAGAATGTGTCTCACATGGATTTTAACTTTCAAATTGAAAGAATACCAATATTAAAGTTCCAAGGAGCATGAATTAGTACTGCATGTGGTGGGATTTCTTTTGGTTAGTGCTGCAGTGAATGTTGTTTTCCCCTAAATTCCACATCTTGTTAAATTAGATCTCAAGATCACATGGAGTTTGTATTAGTGGAGCTGTGCATGCTGCTTTGTTCAGGAGTGTGATGGCTGTCACTGCTTAGTTTGACGCTCTCTAAAAGCCACGCACAATGTCATGACTTAGCCCTGAACCTGCCAGGAGCAGAACATCATCTCTGTAACCAGTGGTTGTCAGGAGTAACTCTCTGAACATAGTTGCAACTTAAAATTTCCATTTTCCTGTGGGCTTTTCCAATTTTAGAGTGATTTTTTTAAGGATGTTTTTGGGAGTTTCTGGCTTTTTGTGACTTTCTGTGACTTTTGCAGAGCACTCAGAAGTGACTGTAACGAGATCAGTGTGGGATTCTCATTTCTTTTGACTCAGCAGACTAATCCTGTAGCATATTTAGTACTTACAAATTCAGGATTTTCTTGCCAGCTAGCAGTAGGTGAGAAATGATAATTCACAGTTTCTGAGTTGCTGCAGGAGTGTCTTGAGGTAAGGTAGGAAGGGGAACCTGACAAATCTTGCCCCTTTAAGTAGTGCACAGCTACGGTGAAGGTCACTCAAATGCCTGCAGTGGCAGTGCAGTTTTTCTGCAACCATCTCATAATGCTGTGTAAAATCAGGGAAGTTGAAATCATGACCCGCAGGAAAGGAATGTGGTATTTTTCCCTCCCTTTGCAGAAGTATGGGCATGTATTTTCACATCACACTGTTACTATTGTGGACTGTAGTTTGTACATTTATGAAAAAGTAACCTTGCTTCTGAACGTCTGGAGCAGATGCGTGGTTCATGTGTCATTAAATTAGAAACTGCAGGAAAACAAAGAACCATCTGGGGACTTGGTGGGGGGGAGGTTGAGGTTTCTGCTTAAACGTATTATCAACACAGGAAAAAATATTGAGTGCTTCAGCTACAAAAGGAGGAAAAGTGTGATGGGCATTTTGTTTCAGTTTTGTGTTAAACCATTTTGTTTTTGTCATTAGGGGAAGCACCAGAATGAAAGACATGGACAATATCAAAACTGTAAAGAAAGAATGGTAGGTGCCAGTTCTCCCCTCCCCATTTTTCCTCTTTCTTTCCCACTGCTATTTGTGTGTCCTGTCATTACTTTTCAAACTTTATGTTAAATTCTAAAATACCGTGTTTTTACTCTGTTCATCTGCTCCACATATACTGAAAGTTTCAAAAAAATCCTATGGTTTTGCTGTAAGATTTTTCACATACATGAAATGTTTCCTAGATGCAAGAAGCTGTGTAAATATTTTTATTTAAAATAGCAAGGCAGCCTTACAAATTGCTAACTCGCTGTGCAGCTCCACATCTGATATGGAGGTGTTTACTTTCCAGTTCTGTTTCTGAGGTAAAGCATAGTGAATTCCTACATTAATGCTTCAAGTTTCTTTTGTTCTATTAGAAAACTAAAATGGGGACAGCATACTTTTGAAATTTCTTCTTTAAAGCTGTTGAGGTTTTCTCTTGTTTAAGATGTTAATCTCCAGGGATTCTTAGCGTTGCATAGATGCATTGCAAACAATTCCATTTCATGCAAATGTATCTAATTACCATTCCAGTAAGCATTGCTGCTCTTGAATTCAATGCAGAGTTTTATGTAAAACTGGATATTTTTTCAAGAGCTGGGATTTTTATTTTCTGAATTGCTTAAAATAGACTTTTCTGAATCTCCAGTAGGAGTAACTCCTGCAATGTTTACGAAAAGCTGCATAATCTTCTTAACTATGCAAAGAACCTGTACTGAGATAATCATTCATTCAGGTTGCATATTTCTGCATTTTGATTGGTGAAAATCTAACAGAAACAGCTGCCACATATACACTGTTCTATAAAAAGATGTAGTTGATACATCTTTTTTAATACCCTGGCAGTCTCCACAGTGTTGAAGGCTTCTATTGTATTTCTTCAGTGTGCTCCAGTGGTGTTGAATCACTTGAGTTTCCCCAATGCACTTTCCAAAACAGTAATGGTGGTTCTGGGATGGTGCTGGGAATCGGGAGATTCAAGTGGGGGTGAAGGAGTCAATCCTAGGGCAACTTCCATGTAGTTTTTAAAACTAATGGCAAAGGAACCCAAGCCTATATAATAAAAATGCTTTAAGGAAAGCCCTTCGTTGGTGTGCAGCTAGGTGTATGATGGTTAGAAGTATGAATCATCTAACTTGCATTCCTTGCTTGTGATACCAAGTTTAGAAGCTTTGCATAGATTAGTTCGTCTTTTCTGATGCTGTTCTTTAGTTTGTGCTTTTGAAGTGCAAGTAGTAGCATTTAGAGATTGGTAAGAAATTTATGGAAAAGGCACAATGCAAAGTTGACCTGATGTTTTGTAGCAGCTGAGTAAGTAAGCTGAGTGCAGGGGACTGTGCCTTCTATACTTCTTGGTACTGAGCTGAGGTACCTCCATGTCTTCTGATGTGTCCTCTGAGGAGTCATTTTTGCATCTTTGTTCTGCAGGGTGTGTAAATCAGGAACCGATGATCAGGTTTTGAACGGTACAGAACAAAACTGTGACTACTTTGTAGATAACCTATTTGAAGAAGCTCAGAAGGTTGGTGCTATGTGCGTGCCCCCAACTACAGTCAAGAACCAGGTAGGCAGTGAAGAAAAAATGCTCATATTTGATATAACAGCACTCCAGGAGTATTCTGGAAAACAGATAGAGAAGTCCAGCAGTCTTTTCCAGTACATCAGTAAACAAATGCTTACAGAATTCAGAGAGCTGTAGGAACAGCCTCACATCTCCCAGTCAGCCAGGCCTTTGCTGCTGGGCTTTTGGCTTTTATTGCTTTATAGTGGGTTTAGAATTATTCTAGAACTGATGCTGGCATTGGCTAATGCACTTCTGCTTTATTAGTAAGGAGAGTGAGGTGAGCAGGAGTTCAAGGAATGACAAGTACTATTACATAAGAAGTTATTTAAGGAACTGCAGCCTTTTTATGCAGAGGCATAGCCCAAATATTTTTCATTTGCTCTTATTCATGTAATTATGGTTGTAGTGGGATGTTCAGTGTGGGTTTGTATTTCAGTGATTCTGTCCTTTTCGTGTTTTTCTGTTACTCATCAAAGACTGGTAAGGGGAGGAAGAAAAGGCCGTGTAGAACAAAGATGACAAGAAGAAATTTGGAGTGGGCATTGCTAGAATTTATGTTCATGGATCCTTAACTGACCCTGGAAGAAATGAAATGTCAGGAGCAATATCTTGCAGTTGCAGTTCTGAAATAGTGTTCCATGGCATTAGTTGTGTCAATGCTTAAATGGGAAGTTGGTGTGGAATAATTAGTCCACGTTAAATTTGCATACTGGCTCACTGTAAAGGAACCTTCCCATAATTAGAACTCTTTCCATATGCATTCGTGCCATGAGACACAAGAGTTTTTGATGAAATCTAATCTTGCTGAGTGCTGTCTACTTCTTTTGACAGATTACCCAACCGAAAGAGAAGGAATTTTATTCAGCAGTTTGTACATGCTGTTTATTTATGTAGCAATCACCTAACAAGTCAAACTGAAAAGAAAAAAAACCAAAAAAAAGAACCAAACTTGTCAGGTACTATCAAGCCTAGTTCAAACTAATTTCCAGCTGAGGTGAATTCTGTGTTTGTCTATACCTCATCTGTGGCTGAGTATCTGTCAAGGCAATGTTGTTTCAGGGATCAGACCTGGATAGCCAAATGCATCCTTAAATGGCAAGATGCATTAATATGAAAATACAGTCCCAAATATCCATCTTACAGTTGGAGAGATTTCAGTAAACAGTGTGAAGGCTGCACGTTGAAGTAGTGGATGATTTCTGGCAAAGATAAGGAATTACTGAGGATTTATTTTTTCATTCCCCTAACCACCAAGGTTTTGAATACACCCAGGAATTCCAGGGTAACATAAGTGTATGACTCTCTGAAAGTAAATTTTCTGATACTTGCTTAATTTCCGGAGTGAAAGGCTTCTGCACGCATCATCTCAATGCCTTTACTTTGAGAAAATCCTCCTGAATGATCAGAAAAAGGCTTTACCCTAATAAATCCCCAGCTGGACTATTCTGGCAGTTGGTGTTCCAGCACCAGGCATGTGGTCTCTCAAATTAGCTCTTGAAGAGTTGCAGCTGGCTGGGATAGTCCAGCTCTTTTTTTTTTTTGTTTGTTTTGTTTTCTCTGCTGAATTGAAGGAGTGTTCTTGACCTAGGAAGCCAAAATGATTGGGGGAAGGTTTGTTTCTAACCCTGATTGACACAAGATACTTAGAAATGTCACTTACCCCTAGCAGTTGTTGTGCCTGTTGGCACGGGGCCAAGGCAGATTACAGTGAGCTTGCTCTCGGTATTTTTAGTCCATGAAGTGGATGATTTATAATCACAGGGTGTGTGGGTATACCAAGCTTCTTTTGCATCAGTGTTATAATGAGAATTGTTCTTGCTCTGTAGGTTGATGTAATCATTAAACTTTGGAAAAATGGGTTTACGGTAAATGACGGCGAACTTCGAAGCTACACTGATGTTGCAAACCAGCAGTTCCTGGAATCCATTAAAAAGGGGTAAGCAAGTTTTGTGTTCTTAACCAGCCTGAGTTAATGTGCTTTGGGCAGCACTTAGCTTATGCTCTGAATTTTTTACATGGCTTTGCTGCACTGCAGTGTCCCTGTAGGAGCGCGGGCCCTGCCGGTCTCGTTCCTGCAGTGCTAATGGCTGTTGGAACATCAACAGGTTTAACACAGCTCTCAGTGGCAGGAGTTGTACAGTTACTGATGAATAGATAAAAGCCAGTGTTGGTGGGGGGCACAGCAGGTGCAGAATGAAGCAAAGAATAAATCAGTGCCCAATAAGAGCTACAGATCAAATGGTATTTTGACTAATGAACTTGAGGCACAAGGGGTTGAACATTTCTGGTTTTATGGTCTTTGTTTTCTTTTTGTTGATGAAAAGCCTTAAATGGGCACAGATGTTCCATGTAGCATCAAGAAACTGATCAGTCTTAAATTCCTGACATTTTTCCAAGTACAAACTTGCTGTTGTGTATACATAACAATCTTACATTCATCCCTGTTAATAGCCATCTTACATTTTCCCTTGTCTTAAAAGTTAACGTGCTGTCCTGATTTCTGCTAGTGTTTGCAGTTGTTGCTTTAAAAAAGGAGTTTGACCATACAAACCAATGTGATTTTGAGCCTTTAATTTGTAGTGTTTCCTGACCCCATACAAATGTAGAGAAGAATATAATTTTACAGATAATGTAATTTAATACCTCCTTATCAAGCATGTGAAATTACTAAGTCATTGTATTTTTCTTTTCCATATTTTGCTGGGCCATCAAAAATACTAATTTTACACTATTTCTCCTGTATGGCTGTCACCTGTGTTAGCTGTAATAGCAATTAACTGCGCTGTTTAAAGCCCTTTGTGTGCATTCATCAAAAGTTTGCCACTTTTATTCCACTGTTCGCCTGTGAATATGCTAATTATGAGATGGTTTCTGCATAATCATTGATGGTAGAGAAGCATTTAGTACAGCCCCTGTGCCAGCTGAGCCCCACCACCCGAAATTGTACTGTCTGCATCAGAGCTCAGAGACAAAGGCATTGTTGTGTCCTGCTTAATGCGATTAAAGCATTACCAAGGTGATGTTACTGCACTAAAGAGTGGAGCTATTAGCGACGATATAATTTTTAGAAGCTGAGATCTGTGTTTATTTGTCATTAAATATATTGTGTCTAAACTCAGTTCTTCCTCTTTAAAAGCCTTTTTCTTTTTGTTTTGCTGTGGGGATAAAATAATTGAACGCTTTGCAGCACTGTATGGCAACACTGAACTTCCTACACATCATGTGTTTAGAGTGGTAACTGCTGAGTAAATTTGAACATCATCCAACAACTTGCATAATAGGATTTTTTGTTTTATTATACATTTTCTAGTTAATTTACAGTCCAGGAAGTTGAAGTTGTTTTTGCTATGCACTTAACCTAACTCTCAGTAAATACTTGTGAAGTTGTTTTTCAAAAGCATCATCTTTGAAAGGCCAAATGTTGAACAGGTATTAATCATCGGTCTATTTTGTATACTGAAAACAGTATAGTACTTTTTTTTTGACCTTTTGTTTTTTTTTCCTTAAGGGAACTGCCTTTTGAACTACGAAAAGTTTTTGATAAGGAGGAGATAGAAGTGAAAGTGGAAGATAAAAAAGATAAGGTGTATTTGTCGTCAAAAAAGCCAATGTTTCATCCCTTTTCTGGACATGGTTACAGATTAGGAAGGTGAGTAGGCTGATGTGATCTATGATTAAGTAGCTGAAGGGAACTATACCTATGGTGAAGGATCATAATTCAGGTTGGAAGTGACCTCTGGAGTTTTATAATCTAAGCTCCTGCTTAAAGTGGGGTTTTCTGTGGGGACAGATGAGGTTACTCAGGCTTTTATCCAATTGGGTCTTGAAATCCGGCAAGAGCAGAGGCTGTGCAGCCTGCTTCAGTGCTGGATTGTCCCCATGGGAAAGATTTTTTCCTTGTATCCAATCTGAATGCCTCTTGTTGGAATTTCTGTCCACGATAAAGAGCATCACCCCTCCTGCAGATCCTGGCAGGCTACTTTTAAGTGCCCCACAGCCACCACCATCTCTTCCATAGGCTGAAGAAGCCACTCCAGCATCTGCTGACAGGGTGAGTGCTCCATCCTGCAGGCATCTTGGTGTCTCCAGGAAGCTTGGGGGATAATTGGCTCCCACAAGCCACTGGAGGTGTTGCTGTGTTAATACAGCCAGGATGCTCTTGGCTTTCTCTGCTCGAGGTCTCAATATTAGCAGAACTGTTTCCAGCTGAAATGCTGTCACTCTTCTATTCTGTGACTTGAGAGAAAAGAATCTCTTTTAAAGCTGTATGTGCAATAGTTTGAGAAGAGGGGGGAGTATGACAATCTCATAAAGAGAACTGAAGACATAAGAGGTTATTTTGCATTCTCTTAAAATTGTTGGGCAATTAATGTATTTGTTGCATTTTAGCATTTTACAGTGATCCATGTCTCTTTTGTAGTTGGAGAGTGTCAGCCCCTCATGCCAGTGCTAAAACTGGACTTGATTTACAATCAAATAATGGTTGTATTTTAGAAGGCTGTTGTAAAGCAACAGGCCAGTAGTTCATTTATTTGATCCCTGTGACTTTTGCTTACTCCTGCCACATTAGCTGCTTGCCATATCCCTGTTGTGCAAGACTTGTGTGCCTATGAAAGGCAGGCTTTGGTCTAGGGAACAGGACAAGTTTAGTGACCAGGAGCCTGCAGGAGGTATCACAGGTGGCACTGCTGAGTGACCTGCAGGCTGGGGGTTCCTAAGCTGTGGTGCAGCCTTAGGTGAACAGCTTGTTTCAGTTAAGTGGGAAGTGTTTGGCTGCTAAGGCCCAGAACTTGTGCTGAGGGAAAGCCTGACCTGGGCAGGAACAGCTGAGGCAGGGGAAGAAGATAATGTGCAGAGCAAAAGACTGATAAAGGTAAAGGATGAGTGATTCCAGGCTGACTCAGAGGAGCAAGTATCTGTTTTATGAGTTTCATCTGTTTCTGAAGCACACTCCATTCAGCTGCTCCATGCTTGAGTAGATACAAGCAATAGGGAAAACCTTCCCTGGAGAGATGGATGAGATGCTGCAAGACTTGCTTTTGGTGGCACGGAAATCCTGAGCGAACGGGGTTCAAGAACTTAACCTTATTTTATCTAAAAGTAGACCTGTTTGTAGCAAAAGCAACAAGATCTTCAGTGTACTGGATTTCTGCTGCTAACCAGTGCGAAGTGGTAGGTTGTTCAGTCACTTTTTGTGCTCTGTCATGCCTACAGCAAGTAATGATCTTGGTTCCCAGTAGGCAAGTTAGGTTTCAGGAACATGCTAATCTGTGAATTTCAGTTGACTGGTCTTGTATGCTGAGACATCCTACAACTTGCTCAGCATTTTTTATTTTTTTTCCTACTCTTGCTAGTCTATTCTGTACTATGCTATCAAAACCTTTTCCTTAAAGACAAGTAAATATTTTTGCTGATATTGGAAACATGAGCTGTAAGTGCTCCTACTCCATAAAGCAGTGCTCACTTCTGGCTGTTAATAAATGTCCATTGCATGTACACACCACATTTGCAGCAGAAAAGCTGTGTGGGGCAGTACCAGAGCTGGCTGGGACCTGGAACAAGTTCTAAGCAATAGAACCCCTTTTCCACTGTTGCACTTGTGTGATTAGTCACAAATGAGAGAGACAAATGACTGAAGAGTTTTCTTCAGCTTCTGGCCTAGCTAACCCTCTGCTTAGCAAATAAACTTTTAAAATTAATAGTGTATACCTTGTCAGTGTTCCCAAGTGGAGGGATTTTGTGATGGATGAACCATTATGAATTGGTCTATTGACTAGTTCTCAAAACTTTTGTTGGAGGATCTAGAAATAACATATATGTTGATATAGCTCAGACAAGCTTGATCCTCTGCCTTTTTGTTTTACAGGAGAAATAAGTAAGATTTCTTAAAATTTTCCAATGTACCTTATGAACCTGTGTAACTAATGAGTATATCCTGTTCTATCTATCACTGTTCAACTGTTTCAGCTATTTCAAAGTTTGGGATTATGACTAGATTTGCAGCCCCAGTTTTCTATTGAGCTAATCTATGCATCTTTGAGACTGCCTCAGAAACACGTTAATTAAACTATTGACTGAAATCCCTTGTAGCAAAGCGAGCTTGCTCTGTAACCTCATTAGGGTGAAGCATTGTGTGTCAAGCTGCTTAACCATCAGTCAGGGTAAGGCATGATACACAACTCCTGGGCTTCTTCTTGTCAGAAAGTTGACAGGATGCTCTTATGTCTCTTCAATCTCTAGTTTACATCTTCTGTTGATAATCTTATAAAAGGAATAAGCCTTAAAAGGAGTTACAATGCTTCGATCTCAGGCTAGTAACACTTACATTCTTGGGTTTTGGCTTTAGTCAGCGCTCCCACCACTAGATGGCTTTATCTGCCAGTTCTGCCAGAGAAAAGTTTTTACATATAGAAGTGCTTTAAGTCTTGGTGAATACAGATGTTCTAAGTTTCTCTTAAAGCTTCACTTAATGTGTTGGCTTCAGTTTCACACACACTTGCTATTGAAAGAGTCACCTCCAGTGCCTGCTGCATATGGAGATGTGACTGTGAGGGAAGTTGGTTTGGGAATGATGCCAAACTCTGTGTCCATGCAAGACAGTTGTCTGAGCTACAGCTGTGACAAATGTAACCCAGCCCAGCCTGAGCCAGACACTACGGCTGAGCATCTCTGCAGCCTGTGCTGTCCTGCAGGCAGCTCACTCACATGAGTTCTGCAGTGTCTGAACCAGCAACTGAGCAAGGAGACAGCAAGAGCTGGGCATTGCTGGACTTAGGTATAACTTGAAATTTAATTTTTGTTTTGCTCTGCTTGTGAAACTGTTTAACATTTTCTTGCTGGTACTCAAGATTTCTTCCTGATTTGGAGGGGAGTTAAGCTTTGTTTCGTATTGAGGTCAAGCATGAACAGAAGCTGTTTGTGAGACAGTGAGGCAGGGGGGTGGCAGTACATCACCTGCACTTGTAATGCTAGAATATCTTACAGATGTGCCTCTTGTAATTTGTTGGTGCCAAGTCCTTGTGCCCCAGCTAATTTCTGTGTAATGAAAAACAGTTCTGTGCCTCTTATCTGTCTCCTGTCACTCACTTGGAAATGAGATTTCTTGATTCTCATTCTTTTTGCTGAGTTTCTGTGGAAGATATAAAAAGTGTCTCTACTGGCTGATATCGTAGAAGTTAGGGCAGCACTTAACTGGGCAATAAAAGTTTTTTAAATACTTCTGACTAAACTTGTGCTTAAGGCTCCAGCTTTATTAGCCTGAACATATTAAGTCATTAGCTAATAATAAATGAGCTGTGACTTTTCTGCCTTATGAACAAGCTAAGACAGGTACAAGAACATAAAAATGGGGTTTGTCTGCAAAGCAGGTGTGCAGTATAGTTAAGACTGTTACTCTATGGCCATCAGTTACCCACTTCTCTCTCAAGAAGTAACTCATCAATTTTCTGTGGAAAGAGAGCTTTTCTGCAAACTGCCATATAGTGCTCATGTAGTCAGTGACCACAGCTGAGCTCAGCGGAGAAATGGTAATTCCTTAAATCACTGCTATTGTTCTGCAAGCAAACATCTGGTTATACTCACAGGAGCTGAGAATGTGCCCATTGGATCAGGCCCAGTGAGGACTTAAACTCTACAGGCTGAACAAGCTTAGTCGTGAAAGAAGCACTAAGCTCTAGACATTTCTTCAGAATAAAAATTTTTGCCAGCAGTTTTTTTGTTTGTTTTTTAAGACCATGCACTTGGACTGAGGTCTGTGTATTCTGTCAAGTCATTTTATGAATCTTTGCCCCTGTGGTTGGGGCAGCTGTTTAAAATGCCTTAGGAAAATAAAATCCAAATGCTGTGTGCATCAGTCTGGATTTTTCACATTAAGTCAATTTCTCTGATAGATGAGTAATTCTTCTAAGCTGAGATAGATGATGCTGGAGTCTAAATCAAGGCTAACAACATTCAGTTAAATTCAATTACTGTAATCACATTACACTGAAAATTAACTTTGAGTATGCAAATTCAACACTCAACCCCCTTAAAGTTTCACCTGTGTGATTAGAGTACAAAAATGCATGAAGAATCTTCAGGCAGTTTTGTCTCTTGTATATTCATATTTAATCCTCTGATATTTAAGTTCCTTTCTGTCTTATAGAAAGATTAAACACAAGCAAACTGAAATTCTTTAGCATGTTTTAGTCTTTAAGTGAAAATATTGACATGCATGCAGCAAAAATTAAGGAAGAAAGAAAAAAGCTGATATTTATGTCAGTGTTCCTGTACTTGTTAAAATAAGAAGTCATCAATGCACTCTGCTGTGGGGCAGAAAGCTCCAGAAAGAGAGGTCTGGAGGGAGGTTTGAGCTTGCATGTGTACACAAAGCCATCACCTCATGTGGCTTTTCTTTTCAGTGCTACTCCAAAGATAATCTCTAAAGTGAGAGATGATCATCAAGGATCTGATGACAAAAGGCACCTGCCTTTAGTGCCCTTGAATGATTTGGAGCCCATCACCAACGTCCAGATCTGGTTAGCTGATGGGGAAAGGATAATTCAGAAATTCAATGTTTCTCACAGGTAAGATTGATTGATTTATTTATACATATCTGTCATATGTATTTGCATCTGTGCTATTTGTCTTAATGCCTGTACACATAAGTCTCTAATTTCTATTATTTCTAGAATAATAGTTTCTTTCCAGAATAGTAGATTATTCTAGATTTCTAGAATAATCTACCTCAGTTCACTTAGCATTGGACTGCTCTTCAGCTGTATCTGGAAAACTTTGAAATTTTGAGAAATCTTTTAGCTGACAAGGGAGGAGCATAAGAGGAATGTGAACTGATGTTAAAAGTCGGCTCATAACTGAGCATAAAGGAAAACCTGAGGAAACTGTAGGAGTTCTTTGTAGTTTAGTGAAAGTTAAGGTGTACATATTGCTCATTACTAGAGGAAATAGCTTTTAACATGATAGATCTCTCACAAAACAACTACATCTGGAGCAAATGGCTTAGTAAAAAGCCTTCTGGTCATTAGGCTTAGCACCTCAGGTGGGAGCTGGAGAAAGGGACTTAGAGTTGACTCAGAGAAACCTCTGGGAAGGGCTGGAGTCAGTGCCCTGGGCAGGGAGATTCATCCTCTCCATGTCAGCATGGACAGAACAGAATGCACACGCTGTGTTTAATTCTTAATTAATAACATTTCTGGTTCCCAAAGAGGCTTAGGAATGGGGGTAATGTCAGAAGGTGTCAGCACAGCACATGTATGCAGGAGCTTTGAGAAAGTGGGATTAACACTTTAAATTGTAGAGCTACTGTCTTTAGAGACCTTTCTCAAATCCAAATTTGAGAAATTACTCCAATACTGTACAGTCATGTCTTGTGGAAAGGATATGTTGCCTGTGCTTCTCTGTGAAACAATTTAAAGGTATCACAGATTTAATATAACTCAGGCTGCTGTCCAGATAAACTGTGTATGTCTGGCTGGTCAGAAGGAAAGCTCAGCTGTTGAAGGTTAATGACTGTAGTTTTTTCTTTGACTTGTACTAATTTGTTACTGTTAGTGGCCTGAGACATGAACTGAAACACTGTTGGTGATGTACTGCTGAAGGGTAAATTGCTATTTTAATTATAAATACTTCATTGAAGGGCTTAATATCTCAATTATTCCAGGTCCCACACATTTAAGTATATTTAGAAGCTTTTTGTCTTCATAGTAAATAGCAGTTTGAACAGCTGCTAAGTGCTTTTGGGAGGAAAAAAACATCTGAGATAAGCAGAATAACAGCTTTACTGCTGTAATGCTCTTTTTGAAGTAGTGTGCAGTAAATATTCCTTCATAACATAGCCTCTTGCCCCAAGACCAGCACATTTGTGCTGTACACAGTATTTATGTATGACCTGATAAGAACTAGAGGGAAATCCTTTTAGAGTACATATCCATAAGCATGATGATTGCATACACAGCACTCCTTTCAGTGCAGAAGACAGTCAACTGTTCAACTAAGGTGTAGATTGATAACATGTAGCACATACATTGCAGTGTCTGGGTAAACTGATTACTTTTAGCTTTTTGCAGCTAGGTTGTGTGGCTGCCACAGTAACTGCTGGCTTGGGTCTGAGTTGATTACTGATGAAAGGTTGGAGCAGAAGCACAGGAAGCATTGTAGTGTTGCAGTGTGGAGAGTTGAGACATGAGAGTGTAGCAACTAGGAGGGCAGAGCTGTAGGAATAGCACACAGAGCTGTGTCCTGGATCAAGTTGTGCCCGCTCTTGAGCACTTGCTAGGTTAGTGTGACCCTGGAGCATCAGGTATGGAGCCTGGAAAGGAACTTGTTCACCCTGAAGCAGAGAGCTGGTGGCTAATTGCCTGAGTGGCTCTTGGCAACTTTGATATAACGCATATAGACACCTGTGAATGTCCAACCAAAAATTTTGTCCTGCTTGAGGTTTTTCGTGCTCTCGGCTTATAAGACCAAGCAGTGTCTCTCTGTATTGACATCTGCATGCACAGGGATTAGTTTTTATTTTGCTGGCTGTGTCTGTCCTGGTGAGCGTGGCTGAGGTATGGAAACTTGGGCAGCTGAACTGTTGGGATGGCATTGCCCCAAGCCAGCCAGCACTTCCTCAGTCAGTCCCTGGCCATGGTTTAGATGTTAGATCCTGGGCCATTCCCAGGAGACAATAAACCTTGTGGGAGATGCTGTGCATGGGGGAGAGGAGGGATGAGTTTAGGAATTTGCCAGAGCCAGTCTTCTCGGAACCAGAGAATGGACATTGACACTGTGTTTGTTTTATTCATACAGATGTGTCTTCTCATCTTTACCTTCTTATTAAATTGGTTGATTCTGATTGTTCCATAGCAAAACCCCTGTCTTGCTTGCAAGGCTCTTCACATCTTCACAGAAAGATTGAATCTGTAATGAGTTCACCGTGCCCCTGCTTTGGGAGGATGTGACTATTTAGACCTAGTTAATGTATCAGCTGTCCAAATAATTTTTGCAAACCCTTTTTCGTTATTTTTGTTATGGTTCCACTACATGAACCACACACTGGAGGCATCTTTATTCTAGCTCTTGGCTACAGAACCCTCAGGTAAGAGCTCCACCAGCTGGTTAGGAAATGGTAGGTTTGTGTAACTCCCATCTGAGCCACAGTTGGTGCATTGGAGTGCTCAGGATGAGATACTCACCCCTGTCCCCTTGGGAGTACTCTCAGAGCATGCAGACCTTGATCCTTGCCTCCCAAGTGGATCAGGCATTTCAGGACACCACCCCATCTATATTGCTCCAGTTCTCTGCTGTCAGGCGTTCTATGAAGTAGTGTTTCATTCCTCTCCCATGGTGGCTGTGTGTGTTATGTGTGGGGACTACAGTGGCAAAACTCTAATGCCAACTTTTCTTACTTTCTTCTCAGAATCAGCCATGTCAGAGACTTCATAACAAAGTATCGAGGATCTGAGGGAAGCGTTCCCTTCACACTGACCACCTCCCTGCCCTTTCGAGAGCTGCAGGACGAGACACTCACACTCGAGGAAGCAAAGTTGCAAAATGCTGTTGTTGTTCAGAGACTTCGGAAAACGACTGAACCTTTCAGACTCTTAGTGATAAAAGCACCTGAGAATGACTACAAAACTGCTGCTACACCTAATGGACAGCTCAAGAATGAGCAAAAAAATTCTGTCAATAGTACAAGATCAAATTAGCTTTTAACTGACCGAAAACTATCTGCAGGGGGGACTAGTCAAAACCAAAAATGTAACCAGCAATATGTGGATGGCCTCACAAACTCATGCACTGCGCTCTTAGAGAGCAGAATGGGTGCTGTGCTGTCATCTGCTATAATAGAGGTATTTTCAGCTAAATTGGGTGGTCAGAGCCTGGCTGTATAATGTAGCAGAGGTAACTGTACCGCAGATCATCCTTAGAATTTCCTTAGGTAAAAAGCTACTTAGTTATTTAATAAGTGGTTCTAGGTGGAACAGTTCTCTGAGACTTAATTACTACTGATAGCACCTTTTAAGGAAAAATAGTATTTATTTTTGCACTTTGGACTGAAGTGAAACATTTCACATTGTAGTGTAAACTGCTGCAGTTTGCATTCTTCTCACAGTGACTCTTAGACAACCAATACTGCAAGCAAGCTCACGTTTGAACTCTAGCTTGAAAATCTTCAGGATGTAACTTTTATCACAAGATCTGCAGTGTAATAATGTTCTGTCAAGTCTGCACATGGCGGTAGGTGCATGTGTGAGAAGATAGAAGTGAGGTAGTCTGGTGCATACTGCATATGAAGTGCCTCAAAGTAAGCTCTGAAGGAATTGTTCTTACCAATGGTTGAAGTGGTTTCTGCTTCTTTTGGGCTGCTACGGGTGTCTTGCAGATCAGGTGATGTTAAACTACCTAGCTCATTAGCATAGGGACCCACTTTTAGCCTTGTCACACAGAAACGACAGGTTTTTTGGCTGCCACCATGCAGGAATAGTGGTTTAGAGGGACACAGTTGTTTCCGTACTGTTTATCTGCCTCTGTCCTGAACTGCCCAGCTGATTGAGACACTAATTGCATGTGGTCAAGTTTCAAAGATGTTGAAAATCCTTACTTGAAAACTGAAGTTTTTCTCTCCACTTTGCCCCATTTCCATCCAAATCTTTTATTTTGCTATTCATGTACTTGAGGCATAAAGTTTGTAGCCAACTATTCCATGTTTTGCTAAAAGAGAAAACAACATAAAGACTAAATATTTTGTACTGTGTTTACTAAGCATGTGGGTTTGTGAATGGAACTAAAATCTGCAGGTGAGACATATCCCAGGACCTTCAGTGGGTCCTGGCTCCTCTGTGCTGCCTGTGCCAAAGGATGATTGTTGGAGTTGTACTTCTTTCGTGTGGTTATGGGAAAGATGGGTTTGGGTTTTCCTGGTTTTGTTCTAAATAGAAAATTACTTCATTGGAACGACTTGTATTCTAAAAAGTAGTGAGACTTCAAACTAGGGATGTACTCTCCTTCATTCCAAGGGATGTAAAACTGGTTTGCATCAGCATCTCTCACAGTGTGTTTGAAATGAAAGTCAACTGGGCAAATATCTGTTCAGTGTCCTCAGAAAGCAAATCTCTGAAAACTGCCTTTAACAGTTTCCAGTGCCGTAAGTTTCCTGTGCTGCTGTGTCATTCAGGTTTATGTAGCAAGGAGTACAATTAAATTTTCTTTGCTCTTGCACTGACTCCTGTATGAAAAGCAAAAATAAATGTGCAGACAAATCCACTAGTAAAACGGAAAAGAAAAAGCACCTACAGACACAGCTCCAACTCTCAGCTCCCAGAGCTTCCTGAACAGGGAATTTTATTAATTAGTGCTTTTGAATTTGCCTTAATGTAAAACTAAGTGTTATAAAATCACATGTGCTTGGTTGTGAGCTCAGTTCTTCTTATCTAAAAGGTGCATGAAGTATTAAAAGTAAGAGGGTACTACCATTCATGTATTTGCAGCACAGAAATTTGAAGAAATAATTAGTGTAAGATGGAAATTGAAGGGGGAAGTGTAAAATTTTGAAGTGGGTAAATCCATTTTGCTCGCTGTCCTGTGGAAGAGCAGTAAGTATTTTGTATTTCAATGTTGATTCATGTCTGCTACCAGCATTTTAAGAGATTGGATGGCTTGGTCATTTACTAGAAGCAACTGTGTCTGGCTGCAGCTTTGGTATACTTGAGTGTGCATTTGCAGTTTGAAAGTGTCGTGATCCTAATTACAAAATGAGAGAAGATCTTTGAAAAGTCTGAAGTGATGCTGGCTGCATTAATCCCATGCTAGATTAGAAAGTGCCTTTAAAAAGAGGCAATGAACTGTGATCGAATAACTTATTTCTAATTTGGAGAAAATCTTTGGAATGAACAGAGGATTCTCCTAAATCTGATTGGTTTTGATCAAGTTTGTAAAGACTGATTAGCTACCTGTAGTGTCTGGACAGCCTAATCTCTTGATCAGTGTTAGAGTTTGTGAAACACACAAATACTATCAGTTATTCATTGTGTGTTCACAAGCCTTTGTTATTTTGAGTACAGCCTGTGCCTGAAGATGTTTTACAGCAAAATTGAAATAGCCAAGAAAAGAACAAAAAAAAAGAAATGTTTTCTGTAGGTTTTCCCTGTATGAAGAAACATGCAAATGCAGGTAAAAAAAGATATGAGGACAGTGTGTAAAGAGAAAACAAAGAACCTAAATGTTGAACTTGAATGTTAGATGCATATCTTGTATTTAGCATGGTACTGGGCAATCCATCTCTGTTTTGAAGCTCATCTGGCATCAGCCTCTAGAGACCCCTTTGGAGCCCAGATGCTTCAGAGGGTTTTCAAAAAGGTATGTTAAGGCTACAAACTCAATTTTCTGTTAAAGGTCTAGTTTTCAGAAAGTTCTTTAATGCCTTGTCCGTTCAGAATTTTGCAAATTTGCTATAATTATTCTTACCAAACGAGGCTGCACAGGATTTGAGTGTCAGTACTTCATGGCAGGGTTTGCAGTGGCTGCCCAGTACCCACCAGGTGACCCTGTCAGTAGCAGAGCTCTTCGAATCGGTCACACCACAAAGCCCTGGGTGTAGAGATTGATTAGTCATCATCTCCCCAAGACAAGCAGGTCACAAGTCCTCCTTTTGGCTTTGTTCAGCCCTCTTCTCTTAGGCTGTCTCACTGTTGAAAGGATTCATACTTCAAAACGCAATTTGTATTTCTTTCCTCTGATGTAGAGCATGCTTGCAAGAGCACTTTCCCAGGGGCAGGGTGGTGGTAGATCAGGGTGTATCCTAGATAAGAGCGTTGGCTCGGGGGCAGCAGAATCACAGAATCAACGAGGTTGGAAAAGACCTCTGAGATCGTCCAGTCCAACCTCTGACCCAACACCACCTTGTCAGCCAGACCTTGGCACTGAGTGCCACATCCAGTCTTTCCTTGAACAGCTCCAAGGCCGGTGCCTCCACCGCCTGCCTGGGCAGCCCCTTACAATATCTAACCACCCTTTCTATGAAGAAATTCTTCCTAATGGAAGAAGTAGCAGCTGCTCTCCCCGCAGAGTGTCCCGGCTCAAGGGCAGCTGACAGCGTTGCTGTCCGGCGTGGTTCTACACCCCTGTAAATCGGGAAACCGCGCGTCTCCTCAAAAGGGCAGAACTGGCGTTTTGGGGCTGTGGATGAGAACGGCCCCGGCCCCGGCCCCCTCCGCCCCCGTACCCCGTCCCCGATCCCGCACCCTGCGGAGCTGCGGCCGCAGCCGGGAGCTGCCCCGCTCCTCCCCGCGGAGTGCGGGGGCTCGGCGGGGCGGCGGATGCCCTGTCCCGGGCCGGGAGGGCAGCGCCGGCGCCTTGGCCCCTCCAGGGCGCTGGGAGAGGGCAGCGAGGACACCGCCCGCTCTCCCCGGGCTCCGCTCCGCCCCGGGCGCGCAGGTGTCGGACGGGGTGGGATGTGCGCGGTGCCATGGCCGGGGCTGCGAGGGACACCCCGCCGGCCGAGCAGCAGGTAGGGGGCTGCGAGGGGGCAGAGCGGCCGTCGGGGGCTTGCGGAGCCCCTCGGACACGGGGTGGGAGCGGGGTCCCGCAGCGCCGGCGTTTCGCGTCCATCGCGGGCGGTCGCGGGGCTGGGGCAGCCCGGACTCGCTGGGGCCGCCCAGGTTCGTGCGGGGCTTCGTGCGCGGCCCCAGCGCGCACCTGGAACAGCTCCTGAACCCTTCCCGCAGCCCCGGTGCTTTCCCCGGAATGCAGCGCACGGGATTTACTTTCTGGCCGCTGCGGTGCCAGGGACAGGCGCCTTCGCTTCCCCGCTCCCGTCCCCTCCGGGGCTGCCTCCCGGACCGAGGCAGGTGGGATGCGGGAGGCAGGAGGGGTTCGCTGCCCCCGGCGCCTCAGCAGCTCCCGATTTCCAGGTGTGTGTTGTGGTGTGAGCGAGGGCATCTCACGCTGCCTCCTCGGGCTCGGTGCTGGCCGGGGTAGGAGTGGGAGGCAGGTGAGGGTGAGCGACGATTGCCCCACTCCATGGCTCTTGAGGGAACACCAGGTGAAACTGGGAAGGGGCAGCTTCCAAGCAGAGGAGCCAAGGAAGCCTTCCACAGCGTGTTGAGGGGCATTCAGCCCACGGAGCTCATCAGACACCAGGCACGTCCTGTTCGGGCTTGAATTTTTGTGTCTGGAAAGCATCTGGTTGGATTCATGGCCGAAGTGTGAAGGTTTTGAGCAGAGATACACCGTCTTTGTCTCACAGAGTCCCTCAGGGCTACGTTGCCAGCAGCTGGAAGAATAGCCTGAGAAAGCACCACTATATTCCACCTTATTCATACTCCCTTTCCTAGGTGTCTGCACACAAGCCCTGCTCCTGTTTTCTTCCACTCAGGGGTGGGCTTATGTTCCCGAGAAACCTGAAGCCAGCCCTCAGGATGCTCGGTGTGAGGGACCTGGGATGCCACCCGTGGCCACTGCACTCGTGCCTTCAAGAGGCAGTTGTTTGGTCACTCACAGAACAGAAACATTACCGGTATTAATTCCATGTTGAGAGAAAAGCTGACTCGAAAGCTGCTCCTCGCTAGCTACATTTCATTGTTTCTCAGATAAACCTAGACTAGCATTTATCTTTGAGTCACAGATTTTGCTCTGTGTTCTTACTGCTTTTAAATTACTTGTTGGTTCAGTTCTGGACTCGGCTGATAACGAATAGCTTAGAACAAAACGCTGCTGCTCCCTATGCCCATAACACAGTTGCAGAGTTGTTTTCAATGTGCTGAAATACTTTCTTTAGAAATAAGATGGTCTGCTATAAACATTGTTTTCAATTTCTGTTCTGTTGGGGAAGGGAAAATTTACAAGTATGGTTTTAACTTACAAGGGAATTAAAAATAAAGGAACCACAGTGTAGGAGAAGCATTAATTTTCCATAACAATGTTTAAACTTTCTATTTAAGGAGCAAAATCAAATCTCTCAGCTATTATGCTTTCTTGGTTTGCCTTGAAATACAATTAAATTTGATATGATGGGAGCATGTATAAGCACAAAATTGTCAAGTTAATCCGAGAACAAAAAAAAAATTTAACTTCATTTGACCTTCCTTACTCTTACCTCTCCTGCCATCGTCTCACATTCCTCCTAAAGCTTGTAGAAGCAATTTGATGTTGACATTCAACTACGCCACAGGGGCCTCGAAACAAAATTTTCAATGTACTTTTATGTTTCATTCCTTGTTTGACCACTGCCTACACTTTCAGATCTCTACTGATTTGTGGAGTACTTTCAGCTTGCTGACGAGCCTGCACAGGTGAAGAGGCTTTTACTGGATTTCAGAGGAATCAAACATTTTATGTTTTTTGAGGAGGCAGTGCAGCAGGGACACGCAGCCCTCGGAGGAAAGCCCTGTGAGCTGCTGATAGCCAGGGCTCTGCTGTTGGCCACACAGCCCTGCTCAGTGTTATCCTTCCCAAGACAGTTTCTGTCAGCATTTATGAGCAATATCATGCAAACCCAACCACGGCTGGGGACCTGCTCCTGTAGATCCTGTAACAGACAGCTGCCACGTGCATCTTCTCTGCTCTTAATTGTAGGAAGCTAGAGAGAAGGAAATGCTTCAGCTTTACTGGTGCAGAGTCCTACCTTCATGTTACCATTTTCCTTTGTGTACTGAGGCAGAAAATGTGGTTGTTACCATATGAATTCAACATGGAGAGGCAAAAATCTACTATGGGCTGTTTCTTTTGGAAAGAGAAGCCAGAATGTAGAGTCTGAAGGATTATTTCTCAGCAGATGGAAGCTCAGGGACACTCAATGAAATTACCAGGCAGCAGATCTGCAGTGACAGTGGCATTTCCGTTCACAGTACGTGTCATTTCCATGTAGAACTGCTGTGGTGTTTATGGCTTAATGTACAAACAAGTTCCAAAAGCAATTAGGCAAAATAAAAGAAAAATAGGTATGAAACAGTGATCAGGATGCAATCTACCTTCCAGGGAGTTCATGAACTGCAGATTCCCTGTGTTTCTGTGGGTGACCAAACAGGACACCTCTGTATGCCACATCTATCTGACAGCTTGTTTTATTCTGAAAATAACATTCATAACCAAAATTTAATTAAAACTTAACTACTGCTGTGACCAAAGTATTAACTTTGCTTCAAGGTGATCTGGGAACATGGTTCAGAGAGTAGTTGAGCAGCATTCTGGGTTTGTGTGGAACTACAGTGAGACTTCATAAAAAATGTACTAAGATGGTAAATTTTCTAACCATGAAACTGCTGTAAGGACAGGAGTACCACCTGCAGCTTGTAAGTTCAGCTCTTGGTTGACTATTTTGTGTACCACAGCTTTAATTAGATTAATTCTCCAGAATTTTACATTCTTTGTGTTCTAAAAACATTTTGGAATCATGTATGCTATATAGAGGCATTTACTTTTTCTCTGTTACCACAGCCTTAGCTATTGAAAGGATGAGGGGCAGTGGTTTTAAACTGAAAGAAGCATGTAAGAATGAAATTATTTACACTGCGGGTATTGTGGCACTGGCACAGGTTGACCAAAGAAGCTGTGGCTGCCCCATCCCTGGAAGTGTTCAAAGCCAGGTTGGATGGGGATTGGAGCAACCTGGGATAGTGGAAGGTGTCCCTGCCCTTATCAGGGGGATTGGATTGGACAGTGTTCAAAAGTCCTCTCCAACCCAAACCATTCTATGAGTCTATGAAAGTGGTTAGTGAAAACAAGTGTGAAAGCAGAGTTATGGATCTAAAAGTTTTTTCTGTTTTTGAGGTTGCAATAGGATTTGCTTAGCAGTAGTTTATGTCTCTTGATTTCAGCTGAAAGTCATCTTGCCAATGCTTAGAGATCAGGAGTGAAGATATGAAGGGAAAGCAAACTTTTAAAGCAATTTAATTTGTAGATGGTGGAGGAGAGGCTAGGAGAAGGGAATGACTGAAAAATAAAACAGTGAGACAAAGTTTTAAAGTACACAGCCCCTGGAGCAAAGCTCAAGGGGACTGTAATGGGTCAAGCTAGCAGAATTCTGTGGACCCCACGAGTCTAATAAAGCTCATATTTAATAGGACTTAGGCACAGAAAATGGAGAGCTGCTTTGTACAGCAAATATGTATTTAGTCTGTTGTGTTTGCAATTTCTTATCAAATTAAATAGTATATTGTTTTGATGAAGTCTGTCTTGGGACTATCACTTTTTTTTCCTGCAAAGAAGAAAATTGCCAATGCAGAGTAAAGTGAGGCCTGCTGTGGTGATAACATTTTGCAGCTCATGCCCTGACAGCGTCCACTTTCCTTGGGCGTAGCAATGGGATCCCACCCTGTCTTTTTCTGGGAAAACACAAAAAGGAAGGAGTCCTGATACTTGTTCTTGTTTGTTCACACCCAGTCTGATAAAACAGTTCGAAGGGAAACGTTTAGATGATGAAAGGCTCTGCCGAGAAGTCTAAAACTTCTCAAAACTGTTACAGAGTAAAGATGATGGGTTAGTAAATTTAAAGATGTTCAGAAATTAGGAAATGTGTCAGAATATCATCATTGTGGTGGATTTCATTTCCATATCTCTATTTTTATTCCCATCTAACATAAGAATTAAGGGCTTGTGTAGCCAGTTCAGAGAGCAGACAGACCCAGGTTTAATATTGCTGCTCCTCTTCGTGTTTCCTGGCTTCTGTTGATTGCAAATTTTAAAGAGGAACTGAAAGCCTAAAAGTCAAAGTTTTGATTTGATGTGTTGTCCCTCTGGAAGGAATACAGATTTAAAAAGTGTCATTTTCTTCCTTTGTTTTGAATTTTACGGCATAAAATTATGTCTAAAGATTATTTTTTTAAACAGCTTTCCAGTATTCTGGAACTTCTACTATTGGAAAAAAACCAGTGTTCTTTATTAGAATTTCTATTAGAAACTGTGCAATGTTGGTATTTTAATTACTGGTGTGAAACCCAGCTTTCAACATTTATCTTATTCTTATTTGGCACTTATATATGAGAATATTCTTGGATGCTTATGGTACTTTTCAAATATCAAAAGGCAAATGAGAAAGCACGGCTTTGCAAAATTTTTTAAATACACTTGGAGTGATTTTCTAAAGAAGACTTGGGCTCAAAATCACTTTCCATATTATGCCATTTTCACAAAGATACAGAAAAGTCAAGTCAAAAGGAAGATGGGCAAAGTCAAGTGACTTTGCCAGTGTCACGCCAGCATTTTGTGACAAAGGAAGGAACAAAGCACAAATGTTTGGGATGTGTTTGATCTGCATTTGACTGTGGAACTTTCTGTGAATGTTGTTTAATTACTGTGGTATGAGAGTATTTGTCAATTATTATTATCTGAAAGACTAATAAAAGAATTTTTTTTTTTAAAGTAAAAGTTTTCAACCTTAAAAAACACGAATTAAGCATTCAATGACAAAACTGAGCTCAGATAATAGTGTAGCACTTCTCTGCTGCTTCTTGCTTGTTTGTCGACTTGTTTCCTTTTAATAGCTTGTGAGAAGAAGGTAGGTAAGCCTGAGGGTAATCACAACTCACTTTTAGGAACACTGTAATCTGTTTTCAGGGGCTGAATTAGAGAACAAACCCATTAAAAAATCAAAGTAACGAGCACCCAAATGCCTGTTGATGATAGGGGTTGAGGGCACATGGATTTATTAGTGGAATAGCTGTGAAGCAAATACATTAAAGTGGTGTTAACTATAGACTTTAACCTTATCACTTGTGTAGCTTTTAACTTGTGTGCCTCAGTTTACTCACGGTTTGCTCTGCTTCCCCCCACACAGGAATACAGGCTCTCGATGTGCAGCAAGCTGTGCTATGCCATAGGAGGTGCCCCAAACCAAGTGGCAGGGAGTGCTGCTTCTTTCTTCCTGCAGATCTACCTGCTGGACATAGCCCATGTAAGTAGCACAAGAAACATTTGCAGACTGTAGGCTTAACTCTGATATTGCCAGCCATGTGCCTGGAATGATAAAAGGGGAATTAGCTAATAAATATTTAAATTGTCATCTTGTCATTGCCTCTAGCTGTTCAGAATCCTGGAAACTGCATAAACTTGTCCAGAATTAATTTTTTCCCACTAGTTTCCTTTCCTGTTTTGAGGTGGCTGTTGTTCAGTTTCAGTTTGGGATCATTATTAGAACTTTGGGTGCTGTAGAGCTCACACACTTACAGACACAAGGAAAAGCAGTTCTCAGCATCAAGAGTCAAAGAGTTTACGACACAAGACATCTGAAAACATCAATGGCACCATGTGGAGGTTGTGAGGTTTTGTTCTTTTGGTTTAGTTAAACATCACTCCAGTTGCACATAGTAGCCCACATAATTTCACACATTTTATTTGGTTTGTCTGAGATAATTTCTTGGCAAAGAAATCTGAGTTTTCCTTCCTGAAGGTTCTTTGCTTTCAGACTGTGGCTGTCTGGTGCAGAAGCAGACCTGGTGAAACAAAGCAGCAGGAGTCATCCCATTCATCTGACTTTCAGCTGCTCCAGCTAGATTTCAGGACAGCAGAGACACAAAGAAAATCAATCCATAAGCAATTTTTACTGTTTTGGATTGTCTTGTATGCATGCATGGTAACTAGGACAAGGTACTAGGATAGAAAAAAGGATTTTAGGGAGTTGAGGCCAAATTGCAGGGACTGGGAGAAGAGCTCTGAAACTACACAAGGGACTTGAGAACTGATGGCTGTTTCTATCTGCTAGAAAGAACATGAGGTTCTGGGTCAGATATTATTACCCATTTGCTGTCTAAAGATAGGATATTATGACTGGAGGTGTCCAGAAGTTTGGGTTTATGTTTTTCCTATAAAAGTTTGGTATTAAAAGCTGACTTGCGACTTACTTAAAATTTGCAACACAGTAAGGTGGGCATGTACAACTGAGATCATCTTGAGTGTCTTGTTGAGATCAAAGTCACAAGATGTAGAATAGGAGCCAGTTTTGGAGAGCAGTGTCAAAGACGTCAAGTGGATGGTGTGGAATCTGAGGAATTGGAGGTGAAAAAAGGAGCTTGGGGGTACAGCAGGGGGGTGGAGCAGCTCTGACTGAAGCTGTTGCCCACTGATGTCAGGGATGGAAATACAAGACATTGGAAATTATGAAGCAGGAAGTAAATGAGAAAGACTCTAACACCATTTTCCCAGGGTGCTTATAAATATGGCATTTTCCCCGTTCTTTGCTTATCACAGAGATTAAAAATCCTTGGAGCAAGGGACTGTTCCCTCATGTGTTTATGTGCTGTGTCCAGAAAGCTGGGGTCCCACCCATGCGTCTTTGGGCACTACCTAAATAAGTGACATCAAAATAATTATTTTATTAGCAATCTTCTACTGAAACCCAGTAATTTTGCTTAATGTTTGTAATGATATACTTACACTTCCATTAAGGGGCTTAATTATTTTTTCCCTGATGGTTTAGTTTGTTCTCTGAAGTAATCCTGCAGGGACAGGGTTTGTTTCAAAGCCTGATAAACAGCTCTGAAATCCTGTGTTCTTTCCCACATGTTTTCAGGGGAGAGAATGTAATTTTGTAGTCACTACGTGGATTTATTTCTTGCCCCCTTAGAGGGCAGAACTGTTTTAGCTTCTTGAGAGAATGAGGAAGTCACCAAGTGTAATCCTTCATACCTAATCTGGATCCTTTCTAAGAAAATTATATTTTTAATAATTTTCTGTAACTTACAGTTTTTCAATTTTAATTCCGTGTTCCACCTAAATTACCCATATAGACTACAGACATAAATGTAACTCAAAACCACACAGGATCCTTGAGTCAAATTGCTGGAGAACACCAAAATTCTCTCATAAAAGGATCCTGGTCTTTATTCCTTTTGAAAAGGGTGAATTTAGCATATTTTATCTTGTATTTTACCAAAGCTGAGAAGTTTCTGGCATTGGTATTGACAGACACTGTCTAGATTTAGGAGATAAGAAAATGCAGCCAAGGGATGTATAAGCCAGTACCGGTGATGAAGAGAGGGTGACTATACAGACTCCACTGCTAACATGAAAGAGATTTTGCTTTCTCCCCAAAGCTTACTTCCACCTCTGTGTATCTAACATCCACTTCCTTTCTGTCTCTTCAAGTTATCTGAACAAAATAGGAATGTGGGACTCACCTAATTTGTAGTTTTGTGCTCTTGTGTCCCTCATAACTGCAGTATTCCAACCCTTCTATCTTTCTGACTGCTGTTTTGTGCTTATTTTGGCTGCCCTGTCTCTTGAGGAGCAGTAGTGACCTGTGGGCAGTCCTGGTGCAGCCCCCACAGCAAATCTGCCTCAGGGCTCATGGGCTACTTCCCACCCTGGCTGTGGGAGGGCAGGAGCCAGCAAAGGTGGATGAGGTGAACATCAGCAAGAAGGTGGGACACAGTTCAGTGCCCATCCCAGCCTCGTCACACCATGCAGCAATGGAATGCTTGGAGAGCCACTGCTGGTACCTGCTGGACACTACCATTCCCAATCCTTTCCTGTTCACAAACTTTCTAGGGTGGAGTATGTGTCTGGGAGCTGGTGGTGGCAGGAGGATTGGCTGCCACTGCAATTTCACCTAATTCGGGCTGAAATGTAACAGAGTGATGACAGAAGTCCGTAGTACCTGCCTTTTGTGCTGGCCATCCAGGACATTCAGGGGTCACTGCTTCCTTCTTTCACCTCTGAGAGAACACCTGCAGCAAATTCTCCAGGCAGGGGACCTGCACCAGCTGGAAGCCTGGTGATGCTGCCTGGGAGACAGCATCCTATGCAGCAAAGGAGGGGATACCTGCCCACACCTGGTGCTGTATCAGCTGCATTTTCCAGGCCTTTGGAGTACTGGTATGTTGAAGCACAAAGATGAAGGGATCTTGTCTGCTCTCACTGTTTAAGCCACATAAGCCATTTCAGCAGCTTCTCTTGATAATTGATGTGAGGGACATTCATATTTTATATAGGTTTCATGATTTTTTTTTTCAGGACTATTGTTGCAATGACATGAATGGAGCACTTGAAAGAGAACCCACCTTTTTTAACCACTGTGTGATGGGAATTCCTGAGCTCTGTACAGATATATGTGAAAAAATAACTGCGTGCCTGGGATAAACTGTATTTCTATATAGGCACTAAAGTATGGTCCTCCTGGGTTAATTTCAGAGGTTTTTCTACTTGGCCATTTTATTCTTACATAATCCATGAACACTTTTCAAGTGAGATGTGATTGACATGTGCTGGCAACTTTGATTTGAACAGATGTGCCTTACGCAATTCACTTGTCACCGCTCAGTCCCGAGTGGATAAAGTCTGTTGTGCAACAGCCTCTTCCTCAGCCACGTGCCACCAGTTGGCAGCCTTGTTGTTAATCTCAGGAGAGGAAAAATACATTAGTGCGTGTAAACAGCCCCATCTACCATTTCCTAGATCAGGTCAAGATAAAGATATGGGGAGATGGAGATGTATGGGCAAAAAGCAAGAGGGTGATTACAGAAGGACTCTGTCAGATTGTATGACTAAAACAAGGACTTTGCTATTTGACTACCTGATTCATTTTCCTCATCCTAAACACATTCAGGATCTTTCCTTCCTTGCATTTTTTCCCTTCTAATCCCTTAATTCACAGCACCTATCTCAATGCCTCATTTGTTTGCTGTGGGTAACCAATAGGAATTTCTATGACAGCAGCAGACATGTTTTGTAAATGTACTATCATTATTCTTTAAAACACTGAGGTGTTTTTTTCTGGAAAGTTGCTTTATGCTGTTTCATTGTATTGTGAGACAATGGATCTTGTTTACTGTATTCTGTCTGTACTTTCAGATTACTCCTTTTCATGCCTCTTTGGTGCTGTTCATTGGCAAAGCCTCAGGTGCAGTTACTGATCCTGTTGCTGGCTTTTTTATTAGCAAAAGTAGATGGACAAAAATTGGCCGGCTCATGCCTTGGTGAGTATAAACATGTAGATATATTTACATATATATGTGAATATTGAGTGTTGTGATAATACAGCCACCTCACTGAATTAGTCTCAGGGATTGTATTCATTCCACATATATCAAATAAAACCAAAAAATTGTCATGTCATCCTTAACTTGTTCACCCATGAAAACACGGAAGATATTTTCTACCACTGAAGACACAAACAAACAAAGCCAAGAGTCTATATTTTTAACAAAACTGGAAGCTGAGCTCTAAAACTTCCTTAAATCTGTGGCTGAATTTTCACCTCTGTCTAGATTTCTTTAGTTTGACTTCACTCTTCCACTCTTCCAACTTCCAAAAAGTTGGAACTCATTTCTACTTATGTCCCAGAGTGCCTTCACTTGGAAAAGATTGAGCCATGCTAGAGGAACTCAAGCTCATCTATGCCACAGGGCATGTGTTTGTTTGTTTTTTATTGTTTTGTAAGTTAAGGGGAGATTGACTATTTAGTGAAATAGGGAATCTTTCATCACTTTGTCTCATACATTGTAAGGATCTATTGTAAGATATTTTGAATTAATTGTGAATTTTGTATTGATATAACCCACAAACTTGATTTACAACAAAAATCTAAGAGTAAATGTTGTGTTCTGAGCAAAGAAGTTGAAATTTCAGGGGGGAAAAGCCCAGTTTTTTAGCTGGTCGTTCTCTTGCTGTTGTGCAGTTTTACAGCTAGGAAAACTTGTCCATGGGCAGCTTACATCTGACAAAATAGAGAAGGCAACTACATGTTGGAAAAAGGCTGAGATCAGCTGCTCTTGGCCCAGTAGGAACAGGGCCTTCAGGTTGGAGTTAAGCTTTTTGTCAAGTCTTATGGGAAAAGAGGAGCTTGCTGCTGTTCCTCTTTTCAGGATTTGGTTGGAGGCCAGGTAAATGGTGTGGTTTTTAATGACCACTGAATTAACCAAATAAGAAAGCTATTGAAAAAGAAAGTAATGAAATTTTTATACAAATACCATTAGAAGTATTCAGCTGCTTTTTCTTTTATAAAGTTCTCTGAAAATGCAGCAAGTGCATGTGTTTATTGTTAGTGTGAAATTGGTGTTAGAATGATTCCTGTCCTAGTACAAGCATGAACTTATCAGCCCTTTTCACTGTAAACCAGCTCCAGCACATCTTGCAGCACTTCTTACAGGAAAAGTAAGCTTATCTAGCCCCACCTTTCATCAAACAACTGCTTTCTTTACAGGAGGATTTTGTCTGGGTTTTTTGGTAATGCTAATATTTTCATGGGAATTTTGTTCCTAGACTTCAAGAGTCAGCCCATTTTTATACAAGGCAAAAAATGGGGTTTCCGTTCTCTTAAAATACTTTAGGATTTTGAAATTTTTATGATTTCTTAATAATCTAGAGTGAAGCAATGGAATTTTTTCAGTCAGAAAAGCTTGCCAGCAAAGCAAGAACATTAGTAAGGGAGGTGAATGTTTAACTATCGCTTAATACTGTCCTCAATGTAATACAAAGTCATCAATCACTTATTTAATGGCTTTAAAAGGCAGGAGCAGACATGGACTTGAAATACTGGTTGAACATTTTGTCAAAAGAGATAATAGCAGACAATCAGATATTCAGCAACTCCAGCAAGGCTTTGAAAACTCCCTGGCATTAGAGAGGAAAGGAGAATGTGGGAAAGAGAAGAACAATACTAAGAGGGTTGTTGCTAAAAAGTTGCATGAAACAGTGGCTGTGAAGATATTTAGTGTGGTGACTCTGCCTGGACACCCTCTGAAGGAGCTCATGCTTTTGGAGAGGAAGGTAGATTCCCTGAGATGTGTTAGGACTTTACCCTTGTTTATGTTTTCCACTCCTGTGGGTGAACTGTGGACTGGGGACCAGAGGGACAGAGAATACCAGAACCTGGCACTTTCCTGGTAAATGTTCAGCTCCCAGTGATGCTGTCCATCCCAAAGAGCAGTGTGGGAAAGCCATTGTTTTACTAAACTATTTACCCACATTACTCTTTTGTATTCCAGGTTTTCAGTTCACGATTGCAAAATAATCAGCTGACCCCCAATGTCAGTAGTGCTGTTGTGAAGGGATTAATCTGTTTTCTCTTTTATGTGTTTGGAAATTTTTTGTTAGGATCTTGGTCATCTAAATACATTGTTTGATGCGTGATTTACAAGAATACAGGACAGCCCTGATGCTGCTGCAGCTCAGACTTTTAGGAAATAATAGCATCTGACCAGTTCTGTATCATGGATTTTGACAAGTGCTATTTGCCTGAAATAGGTTTTAGACTAATGTAATTAATTGCTGGTTAATGGCAGTGTCTGGAATTTAAGTTTCTGTGATTCTTTTTTTTTTTTAAGCCACCTTCCTCTCCAGAAGATGAGCCTTTTGTGTTTGAAGTGATTAGGGGTTAAATGGAAGAAATTATCACATACCCAACTAGATACAGAGTGTATGAGCTTTCACAGTGGGCTGTCTATTGTCTCTTATGCTTTTTTCAGTATTTTTAAGTGTATCGACATATTTGCACTTGCTTGAAGTAGCAGTGAAGAGACTCAGTTCAGGGGAAAACCAAAGGCACTAGAATTAGAAAAGGGAGCCTCGGTAATAAGTAAGCTCATGTAAAAATTGCTGGAGTATGCAGAGCTTAGTTTTCAGTGGTTCTGTCTAATAAGTGTGTAATCTGAGAAATGTGCCAAGGAATGGCAATATAGGTGTGCTGTTAGAGTGCATGGGCAAGGAAATCTTGTCTCTTCTCAGTGGGATATTGATTTAAGTGTAGCTCTTTTCTTTCAGATTTGCTGGGTTTTTTTCCATTTTATGGAAGAACTTGTATACATTTTATATTAATCTGTGTGTTTAATGCACACTAACTTTTGATACTTGAAAGCATGACATTACTGCAGTTAGAAAAAGTGCACATAAAATAAATTGTATTATATTGGTTATTAGCAGGAAAACTTAATGTTCTTTGCTGTCATTATGTTGAGATTGTTGATGTGTGTTAATCTTCTTTTCAGGGTGCTGGCATGTACACCCTTCACAATAGTGTCCTATTTTTTTATGTGGTACCTGCCTCCGTTTGTATCAGGAAGGGTTGCTTGGTACCTGACTTTCCACTGCCTTTTCCAAGCACTGACCACAGTAAGTAGATCACAAGTCATGATGTTCTCAGCAGTAACTTGCTTGTTGTCTGTCTATCTTGATGCATTCATATTTAGTAAACTTGTTTTCACATTTTACTTCAACCTCTAGTGAGTTGAAGGGACAGGCAGATGTCCGTTTATCAGACTCTCTGCTGGTTGATGGTTTCTGCCAATGCTTTCTCTGGCAAAGGAACTGTTAATTCAGCCAGGTTACCTGCAGTGCCCTCAGCTTGTTCTTGTATAGATGTTCAGATTCCTGATTCCAGGTAGACTTCCAACTTCTCATAACTTCTGTTCTCAGGAGCAGATTAGGAATTCTGTATTCCTGTGTTAAGCTTGACAATTTCCCTAGATCCTTTGTTTTCCCAGTAGAAGGATGGTCCAGAAGACATTAATTTTGGTTTTAAATAATTTCTTCCCTCTTCCTTTTGAAAGAGAAACACAGGTTCTCCATGGCAGAGTTTTGAAAATGTACACGCTTGCCATGTTTGATGGAGGTGAAAAAAATTTATTTTGTACAAACAGAGTAGGATGCAGATTGTATGACTGAATTTGGCTACAGATCTCTGGGGTGGTGGGAATACCACAGAGAACTTGGTTGTTCAAGCAGGTTCATGTCCCAGTTCCACTTTGCAATGGTCTTAACTCATTCTTAATTCAAATTAAGAAGTGTGTAGCAAAATGGTGCTCAAAGACAGAGTAGGTTTCACTATTATCTCCTGGATTTACATAATTAGACAGATATTTGAAATATTTTGGGTATTTGTGCAGTCTTCTGGCTTGAATAAAGTGGAAAACTATATTTCTTCTTTATGGCTTTGCTTCCTGTTAGTTAGCTCGAGCTAGGAACATGATAGTGTCCTAGTGCAAAGAAAGCCAGATTCTTTAGAGCCTATCTGTAAAGGATGTTTTCCCAAGGAAACTGAAGGAACACAATATTAAGGTAAACCCTCTTGGTTTTATTTATTTTATTATTTATTATTTGTATTTTGAAAGATATGATTTTCCTTTGATATGCTTTAAAAACCAGAAAGAAAAAGCAGGTCTTGGTGCTAAAAAATTGGCTGAGCATTCTAAATGTTCTAAATGAACATTCTAAATTAATTCTGAGGTGTCATTAAACCATTTTCTTGGATATCAAAGGAATGCAGCAGTTTTACCCTGACAGTTTCCCTAAGTCATGTTCTTTCTCTCCATAGTTATTCCAAGTACCATACTCTGCTCTCACCATGTTCCTCAGCACAGACCAGAGGGACAGAGATTCTGCAACAGCATATCGTGAGTGTGAGCTGGGCTTTCTCTTGGGGATTAGGGCTGAGTTTTATTGAAAAATCATTCTTAATCTATAGGAAGTTCCTAATGATTTGTGTCTCTAAACTGGATTTTTATAAGAATGTTTTAATATGTGATGAAAACTAATTTGTCTTCAAAGGAATTGCATTTTTCTAGCTAAATAGGAGATGTTAATATTTCATTGTCTGAAATTGTCTGATTAGCTATAAAGACTTTTTGGTTTATTGCTAGCCAGAGGAAACAATAAAATCACTCTTAATCAAGTCAAGGTAAGGAATAATGATTTCATTTAAAGGTGATTTGTAGGGGGAAAACCAAAAGACATTCAATTAAAGAAAGTATGAAAGTAATATTGAGGAGTTCATTGTTCTGGTTTTATTTTGGGTTTGTTGTTTTGTTTTGTTGGCTTCTTTTTTTTTTAGTTCATATTTCCTTAGGTTTATGTGTTTCATATTATAAATTCAAATCCCAAACTTTTTTTCTCTGGAAGAAATTTGAGAACTCATAGAACCAAGACAACCTCACCAAAAAGGAGAGTAACTTTGTGTGCATGTTCATACCAACTGAAATCTCTTTTTTCATTTCATCTGTGTTTATTTCATTAATTCTGACATACACCAGGTAGTTTAAGAGTAGGTGTTGTAATATAACTAGCACTCTGACTGCATTAGTTAAAATAATGAGGCTTCCCAGACCATATCTCTGGCTCTTCAACAATCCAAACCAGACAAACTTTTTGCTTTGAAGCGAATCAATCAGAGCAAAAAAAGTGCAGTGAAAATATTCTCAAGATTTCCTGTATAGATCATAAATTGAATGCAAGAACAGTTTCTTCCCCTCCTGCTCTCTTCAGCTCTGTTCTCATGCCTTCTTTACTGTGTAACTGCATTAAGCAAGGTAAAGAGAAAAAAGTCAAATATTACATGAAAGGTTTTTCTTAGTCTTAACTTGTCCTTTGGTGTTGCTTTAGAATAACTTGTAGGATTTTTTGTTGCATCTGTTTTCTCTTCCTGGCAAGATCCCTTTTCTCTTCCATTAGTCTTTCTAACTCTCAACATACTTGATTGAGTACGTTGAAACCCAGAGAGGCACAGTGAAATAGCCAGAAGTACTAAAAATGTAATGTCAAAAATTCTAGGTACAATATCCCCTGAGCAGCCCAATCTCTTTCCAGACACATGGAACAATTGTAATTTGCATTATCATCAACTATCTTTAAGAAAAGTCTGGGCTGGCAGTCACAGGACAGGACTAAACAGCAGGAGATTCCAGTTGTGTTATATTCTTTGGCACTGACTGTATTCTGAGTCATCTGGCCTAAATTCTAACTCAATCCATGTACCTAGTGTTTTCTATTGTCTGGTTTTATGTCTTCAGAGGCTGTGATCCAAATAACTGTGCTTTCTGATCAGCTAGTCCCGTGCAAGGCTTCATAGGCATGTGAAATTCGTGCTCATAAAAGCTGCTGAACTCTGTGGCTGAGAGGTGTCACACATTTATAGTGTCACTTTATTGTTCAGAAAGGGTTTGACTTCTGAGTGTTCAGCTGTTCTCCTAAACCAAATTAAGGTGGTGGAATGAACCATGGTTTTGACTTTTCAAATGCTGGTATTTTTGTATATGTTGATATAATATTTGCTTGGAGCAAAGTTTTCTTGTAATGGTTATGATTATGTGAGAAATTTTTTTTATCTTTTTCTTTTTTGGTAAGTGTTTTATTTAAACCTTTTTGCCTCTCCTTGGGCTTCATAGAGAATTCTTCTTGTTGATAGACTGTCTTGGATGCAGTCAGTTGTTCAGGCATTTCTGAAGAAAAACAGCTGTGTAATATGAAGTGTGCTCTTAAAAATAAGGTTGGGATCAGAAGATCCATTACCCTCTGCTGGAGACAAGCAGAACTGCTTATTATAAATGTTATTCTGCTGTTACTGTGAATGCAAGGTAGAAATACTGGATTCCAAAATTGCTTTAACATAAATCCTACTTATATTCTGGCCAAAATATAACCTGCTTCAAGGTACAGTCTGCTGGCAGATCGGCTTTCTCAGCTGATGTAGAAAGTAATACTTCATAAATTCAGAGCACACAAGAACTTTGAAGGATACCTGTTTCTCAACTCTTGCTACTACTTAGAAAATAAAGTTTCACAGTGGTTGTATTTCTGGTGCCTCTAATGATGCTTCTGAATTTTATTCTATACAAATCCTGATAAAATGCAGATGTAGAGCCCTAGACAAAGGTTATAAATGTGTAGGTGGTGCTTTGAATGAAAGGTGTGATTTGAGTGCATTGCCTTTGCAATGAGTTTGGAAGCTCTGCAACGCCCATCTGAGACCAGTTTGTGTCCAAACACTTCAGACCAGACTGGGGTTAGATTTCCACCATCTGCCAGGATTTTTGTGTGTATGGACTGAATTGCAGCATTGGTGGTAAGATTGGATGTGAAGTTTGGGGAAGGAACTTTTTTTTACTTCCCATTGGTGTAAATTAATGTTATGAGGCACCTCAGATTTTCCATTCAGAAGCAGTCTCAGTTTGGGAATCAAGTAGCAATGGTTTAAATGGTCCGAGTCTCCTAGGGAGCCTCTCTTCCCTTTTTCTTACGGGATCTTGCATAGCTACACACAGCCTGCATTACTGCAATGTCTGAACCCCTCGCAGTCTGTGTGCGTTGCCCTCCCTCTAGATGGTGAAGTATTTTTACCCCTTTACAGGGACACACAAAAAGCCACGTGTCTGAGGTCATCTAGGAAGGCTGTTAAAGATCAGGAAACTTGAATAAACATGAACCTAGGAGCTTTTGAAATGCCTGTCACTTCCTGGAGAGGGTATGATAACCACCAGGACACAACCTGCTCTGGAAGCTTCCCTTCAGAATCCCCCACAGTGCTTCTGAGAAAGGAATATGTGCCCCTGGGAGCCACTGAGAGAGAAAAAATAGGAAAAAGGCCTGAAGTTTGGGTCAGTGAGAAGTCCATTCCCTCATAAATGGGGAGACTTTGTCCCTGTCCTTAATCTGTTCGTGCATTCAGCCCTATGTATCTGTATGCAAAATGTGTAAAGAGTCTCTAGAGCTAGGACAGGAATTCAGTTTATCTCCTGGCCATGGGGATGCTGGGTATGGCCATGTTGCAGGGAAACAGGCATGGTAGGCTTGAAATCTCTCAGGGTGAGGAGGGTCTAGAACCCAAATTTCTCACCATTCACCTCAACAGAGCTGCAACACCTTGTCACGTTGTTGATTGATTTCATGAGATGATGCCCATAGTTAGATTTTTGCTTTCCTAAGTGGAAGCTTTGGTTGTTTTTTTTAGATGATCCCTTTTTCTGGTGAGAGTTAGTGATCTGAATTGTTCTCTGAGGTTGAGGTAGATAGCTCTGCCTGACTCTGGCCTTGAGCAATTAAGAACAGCACCTGCTGTTTCCAAGAACTGTAACTGTACTGCTTCCATCAACCTGAGGTAAGTATCAGTTTATTTTACAGTTGGAGGACTCAGAGGTCTGGTTAGATAAGTGTTTCACAAGTTCCTTTCAAGTTTGAGATGAACTGTCTGATGTCATGACTCCAAGTCCTGGTTTGGAAAAAATGGCATTTAACATGTGATTCCACTCTGGTCCTTGAAAGGAAAGGTCTCCATGTTATCCCCTTGTAGGTCTTAATCTCAGTATTCAGCATCTCTCATGCAGCTTGTATAGAAAAGGTTCTTCCATGGATGCTTCTTCTCAAAGATGATCAGAAAATAAATGACAAAACTCTCTTTCCTTGAAACTGTTCTAATACTGACCTTCCTGTTCTGCTGTTCTTGATATTGTTTGTTCCTGTAAAAGAAAATGGTTTGATGACATTTCTCTGCAGTGAGACAGACGAGCAAGATTCTCATCCTCAGTGCACACTTGTGCTTTCATTTTTCAGGAATGACCATGGAAGTGCTTGGGACTTTGATTGGAGCTGCACTTCAGGGGCAGATTGTGGCCAGCGCTCATGTCTCTCCCCACTGCACTGTGAATCCCTCAGTAAACACCACTGACTCCTGGCATGACACTCCCAGCATTCCAGACCCCTCAGATCCCCTGTCTCATCAAGTAAGTGTCCATGGGAACACACTAAAATATCCTACAGAGGAGGGTGGGGATGTTTCTCTAATACCCAACTGGATGAGCACGAATGTGACTTCCTTGAAATCAGGGATGCTGGAGCTGAGGCAGTAACCTTGTTGCAAACAATGCTTCCTATCTTTGCAACCCCTCCTCCTCGGTGTGACGGCAGAATTTCTCTGAGGAGCTTTGCAGGAGGTGCCAAACCTGTAAAGCAGCTGGGAGGGACGTGGCTATCGTTTGTTTTCATTAAGGGCTGAGTTACAGTTTATAGAAGCTTAGTAAGGAAAGCGTAGTTTACCCCTCCGGAAATACTCCATTCAGTTCTGGGGTCCCTAGCACAGGACGGACCTGTTAGAGCAGAGCCAGAGAAGGGTCACAAAAGTGGTCAGAAGGTTGGAGCACTTCTCCTCTGAATACAGGCTGAGACAGCTGGATTTGTTCAGCCTGGAGGAGAAAGGCTCCAGGGAGAACTTATTGCAGCCTTTCAGTACAAAAAGGGGGCTTTTAAGAAAGATGGAAGAAACTTTTAACCAAGACTTGTAGTGACAGGACAAGGGGGAATGATTTTAATCTGAAAGAGGGTACATTTACATTAGATATTAGAAAGACTTGTTTTTTTTACAGTGGGAGTGGCAAGGTATTGAAACAGGTTGCCCAGAGAAGCTGTAGATGCCCCATCCCTGGAAGTGTCCAAGGCCGAGTTGGATGGGGCTTGGATTAACCTGGGATGGTGGAAGATGTCCCTGCACGTGGCAGGGGGGTTGGAACGAGATGATTTTCATTGTCCCTTCCAACCCAAACCATTCTGTGATTCCATGAAAAAATGCTGGCTACAGGAGGATCTTTCAGTTAAGCAATGCTGATTTCCAAAGGAGTTCCCACTGGAGATCTCCTGTACAGATTAACGACAATTTTGTGACCAAAACTCTAAGTCCTATTTGGAATCTGCACTTTTGTGAAGGTACAAAGCACTGTTGGAAGTAAATGTTTGGTAACAGGCAATTAGTGGGAGCTGATCTCAGTGGTTAACATGTGGAATGAACCTAGCAATCCATGCTTGTTTATTTCATTTTCCATGGTAGACCTTTCCTGTAATTTTGCACAAATAATTTAATCTCCTCATACTTGGATTTTATGTTTTTTGAGAAACAAAGAAGGTTTTATATCTGGGAGGAAAACCTAGCACCTGGTCCAAACCTCAGTTAACACAATTTGATAGTCTTCCATTGTTTCCAGTGGTCTTGAAACAGGCCGTGAATCAAACAATTGCCTTGTGTAGTGGCTTTTTCCTGCATCACTTGTGAAATCAGCAGATTGTTGGTTCTAATTTACCAACTGCCAGATTCATCCTTTCTTTTTATACTTTCGTCTGTTGCTCTATCAGTGCAAGTACCAACCGATATGTAAAAATACATATAAATATGAAGAAGATTCTGTCACCTGAATCTAATCTAAAATGCTTGATGCAAATGAGGAAGTACATATTTGTGTCCTTCCTAATGTAGTTGAGTAGCTCCTATTATCACGCTTCAGCAGCAGTAAAGTCACAAGCTAAAGGCATGTTTTTCTCTATGGTTTGAATTTGCATACTCTGACATCAGCACTGGTGGTCCAGGAAGGGGACCAAGCCTTTCTTGCCCTATTCCCAGACACTATTCTTTGCCTCTGTGCCACCTGATCCTTGGTTTTTTTGGCACAGGCTGATTATAGAGCTGATCTGAGCAACTGTCTGGGGAGAGCTGGGATGCTTCTCTAAGTGGCCATGCCATTTTATGGCTGATTAATGTGTTTTGGAAGATGCTTGTTTGGCAACTTGTAGTGTGTGTTTTAACAAGACACAGAACGTCTTCCTGTCTTCCTTTTTAGCTGCTGGGACAATGATTTGGTATAGAACACTACTGTGTTTATTACACCTCTGTGAATTGTCGAGATGAGCAGCTTGAAAAGTCACGGGGCAAGCTGAATTTCATTGCACAGCAGGTCCCCTGTCTAAATCTGCTTCAGACTAAAATTCCCAATTTCTATTTGGAAATCTCTGAAATGGCTTTCAAGGAAAAAAATATACCATCTTGATTTATTTTCTTTCTGTCTAATGTGCTTTCCTGTCCTTTCTGAGGAAGGAGGGAGATGGAGGAAAAAAGTTCACAATGCATTGAATGTCAAATTCGTTTTAATTTGAAAAACTAGCAAAGATTCATAGCCTAAAGTGGCCAGAGTTTGTTATCTTTCATTTAACTAGGTACCAAAACTGGGAAATGATAGGAAAGCTTTTAGACACAAACATTTTTCAGATCTGAAGAAGCTGCGGTGTGACTGGAAACCTGCCCTTTGTTCACACCACACAGCAGAATACGCACCCAGCTAATTGTGCAATCAACAGGAGATGTTGGATCTTGAATTTTGGTTGTATGACTGATGGACTTGAGTTAAAAGTTGAGGCAGGACTAGGTTTATAAACTTGAAGTACCTTTGTCGGGAAATATTTAGAAGAGGGCAAATCTTGACTTTCTTTTAGTGCCCTTCAGGAGTATGACCCCGACCCTTTTGGTCACACGGACTAATTCTTAGCTGCTCAAGAGCACACCTAGTTTTAAAAAGCACTTAGTGAATGACTGATACAATTTTGTTCAGTAATGAAAAAAAGGAAGTGGAAGAAATTATTATTTTTAAGTTCTCCTGAAGTTGTTACTATAAGCTTATAAATGGATCTTTATTACTGGAAACCAAGCATGGGTATTGATAGAGTTGTAGATGGACTAACAAGTTTTGTTCAGATTTGGAGAATCTTATTTGTCCTACCATGAGTATTCTTGATAGTTTAAGCTCAGATTACATTTAATGTTGGCCTATGAAACACAACATTTAATTCAAATGCTTCAAGCAAGTTAAGAAATATGTAAAAAACAAAATATAAAATTTATAAAGGAGTCCTGTTATTATCCTTTTTTTTCAGCCCCTTCTCTCCTGACTAGGCTGCATTTGAAGCTGAAATTGCCTTGTTTAAGTGAGTTCAGATATCTCCATTACTGATCTTGGTATTCTGTGCAAGCCATGACCACAGTGTGGAAGTACTCTGTGTATAATTTATACCTCTGATATAAAAATCCCCAAACCTTTATCCCGTATAAAGAATAGTCCTGCATTCCTTTATTTCACTGTGTTATTTTCTGAAATGTAAACATCTTAACAAAAGCTGTTTTCTTGAAAATTTTCTATTCTTACATGGTTCATCTGAACACGTTTGCATCTATACTAAGTGTCTTTATATTTGGAAGTACATTCTTGTAATTGCATTTTTTTACCAATTTCTTCTTAGACTTACAATAATTTCATCTACAATATATAACCAATAATTTGGAATTCAATTTTCCTATCAAATAATCATTGTTTCATAAAGCTCTATAAGCAGTACTTACTTTATCTTTGATAACATAATATAAAGTAAATTATTACATCATACTAAAGCAAAATATTTTTTTAAAGCTTTAATCCAAAGTAAGTGTAGTGAGAGTTAGAAACAATAAATGTGATCTGGTGGTGTGGAAGGTATCCTTGTAGGCTTTGCTCCCCTGGCTAAAAGGAAGCAAAGATTTCTGTATTTGCTTGAATATTCCACTAAGTAACTGGGAAAACCAGCACGCAAGCTACCATATTCTCAAAACAATGGCATGTAATAATGAATTTCTAAAATTCATTATTAACATTATTATCATCATTTATAAATGCAGAAATTGTAGTAATTATGTTTACATCAGTACTGAGGACTCTCCCATCCACCATGAAATTCTAAATTGCAGTCTGTGTAGCCAGATCAACTGGACTCTGAAAATTAGAATACCTCTGTGGATAATGCATGGTTTTGATTAGGTGATTGTGTATGTCTGTAGTTAGTCTCAACATAAGCAAATTTTTTAAACATTCAGTTTGCCAACACAGTAACCCTTTTGTTCACTGCCTCTTTTTTTTTCTTTTCCCCAAGAAATATATACTTCTGTGCCCTGAATTTATCCTAAAGCAGGTGTGGTTTATAAACAAACTGCAGAACTGAACATTTTTTGCAGAGGTAGCAGACAGGCAGCTGGCTGTACGCAGATGGGCATTTCTTCATTTGCAGGTGGCTCACCAAAAAGAGACTGAAATTTTCATAACTTTCATTCTCCTGTCACAATTTCAAATGTCTCTTCTTCCTTTTCAAAGGCAAAAGTTTACATGATTGCAGCAGGGGTCATAGCAGGTGTGTACCTTCTTGGAATTGTCGTTCTTTTTCTTGGAGTAAAGGAAAGGGATGGTAAGTTATATTTATACATGCCTTGATTTAATAATAGTTATTTCACATTCATTTATTGAAAATATTTTTATTTTATGTGTTGTGCTTCTCTTAGATCCTTATGCCTTAAATTCAGACCAAGCAATTCCGTTTTGTAAGGGGCTTGCACTCACCATGAAGCATGGTCCGTACGTGAAGCTTACAGCTTCATTTCTTCTCATCTCCACAGCAGTTCAGGTAACTTCAGACCCTCTCACTCTGTGTGTTGGCCTCATTCCACTCCCAGCATGGGAGAGTCTGAAATGCAAATAACCTTTGCCTGGCGACTGGAGGGGTGATCTAGGGGGTGGTGCCTTCCCCTATAAATCAGTAGGGAACCAGAGTCCTCGTTTGGTACCTGGGGTCCTGTGTGGCTGGAGATGGTTCTTAAAAAGGAGAAGCAAAGCCAAAGTCCTGACCATTTAAAGATTTTCTTTTTCTTTTCTTTCTTTTTCTTTTTCCTTTTTTTTCTTTTTTTTTTTTTCATAAAAGGTGAAGAACTAGTCCCAGTGACCTGGACTGGGTCATTCTGTGTTATCCTGCCACAGTCTCCTGTGGTTTCAGTTGCTTAGAGAATGCTTTTTCTCTTCTCTTTGTTCCTCTCTCTGTGTGCCCTGCTTTAAACCATTGCCCCTTTCCTTTGCGTAGGTGGCTGCTCTCAGACAGTGCCTGAACTGGGTCTTGTGGAGTCTTTTGTGATGGAAGGCATTAGGTCAGAGTAAGAAGACATTCAGAGGCAGGAGGTCTCACCTGTGTCAGAGTTAGGTAGAGCTCATTTTGAAATGAAGACCTGCAATTGGATGTGACTCTCACGAAAAGATGTGGTGCATCCTCTCAGAGAGAGAAGCTGTAGAAAAGCCACTCAGTAAGGAACTCTCACTCTCCATAAGTTCAGCAGGCTTTTTAAGCTTGATTTTTTAGCTTTGTTCAACTCAGTAAATATGCTAATTTGATGTGAACTTGTACATATCAGTTGAAATTTGCTTTGTTTTGAAAAGCAAATAATTTTCACAATTTTGCCAACAGACTCTTAGTCACGTGAGCCATTGATGAAGTGAGTATCAGGACAGAAAGCAGGAGTATGACATGTAAGAGAGCAGTGCTGTGCTCACCAGCAGTCCGGGTGAATTATTAAGTTCCGTGGAAGGGCTGCTTAAAAATTTGTTTGCCAAAGAAGCACTGAACTTTTTTGTTGGCCTGGATTTTGGGCACAGCATCTGTTAGTCCTTGCTGGAATACCCAAGGGTGAGAAACAATAGCAGAAGTTATTTCTGCTCATGTCTGGGAGCTGCAGGTACTGTGAGCAAATGCAGAGACAGGGAGAAGATGAAAGATGAAAGGTCCTTTATTGTCCACAACCTTCCAGCATCCACTCAGTCAGCAGGGATATAGAGCACATCTGGTTGCTGGCAGCCAACTGCTGGCTGACAACACTCAGAGAGAAAAAGATCTTCTGTCAGTCCATATCTCTTTGTTTTGCTATTTGTGCAGACTGAAGGGAAGGTGTGAGGGGAGGCAGAAGCTGGAAGCTGTGTTACTTCAGCTCAGCCAACATAAGCAACCCTTGCTGCTTTTACTTGAGGGAGGGACACTGATTTTGTGGAATTTAGAGAGTGGATTGCTGATCAGCAAAAGGAATGGGCAGGTAAAAATGTGTTGGCCATAATTCCAGAGTGTGATATCCTATATCTAAAATGAAGGCAGCATAAACAGGGGCACAAACTAGGGAAAGCTTTTTTGGCAATGGAGATGGGATACAACTTTTTGGATATCCTAATTTATATACAGATGATTGGCCACCTCTAATCTACAAGCACACAAAGGAGCAACAATTGATCATGCTGCTGTGGCATGAGTATTAAATCCTCCTCAGTCACTCTACTTCTGCAGAATTGCTGGAGCTGGCCCTCCATCGTATTCTGGTGTTCAGAATCCCCCTGAGTTCTGCAGAAGCATGGTGGTGGCAGTGGCTTCACCTGTCATATAACACAGTGCAGCTAGAGCCTCCCATCTGATGAGGATTCAGACGTAGGGAAATATCTGGCCCAAAGCTACACTCCATAGCTGAGGCTGCATACAAAACCAGCTGCTTTACCACAGGAAGTTGGCAGGAGTGTTATTGCAGCTGAAAAGTTACTTGTTTTGGAGTCAGAGCTTCTGGAGAAAGATTTATGGGTGCGCTGTGGAAAAGAAAAGGCAGTTTCTTGCAGTAGCCTGCAGCTGTGACAACACAAGGCAATTGGGACGTAGGGAATAAAGCCTCGAGACAGAGTCCTTTCATAGGATCATTTCTGTTTTGGTCAATTTTATGCTCTGTTAGGTGTGGTTTACCTCTTGCTTGCCCCAGCATTATTGGCATGTTATTCCAGTGATAACGGGACAGTCACTGCTGCTTTAAATTGTTGCACACAAGGGAAGAACGACACTCCCAAATCCTACATTTCAAAATCAGTCACGGACTATATCTGACTAATATGGGATGTGATGTTCATTTTTGTTTTGTTTCTTTGTTTTAATTTTCCTTTCTCTTTTGGTGGTCACCAAATGTCCTCTGTTCAACAGCTGGAGCAGGGCAACTTTGTCCTGTTCTGCACTCACGCTGCCGGCCTCCGCAATCACTTCCAGTATTTGGTGGTGACCATCTTGGTGAGTTGCACTTCTCTCCCGAGTGTTACCTGGTTCTCACTAGTCTTTGGCACAAAATAACAGAAGACAAGAAGAGTTTTGTGTTTCAGCAGAGCTGTTAGGAAGCTACACTATCTTTTGCATTGTCTGTTTGAAATGAAGTTGGTGTTCCCTACTGTACTTCTAAAAATGTAGTGGTTTGGAGCTTTTAATTCATTCCTGGTTGGTTTTACCTGTATGCAATTTTCTGCTGCTATAAAGGGCAAAAGCTGCTTCTAGAAAGGAGGTCTGGAATTTTGCCTCCTTTTTGCCTTTCCCCAATCTTATGTGGTGAAAATCAAACAACTTTAATTTGCATGTTCATACATATGACTCTTCTGAACTAGGCAGCTTGAAAGGATAAATATTTAAAATATCCAGAAATACGAAGATTCCTCTCTAGAACAATTGACAGTGTGATAACAAGATGCTTTTGCAGAACCTGTTTTCTTGACATGCAGAGGTAGAATTCTGCTTGCTTAGGTGATACTTATCCTTTTCCACATTATAAGACATATCTTTTCCAAAACCATTAAAACCAAGATGTTGGAGAGCAGAAGAGGAGTGTTGGGTATCTAAAGGCTCTGCAAATGATGGTCACTGAGAAGAGAGACAAGAGACAGTAGAGTTAAGTAAATAAAGACTGAAATATAACTGTAACAATTAGATGACATTTAAATAAAGGCCAAGTGTGAGACTGCCATTAGTGGCAGTACTTCAGTGCATTGGCTGCCTGTGGTTGTTGCTGCTGTGGGTGAGTATTTCAGTACCTGAAAGAGTAATGTGGACTGCAAGCAACTAATTCTCTTACTGATTGTGTTTTAGAAGGGACACATAGTATGGAATATGTACTTTGAGTGTATCTTAGGATAAGTTTATCTTGCACTTCATGTTTCTTCCTGTGCCATGGTGTAGAGCTAAATTCACTCATCATTTGTCAGGTTCAGGCAATGTGGCAAAAGGCATTAGCACAAAGTGTGACTATTTGCAGTGTGTTTGAACTTTAATGGCTGAGCACTGCTGTGGCTCACATTAGAAAAGGAAATTTTAAGACACTGCCTTCTGATACTTGGCTGTGGAAAACCCTCTCATGGACATCTTAATAACGAATTTTAAAAAGTCACTCAGAGGATGAAGGGAAACAAGAATCTGCATGTTCACCTTCCTTTCAGGCCTTTATGTACTAAACAAAAAGATGTCTGAGCTCTACAGCTGAAGAAGACAGTGGTAGTGAGCACAGTACAGATATGGTTTTTGTCCCTTGCAGGTATCAGCAGCTGTGAGCGTTCCCTTCTGGCAGAAGTTTCTGCAGAGATTTGGCAAGAAGTGTGCAGCATGTGGGATTTCGGTAAGCAAATCCTCTGAGGGAAAAAATTCTGCTTGTGCTCATTTCATTTGACAACTGGAGCCACTTCAGGAGCTCTTTCAAGTGCTTGTAACCTCAATCTATGTGAAATTCGCTCAGTTCCAGAGTTTGTTTTAAATCATTATACCAAATTTCAGACAGATTCAAAGTTTCCAAGGGAAACTTTTGAGAAATTGATTGAAGCTGGAGGGAGGTCCCAGTTTAAGAATCTGCACAAGCTCTCCTCATTTGACTGCTCTCAGAAGTGAGCCTCAATGAGGTTTTATAAATTCAGATCTGAGTTGCCTCATGTTGTCAAATTATCTGTTGTATAAGGCTTGTTTTGTCTTTGTTATATGGTGCTGAGGTGTCTGCTTTGGTAATTCAGTCCCATGGAAGGAAACAAAACTCTGTTACACATCCTGCTCTAGGAGCACCCACATCCCTCTGAATAGGGAGGGACAGTTATTAGTGAAGTAAAGAAAAAGGTGACCAACCTGAGAAAAGAAGCCCAGTTTAACTCTGACACAGCTCTGCAAAGCCAGCTCAGTGAGTCTGCCCTTGCCACTGATGGATTATTTTAAGTCCCTTACTTAGTGCAGGCAGCAGCAATTTTCTGTCATCATCCTCAGTGAGTTATTGTGTAGGCCTGTTCCTCCCCATTTTCCCCCTGTTTACCTTCAATTACTTATGAAAGAGGAAAGAAAAATTGCCTTGTGCACAACAAAGCAGGAAGACTTGAAAAATCCAGCCCAAAGCTGTATGTCAAAATCTGAACAAAGCTGAAAAATTTAGGTCTGGTGACAGTCATTGAATAGAGTTGAAGAGTTATAATTTTTGGAATTAAAAGCTGTGTTGGAATGACTTCCAGGGAATCAGAAGTAACTTTAAAGACCGAGTTCCAAATATGCTGAATTGTTACGTGTTTTGAAGAAGCTTGAATCTGGAATTCAAGCCCCATCCTTATTTCTTTTTACCACTTGACAAAAGAGAATTGCCAAAAGCAGTACTGGCCCATTGACTAGACCTGGGAATGCAGATTTCCTCCTTAGGAAATCTCCTGCACTGTCTACTTGGCCACAAAAAAAGCTTTCTTCAACCAACTTGGCTCTATAAATTTAGTTTTACATGACTGGAAAGCCTGTCAGCACCTCTGTAAACATGGTTTAACTTAATTTTACAGTTGAGTTGCTTGACTGTTATGGTCTAAGTGGGGGATGGATTGAAAAAAAGCCACCTCTCTGTTTCACCTTGTAGACATTTCTCAGGGGACTCAGTGTGTGCTCAGTGATGGATTTTGTGTCTGACAATGCATCACAGGAGTTTCCTATACTACCACCTTTGTGATCTGTACAACTAATCTGTACTCTCCCACTATGAAATAAAAGCACATCATTTAAGGCTCCTAAGTTTGTCACTGGGGAATGTTCTACTGGAAGGCAAGGAGACAGGGGAGAAAATATTTTTTTTTTTCCTCTAAAATCTCACTCAGCTTTCAGGGTGAACATGTGAAAACCTCACTCAGCTTTCAGGGTGAATATGTGATTCGAAATTCAGTTTTCTGAAAAAAAAGTCACAATGCTCCAGACTAATTTTTCCTGTTAAGGTGATTGATTCTATGTTGAAGAGAGCCCTCAAAGAGTTTAGAAGCTGGTAGATAAGCAACAAGAATCTTGATTTTCTTCCACTGATATTTTTCCCTTTTTACCCATTCCTCCACAAGAGGTGACCAACAAGTCTAACTACTGATTAAGTATCTAAAGTTCCTAGAAGTTTAAAGCCAAGACTTTCTGGAATTATCAGGAGTTATCCTGCTCCCAAGCAGGGTCCTTGATAGCATTCTTCCCGTGACCAGGTTGGTGCACAGGCTAGAAATTATTCTCTTCTCTTTATTTCCTTCAGCTGTGTTAATTTGGGTGTCTGCTCTGCCCTCACGGGGCAAACATTGAACTTACACTCAGTAAGTCTCAGCTGGTGACTGGAGGTGAAGTTGTCATGAGAAATTTTTAAAAGTGTGGCATCTTTGTTCATAGTTTTGGCAAGGTGTCTAAAACCAAAAAATGGCTCTCTCCCACAACTCTGGCTTCTGTCTTAGCCAGTAATATCTTCTGGCTGTGGGTTTTGGAGGATTTAGTAAAAATAAAAGCACCTCCTCATAGATATGCAGTTGTTTATTTGCCATCTATGAGCACTGTGCAGCATGGAGAGATGCCTTTGGACGAGTCCTGGCTCTGCAGCCCCATTTCCACTCTCCCATCCCGTCTCCACTCACATCCTCCCTGCACCTTTTCCTGATTTGCCCTTCATAATGTGCTGCTGCACAGACCAGTACCACCTTCAGCATCCCAGCAGGGTCACCTTCCACAGGGCTGTCAGGAATGGATGGAAGGCATGGGGTAACCGTAGGATGTTGTTTATAACTCAGAGGGCAGTAGCCCTGTGACGAGGGAGCAGATGCCAATAACAGAGTATTTGCTTTACAAGTAAGAAAGAAGGAGCTGCATTAGCTGTTTATTGCAGTGGGAGCACTGCCCCCCTGACTGCGCTGCCCCTGCACGAGTCAGACTTTCGGGCATTGTAACCTCAGTCCTGCCGGCCCTGCTTCCCTTTCTCTAGCAAATTCCAGTTACAATGATTATTATTATCAATCTAGAAGGTTTTTTTTAAGTGCTTTGCTTTCTGAGTGGGTGCCCCATGCGGAGCATAAGGCAGTCATAAAATTGCTTATAGACAACATAAAATCTTGTATTGCTGGAGTGCTCTCTTGTGGTGAAATAACGATTTTGCCACAACACTGGGCTAACACGGATTATCTGTGTTGGGAACTTGCAGTCAGGAAAAGGTTATTTTCTGCCTCCTTAGCTTGGGAGCACATGCTTTGGATGGGAAATGCATTTAAAACATAAATATAATGGATTAGGCCCCAGGACTCCCAGAATCACTTATCATACAGAACTGTAAATAGCAATGCTTAGGGGAATCACTCTCTGAGAAAGCTCTTCTCATACCCTCAGCTCCCAAGCTGCACGTATAGAGGATTGAAACACTTAATGTTAAACTAATCCCCCATCATTAAAAAGCCCTGTAGATAAGCCCCTGGTTCTGGATTCTACATGTGCTGCTGTGCCTGTGGTTCACAGGCGTGGGAGGTGGAGCGTGTGATGGGTCTAGGACAGCTGGGCAGTAGGCATTCAATCAGCATTTAAAATACTGGATTTTCAATCCTGTAAGCCCATTGCTTCAAGTTGAAGTTGAAGAAATCTAGTGACTATGAGTACTGCCAGAAAACAAATCCCGAGCATCCCAAATTAATTTGGTTTTGAGGGTAATGTCTGTGACTTGTCATGCAATGTCATGAGTGGATCCAGCTGTGTGGAGTGGAGTAAACCACCCTGACTTCTGGGTTTAGTTATTGCTGAGTATGTATATGGCTTTAAAGTGGTGATTGGAAATGAAAGCAAATTCTTCTTCATTCAAGATTGAAGGTGATCCGTGAAATGTTATATTTACAGTTTAAAATGACCACTGAAGCCCTGCCACTCCCCTTGAAATGCAGTGTGAGGGTGTTTTAAGGCATTGTCTCTAATAGTAAATTAAATAGTTCCACTGGCCTAGAACAGAAACTGACATTTGGTCATCTCTGTTACTCATCTGGCAGAAAAATCTTTGCTCAAGCTGATTAGTGATCTCCTGAGAATTATCACTGTTCATGGATAAGGCAAGAGCAGCTGACAGTATCTACCTGGACTTGTGCAAAGCATTTGACACTGTCCTGCATGACATCCTTGTCTGTAAGCTGGAGAGGCATGGATTTGGTGGATAGACCACTCAGTGGATAAGGAATTGGCTGGATGGTGGTACCCAAAGAGTTGTGGTCAATGGGTCAATGTCCAAGTGGAGATCAGCGAGGAGTGTCATCCCCAGGGGTCTGTATTGGGGCTGGTGCTGTTTAACATCTTTGGCAGTGACACAGTGGGACTGAGGCACCCACAGCAGGTGTTCTGGTGACACTGAGCTGTGTGGTGCAGGTGACACTGAGCTGTGTGGTGCAGGTGACACGCTGGAGGGAAGGGGTGCCATCCTGAGGGGCCTGGACAGGCTGGAGAGGTGGGACTGTGGGAACCTCATGAAGTTCAGCAAGGCCAAGTGCAAGGTCCTGCACCTGGATCAGGGCCATCCCAAGCACAAACACAAGCTGGGTGGAGAATGGATTGAGAGCAGCCCTGAGGGGAAAGAAATGGGGGTGTTGGTTGACAAGACACTTGAGATTACCCAGCGATGTGCACTTGCAGCCTACAAAACCAAACGCCTCAAAAGCAGCGTGGGCAGCAGCTTAGGGAGGTGATCCTGCCCCTCTGCTCCACTCTCGTGAGACCCCCTCCTGCCATGCTGCATCCAGCTCTGGGACCCACGACTTCAGAAGGACATGAACCTGATGGAGTGAGTCTTAAGGAGGGCCACAAAAATGATCCGAGGGTTGGAGCACCTCTCCTGTGAAGACAGGCTGAGAGAGCTGGGGTTGTTCAGCCTGGAGAAGAGAAGGCTCTGGGGAGACCTTAGAGCCCCTTTCAGTGCCTAAAGGGGACTGAAGAGCTGGAGAGGGACTTTCTACAGGGGCATGGAGTGATAGAACAAAGGGGAATGATTTTAACCTGACAGAGAGTAGATTTTGATTAGATATTAGGAAGAAATTCTTCCATGTGAGGGTGGTGAAGCCCTGGCACAAGTTGCCCAGAGAAGCTGTGGGTGCCCCATTCCTTGAAGTGTTCAAGGCTGGGGCTTGAACACTTGGATGGGGCTTGGAGCCACTTGGTCTAGTGAAAGGTGTCCCTGCCCATGGCAGGGGACTGGAACAAGATGATCTTCAAAGGTCCCTTCCAACCCAAATCATTCTATTATTCTATCTGGGCACAGTTTGTGAATCAACCACTTTAGGGCTCTTCACAAAAAGTGTTTATATGGCTGTAGGTCTTTCAGAGAGCACGAATGTTTAGGAGTATGAACATGGCCACAGTCTGTGAGTTGGCTTCAAGACTGGTAAATAGGCCCTTGGGTCTGTTTAATTTATTAGATCAGTTGTAGTCCTAATACTGCTAAAAGACAACACTACTATCACTTGCCCTACTTTTCTCCAATTATTCTGGGTAGTTAAGTACAGATTGGCTCAGGGCTCCTTGGAAATGCTGTTTCACCAAAACACTGAAGTGTGAGACGTTGCTGTGTGTGAACTGTTCTGTAACCAAGTTTTTTATTTTGAAGGGAACAATCTGTATAGCGTTGAGCAGTGCATGCTGTAACTCAGATGTAATGCTTTTCTTCCTCAGTGGATGATTCCTTTTGCAGTCATGCTAGTGACCATTCCAAACCTGATCCTGGCTTACTTCGTGGCCTTCATCTCTGGTCTGAGCATTGCAGCATCTCTTCTGTTGCCATGGTAGGAGAATATTACATTTGAGGGAGGGAATGAATGTGTTTCTGCATTACAGGTATGTACTACTGCATGGAATTTGCCTCTGAAAGAGGCAGAATATGGAAAGAGTCACTTTTCCAAGAATCTCTTTTTGGTTTTATAATGGATGCAATTTGAAAAGATGTGACCTTGGTTTCCTGTTGTTAACAGGTTACATCTGTAACTGTAGCTGTTCTTTGTACATAAGAGTATGTAAATTAATCAATAATCTAAGTAGCTATAGAACTTGTGATAACATTACTTCAGGAATTATGAAGTTAGGAAAATCAATTAATGCTGATCAATTAAGGATGTAGCAGAGGACACATACGGCAAACTATGCCTAACCTTAATTTTTATAAAGTCATGTAGTTATAGAACAAGGGGTAATGGCTTTAAATTGAAAGATGGTAGATTTAGATTAGGTTTTAGAAATAATTTCTTTACTCTGAGGGTGGTGTGGCCATGGCACAGGTTGCCCAGGGAAGCTGTGGAGGCCCCATCCCTGGAAGTGTTCAAGTCCAGGTTGGATGGGGCTTAGAGCAACCTGATCTAGCAAAAGGTGTCCCTGCCTGTGGCAGGGAGTTGCAATGAGATGATCTTTAAAGTCTCTTCCAACCCAAACCATTCCATGATTCCGTGTGTCCCTGCTTGAGCAGTCCTCTGTTATAGATCAAACAACACAAGGTTATGACAAAAAAACCCAAGGATTCAAGGTCCTTTGCACTTGAGGACTGACAGTAAGTGGGGGAAAACTACTTAAGGATGAGCATGGTGGGACATTTCCTCTTCAGATTAAATAATTATTACTGAGGTCACATTAACCAGAAAGCAAGACCATTGCTGAGAGCACTGTTTTTCATAACTTGTTTATATAATGCCCTGAAAACTCGAAGATATCATGGAATGCATAGTTTGAAATAAGCTGTCAGACTACGTAAGCTTTTCTGCACAGAGGGCAAGAAGCCCTTTTTTTCCAACAGTAAATGATTATATATATTGGAAATAAAATATCAATTCACAATTGACATTTGAGCAGCTTCCATTCTAATTCCCCATTACCAAATTCAGTCTCTTTGTAGTAGAGAGAGAATAGGCTTCACTGGTTTCTGAAAATGCTACCTTGTCAAAAGAGTTATTTCAGAGTACAACTATTCAGAGGTTCAGAATCCCTTGAAATCTTAAGACACATGGGGGTTTTTTGCTGTTCTTTTTTTTAATATCGCAACTTCTGATTGGAATGACAGGCACTCTAGGAAATTCTGTCACCCCTCAAGTGTTTGATGGCTTTTCAGTGGTTTTCTACATTGTAATATGTGGCCATGCTTTTCTCACACATTTTTTGCCCTCCTTTCCAGCAGTAGAACCTTTTGAACTGTATTCTTTCATGTGCATGACTACATCAATCATCTTAAAAATGGAGGAAGGCTGTGCTCTATTTCATTAAGTTTGGACTTTGAAAAGAAATTTTGGCTTGAGTTTTTCTTTTATGTTGCTCACTTCTAGGTCAATGCTGCCTGATGTTGTTGATAACTTTCGCCTGCAGAATCCCCATGGAAAAGGACATGAAACCATTTTCTATTCTTCTTATGTTTTTTTTACTAAGATGTCAGCAGGAATTGGCTTAGGAATTTCTGCAGCAGGACTGGAGTAAGTAACACTGCATTTCCACTTAGTGGATCTACTCTGAAAGCATTCTGAGGTTACTACACTTTTACCCTCTGGAGTTGATTGCCTTCATGCCCTGAGACTGAACGTGCCAGCAGCTCCAGATGGCTGACCACTAAAGACAGGATTGTTGCCATCTAGGCCAGGCCACCGAGCATTAAGTTACCTGCCCTGACATATTTCTGTTGAGAAAAGCTGGCTTCCCTTTAGATTTTCCTCTTTTCAATTACTCATGTAAATTTTAGTGGCTTACATGAATAAAGAACTAAACATGCAAGTGCAGCAGAAGAAGGTCCCCCACAAGCAATACAGCTGCTTTGTGCCTTCCCTGTTGCACCTGGGCTGGACTATCTCTATGAGCTTCTAAGTCTTTACATGGATTTGAGTGCTTTCAGGGGTGCCAGTGGCCTGTTCATCACAAAAGGGTCACCAATTGCTGCATGGTTTTAGGGAACTGGATACTGATCAGAGTCAGGAACAGCCTTTCCCACAGCTCTGCCCGTCACCCAGACCGTGTCACTTTGGGAGATGGTTTATGGTCTCTTTCCCCCTTGTCTTGTCTGTTCTGACTAGACAGGTTGGGAAAGTGGCCAGACATCCCCTGCTCTGCCTTTGTGCAAGACCTGGCTGAAAGGGCCTGTGCCTGTCCCTGCTACAGCACACAATAAACACTTAGAAGGGAAATCTAGCCCTTGGCTCCAGATTAGGTTTTGGTAACCAGAATGTTTTGCTTGGGGGCCTTGAGCTGAAATTGCTAAATAACAGGCAATGCTTGGCTGAACATTTTGGGCTTAGGAATTTTAGCTGCTTATTGCTAAAACCCTCAAACAATTCGCTGTTCCCCAATTAGTCCCTTTTCAATTGCATTCCAGTTGGGTCCCAGCAATTTGCCAAGGCAGATGTTTGTGGGAGAACACAGAAGACAGAGTGATGCCAAATGAGCTGTAGCTTTCATTAGGTGGGTGTTCAGAGGAAAAACTCATTCCACAAATTTGGAATAGGAATTTGAGTATATCAGCAGCTGTGGGACTGCATGGAAGCCCTGAATCAATGAAGTGTAAGTGTGTACCTAACTCTGAGCACTTGAGTAAATTTGTCTATCTTGAGATGAGTGCTTAAGCGTGTGTTTAAATTAAAGTTAATTATTGCTGTTGAAATTGGTCAAATTACTTGCATGCTTTTAAAGCAGAGCTTGAATACTTTGCTGAATATTAATAGGAAACATAAAGCAGATCAATTTCACAGAACCACAGAATCACAAAATCACAGAATGGGTAGGGCTGGAAGGGACCACAGTGGCTCATCTAGTTCCAACTTTCCTTGCTCAAGCAGGGTTATCCCAGAGCACATGGCACAGGATTGTGTCCAGATGGTTCTGGAATATCTCCAGTGAGGGAGACTCCATACCCTCTCTGGGCAATCTGTTCAGTGCTCAGTCACTGCTCAGGAAAGAAGTTCTGCCTCATGCTCAGGTGGAAATTGCTGGACATCAGTTTATTTCCTTACATGGGATTCCACAATCCTTCCTTTAAAAGTATGCACATAATTTGATCAATTTCAACAGCAATAATTAACATTATTGTTATAAATAATAGCAAGAAAATACAGAGGTAATGCAGTTATCTGAAGTCAAGCACAAAAATGAGGTTTGAAAAACACAATTTGAAATTTAGTGGGGAGAAGGAAAAAAGACAGATGTAGGGAAAATGGGAGAAAAGTCTTGAAGAGCGTTGGGGGAGAGAAGAAAATCTCCAGGTGAACAACAGCCTTTTAGCTTTGGACATTTGTTTCCATTTCTTTAGGTTTACTGGATACAAGCCAGGGATATGCAGACAGTCAGATGATGTGATCCTCACGCTGAAACTCCTCATTGGAGCAGTCCCTGCCATCCTCATCCTTTTAGGTTTATTTATACTCCTTTTCTACCCTATCACTGAAGAAAGTCGGAAAGAAACAAAGCTTGCCCTTGAAGAGTTAAGGTAGGTTTGGATCTGCAGTAAAACAGCAGCAACACCACCACAGCAGCTCTTAATCATACTGGGAAAATGATCATTTTATAATGAGAATATAAATATTCCTTGCAGCAAAACAAAACAATGTGCTCTTAGTCAAATTATTAAGAGAATGGAACCATTGCATGTTACCGTATTTCTTTTCTGTAGTGTAGTACAACCTGCTTAGAGGACCATTTATCAGAAGTATCAGCAGCTTTATTTTACTTTTCCTCTGGAGTGCTCACAAAGCACTCTTGTGGTACATTGTTTCAGGCCAGAAAAGAGGAATATTCTACATAGTTTAAATTCGTGGGGGAAATGTGAATAGTTACAATTTACTTTTATATAGAAGAACATGCTATTGTTGACTGCATTCTTGGTGTTTATGGAATACAAGAAACATCCAAACCATTTAGAAACGTAGGCAGAAAAGAGTGTGGGATAAAAAAAGAGGTCAGCTTTGAGCTATTCTTTCCCTTTGTACCCTATCACTCTCCCTTCCTTCCTTTTTTTCCTTTTCCAAGGAAAATCTTGTGTAGCTCAGGCCTCTCTGCAGACTGGAGGGGACAGGGTAAATAATCTAAAATGGGACTGGTCCCTCTGTTCAGGAGCTTCAGTCATTGTCCAGAACAACCACACCTTGCTGGAAGTTCTCAGCTGTTTGAGGTTGCCAAGCTGAGCTTGATTAGGCAGCAGTGAAAGCCAGAAGTGTATTCATGTGTCGTTCGTTCTGCTTTTAACAGGAGGAGCCATCAAAGCACAGAGAACTTGGACAGCCACAAAAAGGACACCTCTGTCTGAAAGCTCTGAACTCAGTAGCTTTCCAAATACAGACTCAGATCCCACCAAAAAACTCTGTGAGAGCTTCCCAGGTCATTTCTCTGCTCACGTTTTATCAACAAGGACAAAGGATGATTCTGACATAGTCAGTAATGAAATCAAGAGAGGACACCATCGTGTAAATATACACCTAACTCCATGCACTGTGCTAAAAAAGACATTACACTTGTTCTGAAATGCAAGCTATTGAAGGCTTGGGGGTTTTTTGTTTGCTTTTCAATGATTAATGGGATGCTGTGATCTTGTTGCATGGGAGATTTTATGCATTTGTAGGTCAAGGGGAAAAAAAAAAGGTGTAAATGTGACCAAAGAATTTTTGAATGTTCTGAACTGGAAAAGACTCACAAGGGTCATTGAGTCCAATTCATGATGCACCATCCAAATATTAACTCACAATATATTTCGCCCGTGGAGGCTGGGGTGGATTTTGAGCACTATCTCTACCTGTAACTTGCACACTCCTGTGTTTGGAAAGCACTTGGGAACCTGAAGTATACTATATAAAGTTAGGATTTATATTGTTTTGAAATGAAGCAAATCACTGATGCGGGCATGTTTTGAGGATTTTTTTTTTTCATTTTTTTGAAAGAGATTTTGAGGTAATTTAAGTTTATGGATTCCATAAGAAATAGAACCTCACATTTCCCATTACTCATGTTTCTTGTTTCTGAAGTCTGTAAATTCACTCTCTGTCAGAGAGTGACAACTTAACATTTTCAAAATCAACATCTCCCCTGAGGATATGAAAAATCAGTAGTCTGTTCCAAAAATTATGTAATTTAGATTTCTTTAAATTTTGGCCTTTCAGTAATCACAACACCCATTTCTTACACGGTGCAGGCTCGCTGCCTCACAAAACACCGTGGCATGAGTATTAATCTCAGACTGTGCCTATTTTGTAATAATGAGGCTACACCTGCCTTTTAAATGGTGATTTTTTTCAGTCAAGGATGTTATTGTGCTTTGGATACATCAACTGAAACCTCATTTCTATGATAGATTTACACTGTTGAGCACACTTTTTAAATGAAAGACACACCTAACCTCGGGCACCTTCTGGAGCACTGAAGTTCAGACCTGTTCATTCCTGGCTTCTGTAGTCAGTGCGGGTACAGAGACCTCCAGAGACTGGCTCCAAGCCTAAGCTAAAATGACTGGACTCTGAAGACGTATCTAAATCTGGAAGGGAGAGTGAGGAATCCAAGAGGTTTGTTCACCCTGAAGAAATTAGCACAATGCAAGACAAGACATCATCCCACTGCCTTCACTGTGTGATGGTGTCAGAGGTGCCTTTTTGCTGTGCCAGAAGTGCCTTTGCAGGACAAGCTTGCTGCTGCGCAGGAGAATCTGGAGAAAGCTGCCACCTGTAATTTGCTCAGGGCCAGCCGGGAAGTGGCTCACGGTGCTGGGACTGGAAACTGGGAAAGCTTTTGCTGAAGGACACTGGGAAGTAAAATCAGCACAGCCATGGAGTGTCTCTTTAAGTTTGATAGTGAAACCTTGTCAGGCAAGTTTGAAGTCAAAGGCCTTATGAACCGTCCTAATTCAGCAAAATGCTGAATTAAGACAATTCATAAGGCCTTTGACTTCACTAATCATGAGGGAGCTTCTAAGGATGTACTTTGAGTGTGTGCGGTTAAGAGTTAACTGCATTTCAGATTTCTGTTGACTTGACATCTCAGGCTGGGGGTTTTTGGGTTTTTTTCTTATTTCAGTTTTTGTACAAACCAAGATATGTATGCCTGGGGCATATGTGTTTACAACAATAAAAACCATAAGCCTGTTTACAATTTTGAGTCTGAGGGAATTTGAAATAGCAGATTTACTGCACTTTGAAGTAGGTAACTTATGTAGCAATATCACATAGCTCCAAAACATCACAGAGAACAGTTTGGGGCATTCAATTTATTCTGTAATATTTGTGTATTTCTGAATAGTCATGGTTAAAATAACCAGAAGCCCCAGTAAAGGCTATTGATGTTTTTTAATGGGTTATGTTTTCAGCTGCTATAAATCTGTAGCTACAAGGCAGTGGGTCTGTGTCAGTTTATATAAACTTAATACTTAGCCCAGTGATAAAAGGGCTGCAGAAACTGCTGGCTGGGGTTGAGTGGAGTCATTTGAATGTGGCTTAAGATATTATTTCTAGATCAGTTGTGCCGTTGCCTCTAAAATTGCATAACACTCAATCTGAATTCAGACTCTTAGAAGGTAAACTTGGTTGATTATAAACTATTTTCTTCTTCTCCAGAGAGACAATGTAATCTTTAGCTCACTGGAATGTATTCAGTCCTCACTTTACATGTGGTACCAGCAATGGGAACTGCCAAAAAAAAAGAGAAAGCTTCTGTACATTAAATGAAGCAGACTATTTTTTAATTTTGAAAATCTCATTATTTTATTTCATTATCAGAGTTATAATTTTGTTGAGAAAATGACTGTATTTTTGTAAGTCAAAAGAATGGAGGATTAAGTGCAGAATAAGATTATTTTTGTAACTTTCTTAGGGCTCAGTGTTGGTGCAGTAAAAAGAATGAGATTTGTAGGTCTCCTTGCCAGTTTTTAAATGATGTCTATGCCTTGTGCATGTTCAGAACATACAACTGAAAGAAGCAAATTCTTATGTAGACAACCATTCAAATTAAATGCTAATTTAATGTTAACCTCTTGCCTTCCTGCTGATTGGCAGTAATGGGCCAGGTTCGATCCCCAGGGGTTCTCCTTCAGGTAATATCCAAATAAAGTAATAAGAATATGGGAGATTGGATTAAATCAGCTGTGTGCCTAATGGATAGCACTTCCCCACCTGCACACAAGCAATTCCAACAAATAGGGTAAGAAGAGAGAAGGATAACAGAGTCACATATCACTGGGAAAGTGTTCTGTAAGGCAAACCTTGTCCAATTCCTTGTCCTTGCTGAAGTGTGGTGAGGGCAGCCCAAATCTTCCACACTGGACTGGTTACTGGCAGTCAGTAGCTGAGCTGGTCACCAGTCAAAATCATGGAATCACTATGGTTGGAAATTGCCTTTGGGATCATCAAGTCTAACCATCAACCCAGTCTTCTCTTCCAGTTTCATCCCCTTTCCTGCCTGACAATAATGCTGAGACCTTCTGAGGTCACCCCCCCTCCCTGAGAGTTCCTGCTGGTGGTGCAGTAACCCCATATCCGAGCTGCTGCTCCCACCAGGCACTGATGGAGGGGATTGCTGTTGGCCACCAGCTGTGCCTCCTGTGTTCCCTCCTGCCTCGCTGTCCCCTGCCTGCCCCCGAGCTCGCTGACCAGCCTCGGCTTAGCTGGATTAGATCCTTGTGCCGAGTCCCCCACTTTAACAGGTGGACACCACCTCGGACTTCTGTCCCTGGGGAGTCCTTGAAAGCTGGGACCTTCTGTGTCAGGTCACTGGGTTTTCAGGAAGGGCTCTGAAGATTTAAGTACTAATTCCTTAAGTCACTCCTGCACCTTATGAGAAACGCTGCTCGATTCAATCCCTGCTGCATCCTCTCATCTTTATTCACCTTCAGCATTCCAAGCAAAGTAGCTGAAGTGGAAAACGTTTTAAAGCAAACTGCTTTTGTGTTCAGAGTTTGTTTCCAAGTATCACTTGTTCATCTCTTTCTCTCCTTGCCTTTCTGGGCTATAGACAGAACACACAACATTAAATCATTTTTCTTGAGAGGAGGAATTTCCACCAGGGAAACTTGAGTCCTTTCAGACCTGGTATCTGTTGTCCAGCTCTGAGACAAGGAAGAGAAGGCAAGTTAGCTCAAAGTCCTATCCAATAAACTGCAACAGTTCAGTGGTCAGTCATATACCTCGTATGAATTTCATATCATAGTTATGTAAAAACAGTTTCAAAGTGTTACAATAGCCTTTTCCTTAAGAAAACTTCTGGATTGATAGGGAGGTCAGTTGGCTTCATACAATGGGTGGGTGCAGGAGGGAGTTTTGTTTTCCTGCAGTTTCATGGAATGTTGTTTTTAACTTTCTGCAATTCCACAGTTCAGATGAGTGCTATTATGGTTACAAGAATGTGTGTATGCTGTAGGCTTAACGTATGAAATCAAATAGCTTTCACTTCACAAAGCACCAAACCTGCTGCACAAACCAGATGCTAACTCACTGAGAAGCTTCATTCAAAAGATGAGGCAGAGGCATCTGTCTGTCCCCAAGGCAGAGGAGGAAAGTTTTTGCTATGTTGCACCTGAAAATTTAGAGTCTCTGAAGACACAAACTGGCATGACAGAGCTGAACAAAGAGAGGGTACTTTTAAGCTGTGGCACTTTTCAGAGGGGTTGGGTCCTCAGTACCATGTTAAAGACAGAGAATTGGGATCCTCTAACCCCAGCTGGAGAGCAGCACTGGTGGATGGTAGGGAAATGTGTGTGTTTGCTCTGGAAGGGTGGAAGCAGAAATAAAACTCATTTCCTGATCTGTTTCTTATCCCAAATGATCTTAGACGAGACTATGAATTTCAGCTACACCCTTCAGCTGTCTGTCCTGACTTTTGCTGTGCTCTGCTGGAGAGGGTGAGGAATGATTGCTCAGGTCTCATGGAACTGATGATGGTCATTTGCTCAGTTTCACTGATCAAGCTCCACTTTGGAGGTCCAGCACTCATCCCCTGCCAGCCTGTTTTTGCTGATGGGTGTGGAATCATCTACATTCAGCAAAGGATCAAAATAATTTCCTTTGCACTTTAGTATTCTCCATCAAGGAATTTAATCTGTTGTACTTCAAGGATGTTTTTGCCTGCCTAGGGCTTGTCACCGTGATGGTGTAACAGGTTTACACTGGCTGAGAAGTTTCTGTTCAAACTGGCTGCAGACCATGAGAGCTTCCCTTGTGTTTCCAAAACAAACTTGCTGTTTGGTCACCTTCAAAGTAATGGAATAAAATCTGCACATTTCCACATCCAGCAGGTTCAGCAATTCCCAGAGTTGCTGGCCATGTTGGATCGTGAGTCCTGGTGTACATCCCACCTGCTGACATCATTGTGGGATGAAGCAAAACTGCAGCCACCCCAGACTCCTGGCAAAGTCTCAGCTGTGCTGAGCTGGCCAAGCAGAGAGAATGGGCAGCTCTAGAATTCTCAAAGGAACTTATAGGCATTAAAGAAAAGCCGTAAAGGGATAAAGTTGCTTAAAACCCTGCAGTCTTCTCTTAAGGATTCTTGGATCAGGCTTGGTACTTTTTCAACAATTTGGGCCTTCTTTTAACATTCAGCTTTGGTGCAGATCAGCCCATAAGTTATTGAAATGGTGTTTGATTAGAAATTAAGCAGCTCTGACAGGAAATACTTATGGGTATTGTTTGACAAGAAGCTCAACATAAGCTGGCAGTGTGTGCTCAGAGCCCAGAAAGCCTAACGTGCATCGATGTGCTTTCGTTGTGCATCCGTGTGCCAAATGTGTCCTGAGCTGCATCAAAAGCAGTGTGGGCAGAAGGTGAGGGAGGAGTCCTGTGAGATCTCACCTGGAGTCCTGTGTCCAGCTCTGGGGCCCCCAACATATGAAGGACATGGACCTGTTGGAGTGAGTCCAGGGGAAGTCACGAAGATGCCCTGAGGGCTGGAGCAGCTCTGTTGTGGAGACAGGCTGGGGTTGTTCACTCTGGAGAAGAATCAGGGGAGGCCTTGGAGCCCCTTCCAGTGCCTACAAGAGAGCTGGAGAGGGACTTCTTACTAGAGCCTGTGATAACAGACAAGCAGGAAATGGCTTTAAACTGAAAGAGAACAGGTTTAGTTTACACATTGGGAAGGAACTATTTTCTGTAAGGGTGACGAGGCATTGGCATAAATTGCTCATAGAAACTGTGGATGCTTCATCCCTGGAAGTGTTCAAGGCCAGGCTGGATGGGCTTCTAGGAACCTGATCTAGTGGGAGGTGTCCCTGCCCACGGCAGGGGTTGGAAATAGGTGATCTTTAAGGTCCCTTCCAACCCACAGGATGCCATGATTCCAAAAAATAAGCAAGTCTCTTAACGTAAGGATTTCATTTTTCTGAGATTCCTCAGGTTATATTTTAAATGCAGTATTTGTCCATGTGCACAGAGCACACCATGAAGGACCAGTGTAATCTGTTGACCAAACTATTAAGAGCTTTTAGTGGGTGTCTTGTATTTGCTGTGTCTGCTCCAGTTACCCCACACAGCAATGTCCTGTGCACAGGTACGTCCTTGGTGCTCACCTGGGGAGCTGGAAGAACTCCACAGACCTGTTTGGTGCAACCTGAGACCGAGCACACTTCTGGTGGGAGACACTGTCTTTTGTCACTCTAACACAAACAGTAACAATTCCAAAATAAGCAGCTAATTTGTATACCTGTTTGGCCGCATTACAAAAATTACAGGAGCAGCATTCGGGACATGATAAATTCAAGGTCAAGGTGTTCTGCAGAGCCAAGAGTGCTCAGCCCTAACCCTCTCCTCCCGTGGGTTAGTGGGATGCTGGAACCAGGAGCAGGCATGAAAAAGGACTGTCAGGCAGTGATGAAACACGGACCATTCCCAGCACCCAGCCTGCTTTGAACCCACAGCCAGTGCAGAGGCTCTGGACTCAGTGACTTTCTGGTAAGGACAGGTGTAATCATGGTCCACTTTCTGATTAAACAGTGACCATTACTGAGAAGAAATGATTGTTATGTAAAGGATTGAGCCCACGACTGCTAAATTATTTCACCTGTTTTCCTCCTTCCCTGTTCATCAAAAGCTGTAAGTTGTAGTTTAATCACCCAATGCTGAGTGCTCTCTGTAACTTTTGCTAGTGTTGTATCTTTAATATGGTATTTTTGTGGACAGATTTCTTTTGACAGTGGCTAAATCTCCAAATAGGCAATGAAAACAAAAAAAAAAGAGATTATCTTAGTCCTGAGACAGCAGCTCCAATTCTATAATCTAGTTGCTTGATGCCTTCTCACACAGTAAGTGCCACTGTGAAAGCCTGATAAACTGCTTAATGTTATCATGCTGTGATTTTATGGGGAGCAATCTTGGATTAGTCTTTTCTTCAGTGCTGCAATCCATGTTACATAAACTTGTGCTTACATAAACTTTTTTCTAAATTTCCCTTTGGCATTTTCTCTCCCTCTCACTACAAAAGCTCATAGACCATTTTCTTCTGTCAGACTTTAATTGGATGTTCTGACCACAAAAGATGCGACGTGACAGCCACTTTCCCAAATCCAGAGAGGTGGAAGCAGAGAGTTGTTATGGGCAGGTACAGCAGGGGAAAAGGATCTTGCTTCCACACAATATGGAAATTCCACGTGATCCTACTTTGTCCCAAACTCCGCGACCCTAGACTGGTGCTTACACCAGTGCAAACCCAGGCACTGCTCCTAAATAACACCAGTGCAGGCTTTAGAAGAAGAGAGGAAATCGGTCATGCAGCATTTTCAAGGATTTCTTTACTATCCAAGTTTACTATTATCTAAAAACACCAATGTATTAAAGACCAAGAAGGAAACTTGAGCTCAGAAACTTGTAAGAATGCACATTTTCAACCTCATCTGTACTGTAAGAGGCATAGTTAAAAAACAGTGCTCAGTATAAAAAAAAGTTAACGTTTCCAAGGATCAAATAAATAATTTACAATGCAACAAAAAAATTACAGAAATCGTACAGAGATCTGAGACTGTCGTTGATAATTTGCAGTCCCATACAGTAAACATAAAAGCCTCCCATCATCAGACAGGCATTGCAAAACCACTGTCAAAAACTACATTTTATTGCTGGGCTCTTCTGAAGGGCTGCTGCTGTCCAAGGCCTTGGAGGAGCCATCCCTCAGGACTTCCAGAGAACTGGTGATATCCAGGCTTTCAGAAGAAGTGGATCTACATCCCTGAGTGGAACTGATGATGTCCAGAGTTTTGGAGGAGCGGGCACTGTAGCCTTTTGCACTGGCATCTCTGATGAGGATCTCCTGTGTGGGTGTAAACATCAATGGGATGAAGCCCTCGCTGTCCGCTGTGAGAACGATCCAAGAGGAACCTGTGAAGACAAGCACATGGCTGCTGATAAATTTTTGTGTAATCAGGGTATGTTTAAGGTAAAACCCAAATTTCTTCTAGAACTAAATGCTTCTGTATATTTACAGCTTTTCAGAAAAAAATAAAGTATGAAAAGATACAGGTTGTACAATCTCAAAATTAAAGGACACTTGGCAACTATGATGGATTTTGCCATTAGAAGATGAGACAATAACAAATGCACACTTCAAATGAGGAGGAGGAGGAGGAATGAAATTCTGAACAGAATTTCTAAGCATCCACACTTGGTTTTAATTAGGTATTGATTAGCTACTTCACAGTGCTAAAGCTGTGCAGACACTATAAAAAGCAGAGATTTAGTAAATTAAATGACAAATTAATGTAATAAAGTCAATTTAGAAACTGCTTTTATTATGTAATTTCACTATACTTAATTTCAAGAAACACAAGGAGGAAATACTTTACAATACTGTACAAACCCAACATGTCTGGCCCATTTGCTACTTGACTTCATCATTAGCACTTTTTTACTAATTGAATCTGAAACCCTGACTTCTACCAACACAATATAAACCAGAAAATTTTTATATTTGTATCAAATAAGCTGATGAAGCAAGAAAACAGAGCTCGTGGGGGAATAAGGGAATTCAGAGCAGCATTTCCAGCTGTTTGTAAATTTACATTATGTAACTTTATGTCACAAGTAAGGTCACAAGAAGATTGTAGCTTAACAGCACACAACCCTCTAATCTTTCGGCTTAATTTGGACCGAACTTGAAAATCAATACAACTCAGGATTTGGAAATACCATTCCTACTTTGCATTTGTATATTTCAAAAAAACATATTCCACCAACAATTCCTTAGGACAAATAAAACTTGGACAATGGCAAGAACAGCAGCCTTAGGCTTTGGGATGGTTGCTCAGTGATCTGCAAGAGGCAGACAGCAGATACAGGGGGCAAGTAGATGGAATATAGCACAGAGAATACCTGTAGTACTGAGAGATCATATCCCAAAGTGTGTTTTCTACCTTTGCCCCAGGTGAGACACTCAGAATTGACACGTTCACAGACACGTGGGATGGGCACGGCATGAACTGGTAACAGCAGAGGAGACCACAGCAGTAAGAGAGGTGGTTTTCTTCACAGCAAAATCTGATGTGAAATGCACTGCTGAAGTGTGCAGAGCTGCTTCTGTGCTACAGGGTTTCCTAAAGCACACCAGATGCTGGAGCTACAGATTCAAATATAGAACACTGTACTCCCAAAACCACCAGTCAACCCTACCCTCCTTGTTCCTCAGACTTCTCTCTTCAGAACAGCTGACAAGTAAAACACTGGCTAAAAGTAACTTTCCTGTATAACTAGTTACTTGATAAGGGGGCATCAGTATGTAAGTTTGCTCTTTTTTATTTTTATAATGTAAAGATTCTTCTCAGTAAAAGAAGATCCAGAGAATGTTTACATTATTTTTTTTAAAAGGCAAAATTTTATTAATCTTTCATTATGTATTCCTTGGGTTTTTCCGTGGATGGAATATGCATATTTCTACTGCTCACTAAGAATGACACATAGAATCACAGAAGGGTTTGGGTAGGAAGGGACTTTAAAGCTCATCCAGTTCCACCTCCCTGTCATGGGCAGGGTCACCTTCCACTAGACCAGGCTGCTCCAAACTCCATCCAACCTGACCCTGGGACACTCCCAGGGATGGGACAGCCACAGCTTCTCTGGCAACGTGTTTAAAGTGTTTGTACTCTTGGATAATCCCAACATACCGTGTTGCATTTCTACAAGGGAGAGGTTGAAAACCTGCTGGACGATGTTCAGGCGGAGTTTGCCACCACAGAGAAGAACGGCCCGACTCTCATCTGCATCACTTTTGGAAAGCTGCTTCTGAAAATGCAAGAAACAGTCGTTAGCTACTGTGAGGTATAGTTCAAATGGCATTAATCAAGACAGGATCACAGATGTGTCTTCAGTGGCATCATTTACAGAAAGTCAAATGCTACATACATTCAGACCCACTTGCAAGATTTATCCTTTAAAGTCTCAGCTCTCAAAGTGCTGATGAGTGAGTGACAGCAGTAAAGAACAGTGTTCATCCAGCACATGTCAGACCAGGAGAGAAAATCAGGCACTGCTGCTGAAGAAACTATGAGCTTCATCCACAGCACATTCCTCATACTTCCATCTGTGAGGGACATTTCCCCAGGGAGTTTGTAAAGCTGCAGGTTTTCCATTCCCACCTCCCCTCTGCCATCCCTGATCCACAACTTCAGAGGTGAGAATTCCTGCTCATGGATGTTGGGGTGAAGAACAGACTCACAAGTCAGAAGGGCTTGTTTGTCCCACCCCTGACCATCACTGCCCCAAGCATTAAATCTAAAAAGCATCTTCAAAGAATATGCCCAGCAGGGCACAGCAAAGCATTTTAAAATCTGTTATTACAATTATTAAATGTTTGCCATGGGAAACAGTGAAGAGAGTAAGGGAATAGGATCTAGGAGTTAAGAGTTCAGTGCTACAAAAGTTAGTAATTTTTTGCATTAATAAAGCTTAACAGTAAGAGCAAATTGAAAGGAAAATGGCAGTTTAAATTACTTTGAACATTTACTAAGCTTTATTAATCTGAATTCTAGAAATGAATCTAGTAGATCTGTGCTAGGTTTTGATGATCAAGTTATTTACCCTTTCTAGCATAAGATTTGCAAGAGCAGATCTTTCAGCCAAAGAAAGTGTTTTTCACATGGAATTTCACTTTAAATCCATTTTCAAGCTATGTTAATGGAATTATCTATTGTGGTCCTAAGGGTCTCTTTTCTCCTTGGATGGTGCTCTCAATGCTAATTAGCAACATCTCTGTTTCAAAGCCAAAGCAATTTGCTTTTCAGTCTCCATTATTTTAGTTTCCCTCACAGGAGAGTGGGAGATTGATACCAATTCCCACACATGGAAATCTCCACTTGTCTAAATTTCTATACAGAAAGCTTTAGAAGTTGCCTAGGAAAAGCATTCCCTTCCTAGAACTCCATAAAGGGCTTTCATTCTGCAACTGAGCTGCCATATGTGGCTCCTCTGGAGTCCCAGCAGCCTCAGTGCAGAGCTGAGGGGCTTGGCCCAGTGTGAGGTGGGGACAGGGAGCTGCACATTCCCGGATATCCCATTGCTTTGAAAATACTGGAGGCCTGCAGAGTAATGGGATTTATAACCACAGTCCCACCTGCAGGAACAGGATGGAAATCTAATCCTACTGACTGTTACTTGAGCATTACAAAGAACATACAGCCATAAACAGGTTTCACCATTAAGGCTTCCAATATTAAAATACCTGGCAGGTGATGTTAATAAATGAGGGTTCCTGAGAAGATGGGTACACTGGAAGATTTCTCTTCCCAGATTTTAGCAGCTCAGTTAATTCACAGAGATGGTGCTGCAATTCTGTGAAGTTACCAGACAATTTTTCCACATTTTTCAGAAAGTAACTCGCCTCCTTTTCACTGAACAGGTTATTCTTGTAAGAATTGGGTATTTTGGAAGCTGCCTCAGGCTGCCTTTTCGGGGATGTTGGCCTGTTAGACAGTGCCACACTCCGATTAACTGGCTCAGCATCCAGAGTCTCGACAGCGGGAGGAAAATTCATGGAGATCTTTTTGTCTTTGAGGTCGCTCATGTTCAACACTAAGTTTGGTTCATAAACAGGACTCTTGATTTCTTCAATGAGTTTCCTTCGGCTCGTAGGAGACTGGAGGGCAGAGCGATCTGGTATCAGGAGCCCACGGCTGAGAGGGTGGATATCTCTAGAGGGATCATGAGGAATGTTGGAAAGGTTCAAACTGGAGCTGCTATCAGCAGACACAGATGTTGAAGGACCCATTTCAAATACGAGTTCCTTAATCATCAATCGGATCATGTATTTGTCTGATCTTGAAGAGGGAAGAAAAGCAGGGTCAGTGAATTTTTGTCTTCCAACCAGTATCAGTAATAATTTATTGGTCAAGAAGCACAAACCCTTTGGCTTCTCGCTTTTCTCTAGCTGAATTTGTTGAATATTGGGTAAATTGGATGAAGTCAGTGAATAGACTAAAATAACATTACAAGTATTGGAGGCAACAGAGACAGTTTGAGTTTTGGAGTCAAAAGCCATTATATCAGGAACCAGAATGCCTGGGATGCTCACTTTTTTGGTAGAGGTAACCTTTCTTTCAAAAGTCACCAATATGAGATGTGAGGAATCTTGGCCACTTCCCGTCAGGTAATCCTTGGGCCTCAGGTGAAGGAGAGGGCTGGAATCAGCACCCTGCTTGCCAGAAAGTATGTGAGTTAGATCCACAGGAGATGTAACCACAGACAAGGGCTTCTCAGGGTCCAGTGACTTCTTCCCTCCATCCAAGGAATACTCTTCCTCTCCACACAAGCTGGACTGCGAGGGGAAGGACTCGGTTTCAACGCTCGATGGAACTTCGAAGGCAACACCAGCATTTAAGCCACAGATCTTGTCCAGAGGGAGCTCGGTGGCAACGGCCACTTGTAAATTCTGCGTAGCTTCCACGGCACAGATGTAGCCTCCCACATCAAAGATCGGGCAGAAAGAGCAAGCACTGAGCGTTTTCTGAGCATCGTCCCAAATGTAAGAATGGAGGGCACTGCCCACCCCCACGACCAGGCGGTTGCCTTCCTTGGTCCAGCAGGCGCAGTGGATGAGCCCACTGCCCTTGATGTCCGCGTTAACTCTGGAGTTGTTGAGGTGCACAGAGGGCAGGACGGAGGCGTCCCGGGTGGTCAGCACAGCCAGGACCTCCTTGCTGGGGTGCCACACGCAGCCCTGGGGGAGCACGGGGTAGGGCTCACTGATATCACAGATCTGGGACACCAGGAGCTTGTTCCTGTCAGTGCCGCTGAAGCAGAGCTGCCAAACCGTGATGTGCTTCTTGTGCTGCACGGCCAGCAGGGCCGGCGCCTCGGCGGGGCTCGGGCCCCAGTACAGCCCATGCACGTGCTCAAACTGCCCCACCACGCTGGAGTCGCCGAATTTGGGCTCCCCGTTCTGCAGCTGCAGCACAGTCAGGATCACTTGCTTCCCGTCCGTCCAGGCCAGCCCGTGCACGGGGTGGATGGCCTGGTGCAAGGCGTTGAGGCCAGTGCGCAGCAGCTTCGCCTTCCCCAGCTCCATGGCTTTCAGTGTGAAACATCTGCACAGAACAGAACGAGAACAAAAAATAAATCATTGTAGAGGATAGGCAACAGTACCTGGCTGATCATTCAGCTTATGACCCTGCCAGTGCTGGACTCTTCCTTCCAGTGAAGTCAATACACACATAATGTTCACCTACGCTTAATTCCCAGCCCAATAATTTTTTTGTTTATGATGTTTCCACCACAAAATGCAATTATAAGAGAAAGAAACTTTGCTGTTTGTATAGACTTACCATTAGATTTCTGCTGCATTTTCATCACAAGACCAGTCCTTTCATTCTAATCAGTAAGTTGCTGTTCTCAGAATGTTTTGTAATCACTTCAATATCAACAATTCTCAAAATATCACTCCTTGCTCTCAACTTCCTGGACCATTTCTGATCAGATGAAGTAATCCCATACAAGTATAACCAAGCATTAATGTATTATCTACAAATCTGATCCTGTATTAAGCGTGTGAGAATGAGGCATTTGGATGCTTGTCCCAGAAAGCTCTCTAAGAAACCAAATGCAATTTTGAAGAAAGTTAGGATGAAAGCAGATTTTTGTGAGGAAATGAACGAGAAAAGAATTTAAAAGAAGACATATACAAGGCAATAACACTTTGGAAAACTTCAGGATTTTACATGTATTTCCAATTTTTGGGCTGTGAGCATCCCTACTCTGTGTACAAAAGCCAATTCAAAGGAATTGATGGTTTCCTAATTTAAGATCTCCATACAATTCAGCTCAGATGCAAAGTGAAGGCACAGAATGAGTTGCAGTTTTAGTAGGAAACATGAAGAACAAGAAGAAAGTTTTTTACAAAGTAAAAACTGTCAAACTGGAAGAGTTTATCACAATGTGCAGGGCCTGGCACCACTACATATTTTAATTATTTGTGGATGATCCTAAACCTGCAGGAAGAGGATTGCAAGAGTGGATTTCAAAGATTCAAATTGTATAGAAAGTTATGTTATTATGACCAAAGTAACTTCTTCTCAACCTAATAACAAGTGCCAAATAATATACTTAGTATAGAAAATAACCCACCAACTTGGCTACCTCTCCAGGAATAATTTCTTAGGTAGAGGTACAGCAAAAAAAGATCTGGCTTACAGTGGATCACAAATTAAATATTTCAGTAATGTGAGAATGTTGCCAAGTTAAGAATAATTCATTCTGGAATGTTTTAAGAGGGATGCCATACACAAGAGAGATAATTACCCCACTCCCTCACTGCTAACAGCATCCCCACTGCACCTGCTTCTGAGTTCAAGGATGATGGAAATGCTTAACAAAGCTCAGGGATCAGAGAGAACACAGGAAGTGGGTTCTCTGTCTGGAGAAGACTGCGAGTGGAAACTTGAGAACATCCACCAGCCCACTGACAGAACATCCATCCACTGTTCTCCAGCAATACTCTGGGTAGTGCATGATAATAATCAGCTTAGTTTCAACAAAGATTTAGGTCAGCTATTAAGGAAAAATTCTGACTATAAGTGATAGCCAAGCATTGAAGCAGGTTACCTTGGAGACGAGGGGAAGGCACTCCATGAATTTCATAATCTGTACGAGCCAATTAAGGAAATGTCTGTCGGGGATAAGTTTAAGTATACTGAATCCTGCCTCACAGGAGAGCACTTCAGATACTTCCAATGCAACTTCACCATCTACCTGGCCTCTTCTCTGTAATCAACCTCAGTCTTGTCAAGCAGCCACCACTTCCAGGAAAATTAAGACTGGAGGTTCGCTGTGCCCAGAACCCCACACGCTGCTGGGCAATACTTACTGATGGCAGGGAGATAGGAGATAACGTGCCTCACAAGACACACCAAGATGCTAAAGCCTCCTGGGCCATCTGGAGAGGTTTCTGTGTCACAAGGGCCGTTTGCACTATCCCAGCGGCCCTGGAAAAGCAAAACGAGCGAGAGACCCACTGGCCAATGCATTCCAGTGCCCTGAGCCCAAACCCACACCGCGTCCTGCAGCGCCCGGCCCAGCCCCGGCTCCCGGGCAGGTGTCGCACCACAGGCCGGGTGCCCGGCGGAACGCGGTTCCCTTCCCGGCCCCAGGGGCAGCGGAGCCGCCGCAGGGACGCCCCCGGCCCCGGGCGGCCGCGGCAGCAGGGCCGGGGAGCGCGCACGAACCGCCCGCCC
>VZTJ01002120.1:1062087-1098047 GCA_013397795.1 Orthonyx spaldingii | reverse complement strand
CACACAGCCACGATGTGCATGGGCACAGTGGTTATTCCTCAGCAGCTGTACTGCAAATAAACATCTCTTGTTTTCTTTCTTTCTTCTCCAGACTTTCCAAGCTGTTCACTGCTGCTACATACCATGTGTCTGTGGCTTTGGGGATTTTAATGATGCAGAACCCCTCAGGAGATGTCTGTAAGGTAGAAAATGGGTCAATGAAATTATGCAAGGAAAAGTGTTTAAAAGGCTGAAATTACAGAAATTGTTTCCTGTGGTCATGCTCATTTAAAGCACACATTTGGCTTTTAGAAACATGTGATTGCATTGAGTCAGGCTTATCCTTAAACACTGAACAGGCTCACAAATCTGTTCTCAGGCCCTGCATGGAGAGCAGATTTGCTGTCTCATAACTTAATTTGTTGTATCATTTGGGTGTCTGCTTTTCAAATTAGTTGAAACACAACGTTAATGAGAATATAAGAGAGTCTGAGACAGAAGAGTTATGAATACCTGGTGGAGGGAGGGAACGGCAGGGAAGGAAGGTGAAATAGATGTGATGAGGAGCTATGCAGAGTTATTATTTTTGCACTCTGTAGATTTTTTCTTTGCTCTTATTGAACATGTACACATTTAAAGAACATGATGTTACAAGGGAAAAGAATAATTTGAAGATACTTTCTCTTAGCTTCATAAGCATCATTTAAAAAAAACATATATACTTAATCCAGGCTATGGACACTACTGAATGAACAAATTGATCTCATAATCATATTTCTTAATGGGAAAACTTAATGAGATGCTACCATGTAATTTAGACCTCTAACATATGATGTGGTAAAGCCTAGGACCAATAGCTAAAAGATTCAGATGTTTTCTATGTTTTTTATTATCAGATTAAAAATGTTTCTTCTTTATTTTGGGAGGTGATTAGTAATGAAAATAATATGAGCAATTTTGCAGAAAATTGCCTGGTCCTGAGTCAATATCATGGTGTCAGAAGAAGTCAGGCAGTGCTGGGGGGTGTGTGAATGGGATCCTTGTGTTGTGTCTGCTCGGCTTGGCTGAGTGCAGCCAGACGGGGTCACAGGATTTCCACAGCATAGGCAGAAATTAATTTTGTGCTCCACAGCACAAAGTCTCGCAGGGGATTCCTTGTGGCTCCAGGCTTCAAGGAATGGAGAGGATCAGTGCAAATTCTGGGGATTACAACAGTGACAAAGTGAGTGGGAATTGCTGCTTCTCTCTGCAGCTGTAGCTACCACAGCTCTCCTAAAGCAGCTATCACTGCAGGCCTCCTGAAGTCTGCCCTAGCAGGTTGTACTGTGCAGATCCAACACTTTGCTGGTTGTTGTAGAGACAAAGGAGACTCAGGATGTTGTTTGTATTCGTTTTCAAATGGTTGTTTTTTTCCTATACCGGGAAGAAGGCATGGGAAATGTACAAAACTCACACAGGAATGTTTTATCACCCCCTGCAGTGGTTCATGCTCTGACAGCCTACTTTTTCTGGGTGTGAAAACCTGCACCAGTACTTTTCTGTGTCTGAAAGAGGCCTTCAGTTGAGTTCTACCCTTTCCCTGTTCAAGAAAGACACTGGACACTGGCATAGGGCAGAGAAACGAGGTCCAGGGTGGATGTCTGTGCGAGAAGCTGAAGACTGGTGTTGCATAGAGAAAAGGAGACTAAAGGGAGACCTAATGGACAGAACAGTTTTCAAGTGTTTAACAGACAGCTGCCCCAAACGAGGACCTAAACTGTGAATAGCCAAAATCTCTGATTTGAGGTAGGAAAACAGACCTTCCAGACCTGGAATAAAGACACTGGCATAAAGCTCTGTGTCAACCTAATGTACTTTTGCTGCTGTGGAAGTGCTACAAAGTAAAAACCAGTCTCCTGACTTCTCAGTTTGTTATTTACCATAAATAACATGCAAAACCAGAATAGCATAATGTATATTAAAAATAAGATAGCTTCTTAAGAGTCTTTCCATTTCAAAATTGATTTGTGTAAACTAGCCATGTTGTAAATAAGGATTTTTGATGTGACAGTGTTCCTTTGGAATAATCTTTGCAAGGACATTTCCAGGCATACATCTTCAGAGCAAATGATATCTTCTTTTAAATTACACATCCTTGAAACTGTGGTTAATCCAGAACCAAGCTGATACACAAATCACATAATTATAGATATTTAACAATATCTTGTGAAAGAGGTTGTTCATATCTTAATCTTTCTGATAGGCATCTGGATTCCCTTTTCCTTGTGCCACCACATATACACATCTTTTCTCCTTCTTCTCTGTAAATGTTAATGTGAGAACCCTTTCTTGTGCCTGTAAACAATTCAGTCCTAGATACTTCTGTCTCCTACGGATGCATTTTCTATTTTCCTTTTATGTAACTAATCTGCAAAAGTACTTCTTTGATCTTTGCTGCTGCTTAGGTTAATCCTGCATTTCTGGCACACTGTTGTCATGCACAGTTTTCTTTTATGCTATTAACAGGTACAAATGTTTTGAGATAACAGTTTATCAATGAAGATCAGTGCAGCTACATTTTGTGCTGATAACAATACCATTGATAGCTAAATAAAATGTTAATGAGGAAAGGTAGACATGGAAATGGAGATGGCAGCTGTGTACGAGTTACATGAGCATAAGAATATTTACAAACTGAATGAAATTGTGACTTGTTTGAAGTTCAAGGGAAACTGACAGTAATTTGCATTGGAGCCAGTATTCTGACTTTTCTTCATTTGACTTAGGTGAACTGAATTTCTCAGGGAAAGACAACAACAAATCAAATGCTGTTATGCTGTCTAAGGTAACAAATGCAATGTAACAAATGCAATGACCCATATTGAAAATGCACTGAAGTATTACACTTTAAAGAAATTTATTGATGATTAGAGAGACACAGAATTCACTGACAGATAAAAGGAATGAGCTATGATAGCAATGGGCATGTTAGTATTTGTTGGTGTGCCCTCTATGCTGGGACAACTGTGCAGGTGAGCTGTGGGTTGAATTGAGAAACCAATCCACTTTAAAAGTGTTTTGGTAGGTAATTTTAGCCCCACAAATGTTTGGGTCTATATATTTCCATCCAGCGACTGCAGGATAAATGAAGAGGGGTCCAATGGAGAATGAAAAGTCCTGTCACCAGTATTGCTTTGGAAAACTTCACCTCCAGCTAAATTTCCATAAGGATAGCAGAGCTTTTCTTACAAGGCAAAAGTTTATTTTTTGGTGGCTAAAACTAGTACATTACTGTGACTTTTGTACTATTTTTTAAAAACAATGTTTGAGAACTGTGTCTTTCTATACTGCCTTTTATGTTTTTAAAATTTATTAAGTATGTTTGATTGGAAGGAAGCAACTGTTGCCTCTGAAGTGAACTAAAGGTTTGCATGTGCCCAGAGTTTGGGTTTGGTTTTGTCTGTAGTGTCACCTGTGGTGTTTGGATGCTCTCCTGGCTGTGTGCTGTCATGGTACCTGCACAAGAGGGATGGATCCTTGCCACTTTGGAGAGTCAAATGGGACCTACCCCAGTGTCGTTAGCTGGGGGGTAATGGCAGCTCTCTCCTTGTCCTTTAGGTAATAGCACTGGCAGGAACTACTGAACCTCAGCAAAGTGAGTTTGTATTTAACATCAAGACTGTGAAATTGCCTCAATCTGTTGAAAAAAACAAAGCCATAACATTGACTAATTAACATATATAGATATAAACATATAAAATTACCATTAACATATAAACCACTAAGACTTAAGTTAATTTCAGTTGCATGTGACAGTGGAAAGTAAAGTAATACTTGCATGTGTGAAATTTCATAACTCCTGGGATTTACCTTGCCTAGCTTCACATGCTTAAAAGTCAGGTCAGATGAGTTCAGCTCTAAAAGATGGGTTAGTGCAAGCTGCTACTGTATGTTGGGTTTTTCAAGAACAAGTTAAATATCTGACAGGAGTTATTTCAGAATAATTGGCACTGTTTTGGGCTAGAGAGATGAACTTTTCAGCTACATTTTGGGTGGGAAAATGGTCCAGTTCTTGTGGTTTTCTGTTAAGGCAGGAAAACCTGAAAGTAAAAATAGCTAAAAATAAGTTCATTGTCCAAGCTGAGAAAACACGGAAGAAAATGAGAATTTAGGGGAAAGGAAGTTAGGCTTGATAATATTGTGGATACTGTTGCAGTGATTGAAAAGATATTAAAGAAATTCACATAAGTATAGAAAATACTATTCTAGAGTAATAGAGGGAAAAAAGGAAGAACTAGTTGAGGATTATGCAGGGCCTACTTTATACTCTTTCTGCTGTGATCTCTCACATTTTATCTGTTATAAAGAATAACAAAATAATATTTCATTGTGCAAAGTCAGCATCATAAATTGTCCAGCAGAATTTAAGATTACTTTGATTTTGCTGGATTTCATTTGTATATTGTTTTATTATTGTTCTCATGAAATTGTTTTCAAAATCAAAAAAGAAAAAGCCTGTGTGGAATACAGAACTCCTGTTGTTAGCATTTTCTCAAGAAGTGGGCCAATAAAAAAAAAAAAAAAGAAATAAAAAATTAGACTGTTGCATGCTTAGCAGGAAACTTAAGGAAAGTATAAAGTAAGTTTAAACTTTACTTTGAAGCAGACTGTACTTTTAAGTAAAGTTATAGAAGTCCTAAAAATATACTGGGATGCATATAAATATGCTGGTCAAAGATGCAGAGTAATTAAAATGGAAATTTAGACTTTGTGGTATGCTGTTTATTCCCCACAGAGGAAATGTTTTGGAGGAGCTGGTACCCCATTTAGACTTGTGAGTGCCACTAGTGTGGCATACTGAGTGTAGTCATCCTGCTTCCACTTCTAATTTAAGCTCCTGCTCTTCCTAGCTTTCCTCTGGTTTAATTACAGAGCACAGACTTCCCTGCTGGGTGGCTCTGGACATGAGCTTAGCACCAGTAGTCTCATTATTCTTCCAGAGGACACTGTCCTTTCTGGTGACTGACCTTTCTTGACTGTCCCTTCTGGTGACTGTCCCTTCTGGTGACTGTCCTTTCTGCTGGTGGAAGAAGGAGCTTAAAAAGGAGATTGGCTCTTCATGACATTTAGACGATTTGAGCAACTCCCCTTTCCTAAACTGATCAATTTTGGCCCTATAAAATAGCATTTCTGCTCAGTCTATGCTTTTCTCCTTTTCACAGCCTCCTCTCTGCTCAACTTGTTCAGTACAAACTCTTTCTCTCTCTCCACACGCCTTTATCACTGTTTTTGCAAAAATCTTCTGTACAGCTTGTGCTTAATAGAACAGTCATCTTTTATCTCTCTACTTCACTGATTCTCCATCTGTTCTCCATCCAAACCAAAGCTGAAAATTTATCCTCTGCTTTGCATAAATCTCTTCAGCACTTCTTCCAGTGCTTTTATTGGTTTCAGTTTTAACATTACAGCCCTATGATAGACACTAGGTCAGATAGCTCTGCACTGCACTGCTCTCCTAAATCATTACCTGAAAACAAATATTTCTTTGTTCAATTGTTGTCCATTTTTGAGTGTATCTATATGATTTCAACACTTGTTTTCAAATATATGTATGTAACAACATATTCATAAATGTGGGAGCAGTTCTATTCTTTAACATTACACAATTTTAATTGATATACAGTATTTTTTCCTAAGCCTTCCTATAAAATTTTAAGTGTCCAACAGGATAAACTGGAGTCCTTGTTTATTACCAGACTATTTGTGCTGGGTGATGAGACCACCTTCAGGCAGATTGGCTCCAACTTAACCTTTGAATCATACAGCAGGGAAAACAATGTCACCAAAATATAAGAAACACAGAAATTCATTAAGCATCACAGAACCAGGGTTTTTAATTTTACAATCAGTTATTCCCTGAATCTAATTTTTTTGTCATCTGAAGGTTTATTTATCCTTTCTTTAGCTCCACCAAACAGAACCAAACCAAACTCTGATAGCTGTTCAAAGAAGCTCCTTTAGTTCCTGATCTTCTTAACACTCAGATTGTTTTGGAGAAGAGTAATGCACGAAAAACTAAAATGGTAATGTGACAGAATGATGAAGAAATGTCCAGTTGTAAGTTTTGAGGCATCTTTAATGCCTGGATGCTCACTGATCTCTGCTAGTTCAGATATTCACCATCCCTGTAGCATTTTCTGTGTGTCATTAGCTTCAATTCCAGTGGACCGAACTATGGGATTATCACCCATAGAAGATAAATGAGAATTTTTTTTTTTGTGTGAGGAAAGTTTCATGGTAGTTTTTCCTTTGTTTGAGCCTAAGTAGTCCTCTAAAATATATCCTCCCATCATTCTAGTTAGTTATAATTAAGTTTATTTTGCTTGGCCATAACTTAAACATTGTAAATACCCAAGGCTTAGGAGACACAAGGATGTTATTTAAGGGTATTTGCAGGATTTAGAAACATCTGCTGCTTCAAAATGTGCTATGTCATTTAGAAATCTGGTCATGTCTTTCCTCACCATGCTATGTCTGTGAACCTCTGTGTTCCTTATTTGATTTCAGTGATTTGTGCTGATTTCAGTGAAGGAAAGCATGACTTGAATCAAATTTTTAAAGCAGTGGTAATACAAATACCCATTTGAACACAATTCTAATTCAAAAAAGCAGGAAATCAAATTAACCCAATAACTATAAAGTAACTGATGTGTTTAATACTTAAAAAGTCATATTTATTTGTTGTTTGGGGATTTTTTTTACAATCAGGAATGCTTCTTGAGGCTGCTTAAAGAATCTTTGCAAACAAGGTAGTACAAAACATACTCAGCTGTATTGCATGCCTGTGGTTGTAGGTGATTTAGAATGATGATTCCTTTGTCCCTGGGAGGATACTTGCAGGAAGAGGACATGTAATTAAATGAAATGAAACTGTTTACTTATTTCAAGAATTGAAACTGTTCCTTATGAGATTCCTGGCTGCATCACTGGACTGGTACCAATGCCAAACCTCCAAATCCATTCAGGTCCTTCAGAGCGTAGCTCTGCCTTCTGAACCCAGCCTTCGTATGGGGTGAGGTACTGTACCTGGATTTTAGTATCTGTGCCCTTGGAATGGGCTTGCCGTGGTTCCCAGGAAGGGGAAAAAGGCTCCTCAGGAGTATTAACGAGACCCAAAATGCACAGTATGAAAAAGAACTCCTAATAACAGCTGAAGTAAGTGTCCTTCCTTTTCTGTTTCCCTGGCTGTACAGGGTGAAACAGGCACGCCTTTGCATGGTTCCAGCAGTACAAAATGCCCTTGCACACATGGCTGCTCACTATTCTTTAGCCTTGTCTTTGCATTTCAATGAGGAAAAGTTAGGGAGTTCATTCAGTTCTTCTTCCCTTGTGCCTATTTCTGTCACCATAATCACGATAGTTTAGTTTTCATGGATCTGCCTGACTCTCACCTGTGTCTGTATTGCCTCTTGTCTCTGAGGGTGAGGTTCAAATGGCTAAATGGAAATGTTTGTGTTCAACCAGTCCCCCTGCTTGTGTTTGCAGTCAGTGGAAAGGAACAGGCACTTATTTACTTATTTAATACGCATGGTTCACCACGATCAGTTGTAGAAATCTCTGTTAGGGCATGAGTAATCTGCTGTAGAAGTGCTTTTCTTTTTTTGACTGATCGTGCAGGAGCGTAGATGAAAGATTCAGTGTAGACACCTGTATTTAGCCAAATGAAATTTACATTCAACGTCTTTGATCCTTAATTTATCTTGCAAGATTTTTTCTTTCTCTTCAGTGTGCATGTATAAATCTAGACACTGTGTAAGACACTGACAGGAGACAGTGATGCAGCCTTTTTAGTAATTGAACATTTTCATATAAAAATTAAGCATTTCTGAAAATGTTGCAGGTTTCCATGGGATCCAGCTGGAACAGAAAAGAGCCTGAAGCAGTTTCCTTTTTTTTTCCCCTATCATGGTTTTCCTTAATGAATATAAAGGTTCTTTAGTTGTATTTTCTTCAGGTTTTATGTAGACTATACACCTGCACCAGCTAGATTTGTTGTTACTGCATGATTTGTAGCATAATACTGTTCCTCCAAGAACATCCTGACCTCAATCAAAGTAGATAACAGTCTCTCTGCTCCAGTCCATGACAGCCATTAATAACAGCAGCTGTGCTGAACTTCACTGTAGGTCCAGTCCTTCAGAAGAAATGGTCAGGGTCCAGCCAGCCCGAGGGTATAGCTATAGTGTAACCATGCCACAGATTTTACAGTTACAATACATGGAAGGTAGTGAAGACAGCTTTCTAGTCTCTCAGTGTCTGAGACCACAGAATGTCTCTGTATTGTAGGAGAAAAGAATGTCATTGGGGTTCTTTGTTCAGAAATTATGTCACTCTGCTTGGTGGTCGCATTGGGATGCTTTTTTTGTAGGAGTGACCTCCACAGACTTCTGAACTGTCAGTTCCATCCCTTATGATTATCTCTTGTGTGGCTTTGAATATTAATGGCACAAAGCCGTCCTTGTCTGCAGTGAGCACAATCCAAGAAGAGCCTACAAAAATTAAGCAAGAAAAGAAAAATTAGCACAGTGCTCTGGTTACGTAAATGTAGAAGCACGTTTTTAAAAGTCAGCGAGCACGCAAGCAGAGCAGGGTTTCTTTTTGTGCCCTAAAGCCTTATTAGGCTAATGACATTAAGGTCTGACAATCCATGCTCAACACACCTTTGTGCAAATGCAGTGAGGGGCTAAATGAAAAGTCTTACAAGGTTTGAGGCATTTTGTCCCTTATTTAAATTAAGTACAAAATCAAGATGTATCTTTGCTAGTTCTAATACATTATAAATATCTTCATCTTTTGAAAACTCAGCCGGCTTTTCCTTGCTGAGTTTTGTTCTAGTGAAATCTACTTCTGCTTAGCCTTTTCACTCATCTGCTCTACCCAAATAATGAAGAGATTATAAAAACTGGAAAAGTTGGCAACAAAAATTATTGTGCTATCCTTGTTCTAGAAGGGAGTAGGGCTCTTCATCTTCTTTACTGTCAAACCAAGATTGTTCAGTATATCTTCAAATTCATATAGCAAATAGAAGAAAGTTACACCTTGAAGATGATTTACAAATCATCTTGAAAATGATTTACAAAAGCTGCTACAGTTAAAATTCTTGCCTTTTAATTATTTATTGAAACTTCTCATAAAGAGAATGAACAAAATATGGATGACATTTTTAATCCTTTTTTTTCTGAAAAAAAAGAAGATACAAGATTTAAAAACCAAAAGACATCCAGACCATTTAGGTTCTCTTTCTGTATTGCATAGAAGCTGAAAATAAACTTCCCCCCACTTTGTTTTTTACTTTTCTTAGCAAATTGGCTTAAAAATGAAGGTATATATATTTTTTTAGTGATTCATCTGGCTTTCTTTTTGGCTGGATATTGCAGTTCTTATAGAAAAGAGTGAATTCTCTATTTGTCTTTTTTTTTTTCAGTTTGACACTTTATGGGAAAAAAAATCTGTGGCAACTAAAAAGCATTGTGGGAGCCCTTGTATGACACGCTTTCCTTAGAGCATGTGATCCTGTCATTATGGAGCAGGGGCATTAGCTGGGATATGAGGGAAAGCAAGCCCTGATAGAGTCTGTGTTGGTATTTTAGATTTTGGGATATAAAACTGTTTTTGAAATGGAATGTGAAAAAGGGAACTGTAGAAAATCCAAATGAACCATTCTTAATTTTTGTCAGTCATAACAAGGCACGCTCCTGGACAAGGTAAATCTCCCGTTCTTAAACTACTAACCAAGCACTTTTCCAGGCTGGTTGTGTGTTGTCATGTCACCTGTTACATCATAAGAAGATTGTCTTTCCAAACCATGAATCTTTAATCTTCTGTTCTTAATTCTTTCTTTCTAAATCTGGACAGACTTCAGATCCTGTGAGCAGTGGGCCTGAAAGTGGAAGTTCTGCTGTCCAAATGGATATTACATTGTTCATCAAACTGATGAAGCATACTCTTGTGTCAGACTCTTGGGACTTCTTATTTTCATCCATTGAAATGTTGGAAAGTCTCAGTGTCATTGATAACATTTGCTTTCAAGCGTTTCCCACAGAATATTTCAGGAAAAGCCTTGTGCAGAGTGTAGTACCCTTTGACTGTGAACATTATTATGATGATGATGTGCCAAAAAGAGAGACATGACAGACTATATTTAGCACAGGTAATGGTATTACAGTCCTGGTCTTAAAGTGCAAACAGTGAGGCCGAGCTCATTGCTCTTAAAACACTGATGATCTTAACAGCATTGCTGTGGGCAAGAATTTGCCTTACAGTTGTGAAGTTATTCCCTCCAATCTATTGATGCTTAGGTGTTTACTCATAGTAAAAAATGCCAGGCTGTCATTATAATACAAGCACGCTCTTCATTACATCCCCTTTAATTATACAGTATTAAAGGATGGGAGTGGTAATTTTAAACTTCACATTTAATATTTATATCTTGTGTCAAAAGAAACTTTTAGGAATATAAGCAAGTACCAGCCAGAACTGAATAAAGAGCTACACAACTACTTCTGCTCCAAACCTTATAATTTTGCAGAATTTTGATGAGTTTTAGAAAGATTCTTGTTTCACTTTTTCTTTTTGTTGTAAGCAAACAAACTCAATATCAGAAAATCCGAGCATAAAGAGGGATGCATTAGGATACATTATCTTTTTGATATCTCCGAAGCCTAATACATGAAATGCAGGAGAGGTGTTCTGCTAATTAAATAGTAAACTGTTCTACAGAGCTGAAAATAGGCATTTTATGGGCATTTCTTTCCAAAATCGAGAGCTGGAAATACAGGCCAAAAATGGTGTCCTCCTTTCCCTGCAGCACTGCATCCTGTTGCTGCAGAAGCCTGCTGGGAAATAGCTCAGGCCTCAACAGCAGATAGGGTTTTTTCATATGTGCTTCCACAGCACTTCACAGTCAAGGAAGATTCCTGACAAAAGTATGGAACCTGCATATCTTTGTCTTCTGGAACAATCTCAGGAAGAGGACCACAGTAGAGTGTGAAAAGCCATCAGAAGCATTATAGAGGAATGGCTAAAAAATGGCAGTCTGTGTGTTGCTGAGAAGGTGTCACACAGGAACAGACAGGGACAAGGCAATTCAGAGACCGGTCTGGGGCCAGGGTTCCCTGTGTGGCTTCTGTCCTTAGGAGTTAATCAGTGGGGAGTGGTAAAAAAGGGAGATCGGCAACTGGGAACATTGAGCTTCATTTTTTCTTACATTAAAATAATCCCAAATGCTACTTGATACGTAAATATATATATCATATTCTGAGAATGACTTTTTTTCCAGCCTACACTCCATTGTCTGGTCTGAGTCATGCTTGTAAGAATGGGCAAAGCAAAATGCCAAAAGGTCTCAAAGAAGCAATTCTACTTCCAGGTAACACAGTGTGCTGATTGTTTTCTCAACCTTCCTTTGCAGAGGCACCTAACATACTACTCTGCTAATAGGTAGTTCTGCAGTTACTTAGCATTTAAATGATTTCAAGAGACTCGGCTGTATTTCAGACGAGGGAAAACACACACTTGCCAAAAAGAGTTAGTTAGCTCAGTTTCCTAAAGTCTGGGGTAATTATTCTATCACAAATGCCTCTTTTATGCTAAAAATCTCAGGTGAAACCAGATAGCAGAAATAAAAAGAACATACCATGTTTCATTTCAATAACGGGCAGATCAAACAGCTGCTGGACTAAGCTCAAATGGATCTTGCCATCACAGAGGAGAACATCTTTTGTTTCTTCAGTAACTGATCCATTTGAAAAGCTTTTCTTCATATGCATGTATGTAAAAGAAAAGATCTTGTTAATGGCTTAGACATTGAGCCTGAGTTCTTACAACCATTCCTCTGCTCTTGCTCCTTTTAGTTCTTTAGTCATTTTGCCTTTTCTTTGTCTGTCTTTCCTACAGTTTAGAGATGACATCATCATGCAGGGCCATTCTAAACACAATCTCATAGTCCCATGTGAGGAGGATGAAAATGCCTCTTTGGTTTTTGCTTTGTTTTTAACTCCTGCAGCTCAGAGCTGCCTCAGCTCTGTGTGTGTGCTGTCCTGGGGTGTGTCCTGTACTGTCCTGGGGTGTGCATCTGTGTGTCTGTTGGGCCTCCCTGCCTGAAGCCAGTTTAGTGGAAGGGAATGAATCATGCCTGGAATAACGGTGTCCCAGATGCTGCCAGGGTAAATGAGTACTCTGCTTAGTTTCAGCTCTGTGTGTGTGTGGGTTTGAGAGCCTTTGGGCAGCTCTTCCACCCTGATAAAATAACCTCGGGGTTATTTTAGCACAGGGAGTGTTGCAGCGAGACTGGACATGGCAACAGTCTCTCTGAAAAGCTGTCACAGCAAGGTAGCTTGGGAATCCTGTGCCTTGCTTTGAGAGAGAGGGAATGTATGGATTTACAGCCCTGGAATTTGCTCTGATATTCACTGAAAGAACACACTTGAATATAAAGGTGGCTTGTTTGTGCTTCATGACATTTAGGTGGCCCTGAGAATCAACATCTTTGTGTTTCATCATTCTGGTTACTGCAAGGTGCAAGCACACAAAATAGTTGAGCTGCTATGGTCATGGAGTGGATATATATTTGAATTTACATTTTTCTATCTGCTATAATTTGAAAGACACAATGTCATTATGAAATAGATGTGAATGAGACATTTTCTTCTAAATAATCTTGCTATACTTTGTCCTGTGAATTTCATTTTGTTTCTTCCATGCTTTCTCCCTGTGTAGTCCCATGTGTTATGTTTTGCTTTGTTTCTTTTTCTTTGGCATCTTTACGTTTGCAATACCCCCAGATTTTACATATTTGTTATGTGAATAAAGAGTCTATTTACCCAATTTCCTAGACCCATCTGTTTTGTATATTCAAAAGGGATTCAAGGTAATGTTTTAGAATGCGTTGAAAGGATCTCATCTCTCCTAACTTCTGTTCTAGTCCTACCCTGTCTGTGTCTACTTCATATCCTTGAATCTTCCTTGCTAATGTAAAACTTACCGTTGAATGAATTCACAACTGCATCTTCTATTTGTGTGCACAGTAATCTAACCTTTGACTAAATAAATGTCTTTTGTAATGCTTGTCTTCATTTCTAATTGTGCTGTCTTTTGACAGCTGCTCCCTCAGTGAACATGTGCTTTTTTGCTGCATAACAACCTTTCTAAATCAATCCCTTTCACTTTTCTGTACACAGTATCTATGCTGTCATGCAACCACATTGGATTCTGTAAATCAGAATGTCTGCTGACTGTTGTAAATGTCTTTTCCTCCACTCTGCTGTAAATTACTCATGCAGATAATCTATGGCCGATTGTTATTTATTTATTTATTCATTTATTTATTATGATTGATTTTATACCGTAAGAACCATGAAAAATATCTTTCCATAAAAAACATGAACTTTCCAACTTTCAAAGGTCTTCTCATCTTTTTCCACATTTGAAACAACCAGAAATTTGTTGCTGCATAATTAATAAAGGACATACCTAAGGAAGGCATCAAGGAAGGATCGTTTTCTTAGTTGTAAACCTATAGCAACTTTTTGTTACATCTGTAACTATACAGGAGAACTTATTTGTAATTTTTAGGTATTTCCAAATTATATAATACTATATTCTATTGAACCTAAACATGCCTGAAACTCAATGGGCTGAATGTTCAGCAGTGAGCATGTCCTTTGCAGAGACATTGCAAAGGTGCTCTCTGCCTGTGCAGGTATTTGTGCAAAGCTTTGTCATTGCTGCACAAATACCTGCACAGGCACAGAGCACATCTAACAACTATTTCATTTTCCCAAGTTCAGGTTGAAATAACAGAGTTTATTGAAACTGGAACTTCAGTCAATAAATTATAGAAAAAAATGGACTGTAAGTGAGACAGGCTCATTGCCTTGACAAAAGTGGTCCATTTTTTCATGTAGATATTTTCCAACTCAAGACTTATCAGAAAATAATCTAGCTCTCTCTCTCTTGACTTGATCAGTTGAATGGAAATGTATACTCAGGATGACTTTGCTCTAGTTTGTTTCCTACTTAGCCTTGCACATTATTATTGGAACAGCCATTGGAAATGGAAGACACTGTTGTATGCACAAAACAGCACGACACCTATTTTTTATCCTGAACAGTTTTTCAAGTACAAATCTGAAAGCTCAAGTCTCAGTTGTTTGTCTTTCATCCCTTGTAAGCGTTTATATGAGCTATTTTCTCTGTCTTTGTCATATACTTCTGCTTATAATGATTAAATTTATCATCTTATACATTTATTTTTGACTTTTTACAAATTCGGTCAGGTCAAGAATCTTTGTCTGACGCAATCTTCTAATTATTTAGCCTTTTTGTTTAATGCTTAGTTTAAGTGATGATAACGTGCCTTCTCTTTGTGGAATGTGTTCACACACATAATATCACAGATTAACTGATTTAAACCTGCACCTTCTTGTGAGGCAGGTAACTCTTAGTATCCCCTTTTTATAGATAATCATACCACTACACAGGGAGCTTAAGAGATTTATTCAAGGTCATGGAAGTAATTTGTGACAGAGTTAGAGGTGCAACCAAAAGCTTGCCTAAGTACTTCCCACTTTCATGCCTTAATCTCAAGACAATTTTCTAGCCAAATCTGGATGTAATCCAGCTCTTCCCAAAATTCATGTCTGTTTTTGCTATGTTGATATTTATCTCCAGTAGGAGTCAGAGGACTTGAAATTCCCTGATTAAAATCCCTTGTGTTAGTTTCTTTATCCTAGAACAAAGTTTATTGGTAGACTAAGAACATGTTAATCACAGAAGAAACAAATATATTTCCACATACATGAGTGTATATTTTCAGATTAAGTTTCTTTAGCCAGCTTCCTGTACTATGTCAAGTCCAACTCTCCTTCAACAAAAATCCAACAAAAGAAACAGTCAATTCAATAATTGTTTTCCTTTACCCGTGTCAGGCTGCCCCGATCAGATTTTATAGCCTATAAAGGGTGTTCTGGGCAGCAGCCAGCCCATCACAGCAGTGCCAAACTGTCTTTCAAAAGTCACATTTTGGATTGCAAATATGTATGAGAAGAAAATAATTTATTAAGGCAAAAAGGATTCCTGGATGAAATGTTACCCTATGTCTGCACAATAAATGAACATGCCTTCTCTCCCTTTTTTGAACCCCACTGAGCAGTCAGCTGGAGCTGGTTCTGCCTCTTGACCTTTTCTTCATTGGTCTTGTATTTCCTAATGCACTGCCTACACTCGCCTGCATGCTAAGATCATCTTAATGAACTTAAAATCAACAACTGATGAAAGAGTGAAGTAAATGAGGATGTGCTACCAATCAGAATTGTTTTTACTGACACTGGGTTAGCAATCAGTTGAAGTCTCAATGTGCCTTCTTGCCCATGGATGTCTAGGAATGTGAAGTGTTCTTCAGATGAGAGCTGCCAGCTGTGTGCCCAGTGCTGCATTACCTGCTGAAGGATGTGCCTCACTGATGTGCCCACATGCTGCCTTTGTTCTTTTCATAACAGTGTTGTATTTTGGATTCACAGTCATCCTGTAGTCACTTAACCTGTACAAGCTTTTCTCATCCTTGGTTGTTTCCAGCTAATGAATATCCAGTTTAAAGCAGAAATTGCATTTGTTCATCCTGGAATATATTACTATGCACTATGTATTAGTTCATTTAGTTCATTGCAATCCTTTTTTTTTTTTATTCTAGATGTTAAATAATAGTCATCAATTTACAGGTGTGAAATCCTGATCCTCTACTGAAAATGTTACTTTATGTCATATGCAGATTTTATAAGCATAACTCAGCAGATCATTAATGAAACTTCTAGATGAGCCTGAAAATCCATCATGAGAAAATCCACTAGTAAATGTTTTCCATTTTCTTCTATAATACTATAACTACTACTATCTCCCTTGCAGCTAATTCCTTAACCACCTTATTTTTCTTCTATTAATCCCTATTCTCTGCTGTTGAACAAATAATTTCCCCTGTGGCATGATTTCAAGTACTGTACTAAATTACAGGTACTTTAAATATTCTTCATCTCCTTTGTGTTAATAATCTGGTTTTTTTATAAGGAAAAGGTATCAGGTTAGTACATGCATTGTACAGTGAATAGTGCTGTAGTTGTCTAGGATTCTGTTTTCATTCTTTTAAATCCTTGATGTCAACTCTCTGCGTTGTGCTCCACTGGTGATTTCAGGTTTGATACCTTAGCACCCATTAGTCAGCTTGCTTTTACCTTGCCCCCACATTCATTGTGCAGGATGAGAAAAAACTAGTAAATTAGCTAGATGTGGGGGTTCTGTGCCAGAAGATAATGAAAAGATATTTAAACAGCTAAGGAAGAGAGCATTGAAGAGGAAGGAGAGTTATGATTTACATTCAGAGTATTTGGTCTCATTGCACCTTGAGCAGCACTGCCACAGGTTTGGCAGCTTGCACAGTCCCCCTTCCCTGTCATTATTTCCACTGTTGCTGTGACTCCTGCCTGCTTTTTGGTAGATTCTGTTTTTATTGTGGTGGAGATACTGACATCTTTCCTTTCCTTATGTAGGACATTCCAATTGCAACCCTAATTAACCTGGCAGAGAAGCATAAGCCTGTAAAATGTTTACGCTGGAAGAGATCTGAGGTGCTCAGAGGTGCTTAAATCCCAGTGCAGTTTGCATTTATAGGGCACATCAGCATTCCAGGTGACGTGATGCTGGGATTTCTCTCCTCTTGGCTCCCTGTTAATAGTTCTGCAACCACTGTTTCAGGTGTACTGTCATCTAAGATACACATTTTGTGCTTATGCTTCCATGATCTTTATGTATGATCTTTACTTTCTTTGTGCAGTATGAAAACTTGGCTTAATTTTTGACATTGCATGTTCCTTTCCTTTTGCATCTGTGTATCCAACAAACAAATCATCTACTCTAACAAAAGGAATTGTGTCTCCTCTACAAACCCTGCTTGTCTGCTATTGATCAGTTTCAGAACACTGTTGACAGAATTTGTTCATAACAAATTCCTCAACCTTTGCTCAAAATGTTATCCATGCATTAATCACCCTTTCTCTTGACTACTGCAGGTCTTTCTTTTACAGTCATCCTAAATCTCTTCCCTCTAAATTTCAGGATAGCTGACTAGTTTCTTACTCCAGGGAGCAGTCATATCAGCTGCCTCTTCCATCATTTTCATGACTTACTTTCTATTGCTCAACCCGAGCCAAAATTGCCCTTTGGATTTTAGAAAGGTTCATGGTCTTATTACAGCTCATCATTGCAGCCTGGTCTTTGCTCATTTTATTGTACCCCCTTATATTCCCCTTTTTTATGTCATGTATTTCTATCAGAACTTTACTGCCATATGTTCAGATCCTTTCTGTTCATCTCCCAGACATGTGTAAAAAAATTAATTATTTTATATCTGACCTTGGCAATAAAGTTTCCCATAGCAAATTGTATGAAGGTACTATAAAAATACAAATTGACTTGTGTACAATTATTGGTGAGTGCTAAGAAAAGAAAGTCATTGTGACTCATTGCTGAAAAAATATTATTTCCTGTTTAATTATGCAATATATGCTCCCAGTGATATAAACTTTTGACATATTACTACTTGTGAGCAAAATACAGGAGTTTAAAGACATTCTTCAGATTAAGATGAATCTTATTCCTCCTGGCGAGGTTTGCCTAAATGCCTTTAATTTGAGATCCAGATTGGCTTTATTTCCACTGCAATTAGCTTTTGAATGAGACTAGTTTAAATATTCTGCAGCTGTTTCTTTTCTGGGGGAAAAGGATGATACAAGTATTTTTTGCAAAATGAAACAGAAAAAAAACCTGTGACAGATCCTCTCTCTTTTTTTTTCCCTTTCCTTTTTAAATAGTATCTTCTTATTGCATTTGTCTGTCTGCTCTCCCACACTCCCCTGAATCACAAGCCTGTATGTGATGAAAGAGCAATAATATTTGCTTTTCAGGGTTGAATGATCAAGTTACCTCTGGTGGCTGAATGCTATTACACAAGTGATAGTGCAGTGACATTTCCAAAGTGTGAATGATCGTGGTTTTCTTCTATGGCTATGGGCTACAAAGAATACAAATTCTGGTAGCACTGCAGAGATGTGACTTCAGAGGAGTTACAGGCAGGCTTCCACTAACAGGATAAACACAGTTTTTGAAGACTATTAAGTGAGCAGACATTATGAATTATTAAGTAATAAATGTTTGTTTTCTTTTTTTCATTTTCTAAGCAGAACAGGAAATACACATAAATATGTCAATAACACTTCTGCACAACAGTGTTCGTAATTGCTCATTAATTATTGCTACATTTTTATCTATTATGTTTTAAACCTTCATTTTATTTTTTAAATGTATTAATATGGTTATGAAGTTCTGATCATTCTATTCTTTAGTACAATAGATTTCTCAATCAAGACTGAGCCTCTGCTGTGCTGGGGATTATACGGACACAAGAAGACGTGCACTTGGCACAAAGAGCTGGAAGATAATGGCCATATTATTGACTAGACTGCAGTGTTCCTAAAGCTTAGCATGTTTTCCACTGGCTAATATTTATATCATAAGGCAATAAAGCTATTTCCTGACTTTTTGCTCTGTGAACACTCTGAGTCTGGCTGGGACCCACAGCCCAGCTGGTCTCTGAGCTCACAGTGCACTCAACAACTCCTGAAGGAGGAACAAGGTTCAGATGTCTGAATATAAACTAATCAAAACAACTATTTCTCTGAAAATTATTAGCTGCCTATGAAGCAAATATTTCCCTGTCTGCCTGTAGAGCTTTTTGCCAAGCCTATTTTTCATTATTTTTTGGCATCGTGCTGTGATCCTGTTAGATTTCAGAAGAGGGGCTGAACTATGCAAGGCATTGGTCGAGACTTCCCCAGGAAAGCTGTGTGTGTGGGACAGCATTAGTGGCACCTTTTCTGAGTCATTATTATGTGGTGCTAGCAGTGCTTGCTGCTGGCTTAATGTGAAACCAACCTGTTCAGATAAATAAGTCTTCCTTTCTAAACAGACTTTTTCTAGCAGTATTTTAGAAGCACTTAATTTTTGTTGTTGTTTTTTCCAAAGGAAAAAAACAGGTTAACTAATTCTTACTTCTTGTGCAAGCAAATGTGCACAGTGACTTCAGATCTTAGATTAATGTTATGTGTCACAAATAAAACTTCTCTTGGGAAAGGTTAATCCAATTGAATCCTAGAAACAGGGCTGCTTGCTAAATAAATAAGTTGATTTATGTTAAGAAATCAAAATTAATTTGAACATACTGGAGAACAGAAGGGCTTGCTTCTTGGCCAATAAAATCCTAAATTATTTAAAATAGACATGTTGCTTTTTCACCAGAATTTGTATAATGTATTCAAGTTAAATTATTGACTAATTCAGATCGAAAGCTTTGCTTTTATCCAGAGAACCTAACATACCAGAATCTGCTTAAATGCCACGTAAACGATTGCTAAAAACTAATGAACATGATTTAATTGAGTCACCATTCCCTTAATGAGTGTTTAAGGAGGGGTACTTAGATGTCTGTATGGATTCCTTTAAAGTAAAAGGAATTAAAATTTGTTTGAGATATAAACACTTCAGCATCATCACAATGCAGTGTATTATCTTGACATAATGCTGCTTATGTTGCAGTAGATAAGAATGCATTTATAATTGGCATCTACATCCCCAAAGGGACACCAGTTCTATCACTACCATCAGCATGTTCAAAAATCTGATCAGTATAATGTTAGTATTCCTGCAAATAATATTAAAAATAATAGTTAGAAATAATTACCCAACCTACATTCCTCAGTTGAAATTCTTATTGAAGCCAGTAGGAAATTTGCCAAAACAAGGGTAGATGGGAACATGATGGTTTGACATTCTTATATTTATTTAATGAAATCATAATTACACATTGATGGACTAGGGTTTTTTTGTTTGTTTGAGGGGGTTTTTTTTCAGAAAATTTTAAGTGGTTATATGTTCTACAAATTGAGTATATCCAATTCTGTGAAGAATAGTGGTGAGAAATCAAAGTAAAAATAAGCCAAATTCATGTCAAGCCCATTTAAAATTTTCATAAATCTCATAAAATGAGATTCAGTACTTTGTCTCAGTCTTCCTGTGAGTCTGGATATCTTCAGACTCTGGATTTGAGCTCACATTTAAATTTATTACATTTCTGGTGAGCTACTCTAGCCCCCATTCATCGGCACTAAACTTAAATTTAAGCCTTTTGTAGCTTAACAACTCTGGCTCTGCTCTGACAGATGCACACAAAATCAGCCAGTGTCCAAGACAGTTGTGCATGATCAAAGAACAAACAGACAAATCTCCCATGTGAAGTATCCTCTAAACTACCCACATCATCCTGAGTTATTGTTCCAATGACAAATTATAATTCCATTTTAGTTTAAGCTTGATGCCAAACATTTCTCATGGGTTGATAAGCATAAACTGCATCCTCTTGATTTAAAGCTAAAGAAATACAAGATTGTTTAAAAATTTGGTTTCTATCACAATGTTTCTAAGCTGACAAAATATTACCTGGTAAGTAACATGTACGACAGGCGGCTCCTGGGAGCATGGGTAGGCTAAAGATATCCTCCTCCCATTCCTAGCAAAGTCCGTGATTTCGGAAAGACTCAGCTGTAACTCATTGAAACTGCCACAAAGTCTCTCTAAATTTCTAGATATGTGACTCATTCCCCTTTCACTTGGCAAATTGTTGTTTTTAGGAGAATTTGATGTTTCTTGGATCACATTGAACTGCACTTTAGGGGATGTTGGCCTGCTGGAAATCCTGCTAGGTGATCCAAAGCCACGAAGAGACACTGAGCGATTCGTAGGTTCAGCATCCAATGTTTCCAAGGCCACCGAGGAGTCACCCGGGAGCCTTTTTTCATCCAGGTCACTCACACTTGATGAAGAGCTCTGCTCATAACTAGGGCTCTTTACTTCTTCAATGAGTCTTCTCCTGCCACTCGGAGATTGAATAATTGTGCTTCTTGGTATTAACAACTCCCTGCTTTGAGGTTGGTCTTCTGTGGCAAGATTCTCAAAGAATTTTCTTTTTCCAGGTATATTAATAGAGGATTCAAAGTTATAAAACATATTCTGCTTAATCTCAGGCAATGCTGAAGAATTTTCTTCCACCATCAATTCTTTGACCATAAGACGCATTACATACCTGTCTGAACTTGAAGATGGAATGAGATTAGGCTCAGGAAACCTCTGCTTGCCAATCAGAATCAATAAGAGCTTATCTGTTAAAAAGCATAGGCCCTTTGGTCTTTCATTTTTTTCCAGCTGGATTTGTTGAATGTGAGGCATGCAGGAAGAGGTTACTGAATACACCAAAACAATATTAGAAGTATTAGAGGCTACTGCCACAATCTGAGCTCTAAGGTCAAAAGCCATTATATCAGGAACCAGAATACCTGGGATGGTGACTTTTCTGGTGGTCGTTACCTTCCTCTCAAAAGTCACCAAGATCAAGTGAGAGGAATCTTGACCATTTGTTGCTGCGGAGTCTTTGCGTTTCAGAGTAATGAGAGGACTGGGATCAGACCGACGGTGGTTTGCAAGGATATGGGTTAAATCCACAGGACCTGATGAAGAAGAGGCAACTGAATCAACACCTGATCTATCTGAATCTATGGACTTCCTTCGTGTGTCCATGGAGTATTCCTCATCACCAAGCACCAGAGCAGACTGTGAGATTAAAGAACCAGCTTCTGTACCAGAGGGCACATCAAATGCAATGCCTGCATTGAAACCACAGATATTATCTAAAGGAAGCTCAGTAGCTACAGCAATTTGAAAATCCAGTGTGGCTTCTATAGCGCAGATATAACCTCCCACATCAAAAACTGGGCAAAAGGAGCAGATAGTTAGAGTTTTCTGAGCATTATCCCATATGTAGGAGTGCAGGGCGCTGCCTACAGCAACTACTAAGCGATTACCATCCTTAGTCCAGCAAGCACAGTGGATGAGTCCGCTGCTTTTGATCTCTGCCTTAACCCGCGTGTTGTCCGTACGGACAGAATGCAGGACTGAAGCGTCTCGTTTTGTAAGCACAGCCAAGACGTCCTTCTTTGGATGCCAGACACAGCCCTGAGAAAGCAGTGGAAATGGCTCACCAACTTCACAAGTCTGAGAAATCAAGGGCTTTTTCTTCTCTGCACTGCTGTAGACCAGCTGCCAGATGCTTACGTGCTTTTTGTGCTGAACAGCGAGCAGAGCTGGGGTGTCTGTAGAGCAACATGGGCCCCAGTAAAGCCCATGAACATGTTCAAATTGACCAAGAATGCTTGAGTCTCCAAACTTCAGCTCTCCATTTTGATAGTATAAAGCAGTCAGTATCACTTGCTTCCCATCTGTCCAGGCAATTCCATGCACAGGATGGATAGCTTGATATAAAGCATTGAGGCCGGTTCTTAGCAGCTTTGCCTTTCCCAGATCCATCTTTTTAAGCTTTCTTTCTAATGGTGGATTTTCCAAAGTAGAGAATCCATGGAATTCACTTGCAGATCACCATGAGAAAATTTTTTTCTCATGTCTCCTTCCCTTCCTTTCCAGCATCAAGCTGGTTTTTCTGCTAATAATCCAAGAGTCTATATTGTGAACTCCTTCTCAGCAGACCCGCAGCTGCTCTTCTAAGTATAAATCCATGTCAAAGCTGCTTTGGCTATGTCTTTTCCTGGGAGGAGTTATCATCTTCATGTGATTGCTAACAAGGTTTAACCAATTACTGTGCGTTTTCATAGGAGGCTATTTTTAACTCTTCAGTGCTGGGAATATATTTAAAAATAACACTAATACCTTGACCTTCAATGAATGATGGTCTTTACCAAAGAGAGAGATCATGCACTGGTAAGCCTAAGTATTAAGCTACAGCCTGAAATAATGACCTGACACTTCTATCAGCCAGCCTTTGAAGGATGAAAGAAGATTTAAACATAACTGAGAACTGTAAAGGGCAGATTGCAATCTCTGATGGGCAGCATCTTTCAAAGAGACAAGATCCAAAATGGCTATGAAAGGAAAGTAGAAAAAGGAAATCATGCTCTGTTCTGTTAGTAGTTACAAGAGAATGAAGGAAAGTGAGATTTAAAAAAAGAAGAAAAATACCCAAACTAAAAAACCCCAAGTACATAGACTAGAAGCAAAGAGAGCTGATTAGTGATTAGTGTTCATTTTACTGGGACATACTTCCTAGCTACAAATATATATTGATTTCTTTCTTGGTCTTCCCAGCCATGTGTATCTGAGGGCTGTTCCTTCACTATACAGGCAAAATGCAGAGAGGAAACCAAAATTTTCCTGTTCCTCCTAACCCTGCATTTTCCACAATATGTAACATAACATCGTGCAAGATCCTCGAGTTGTCAAAGACCCAACCAATGAATTGCTGTAACACAGCGGGGGCATGGGAGGATATGGCAGTTTGGGTGGGCTGTGTTGTTTCAGGCCCAGAGCTGGGTCAGATGGACTGCCTTGGGTGTCTCCATCCTTCCCTCCTCAGCACAGCCTTCTCTGGGGTTAGCTTGGACAGAGTGTGCACATGGCTGAGCATAAATAGTCGGGGTGGGATTAATTAACTTATATATAAGCAACCATTGCTAATTTCAGTGCTCCAGGATATCTGAGACAGCCACACTGAGCTGGCAGATACAGCACAGGACTTAAAGAAGAGCAGTGCCATTCTGGAGTGGCAGCTGGCAACAAAGAGATGATCCCCAGATAGTTCCTGGATTGCCTAAGATGGCATTAGAAGCTTATACACAGGTAACGGAGTCCCATCCTCAGCATCTTTCTGTAATTCTTGTTTTGCCAGTGTGTCTCCTTTCAGCTTCCATGTAACTTGTGTCTCCTGCTTTTTACATTAACAAAAAGTGAATAAATTAAATCTGGGCAAAGGTTTACAGGCTATCAATGTAATCACTGTGGTTAAAGATGTAAGACTTAACAAAACATATTCTGCATCTTTGGCTCATTTATACATTATATATTTGTATATTACCACCTGAGGAAAACAAACATCTTGTTGAAGGCAGGACCTCTGTTCTAAGAATTTTTTAATACCCTTTTCCCAGGTGTGTTTACTGAGGATGGTTATTACCATTAAAGAACTCCCAAATTAGTGTAATTATATCACATGTTCATTCACAGCTACCTTTTATTTATTTTTTTGTGAATTGTTTCATGAGGATCACATTCAAAATAAAAACTTTTTTATGTTCATCAAGAACAAGCCAGCAAGGATGACTGGAATAGGTAAAAATTAAAAAGCTAAATATGCAAGTTAGAAGATCCCTTTTTATGCAAGGCTCATAAATTCTTTGGCCTCTGTTTGTGCTTGTGGTGAAACCATGTTTTTTAAAGATTTCACCTTACCCTTTGGGCCACACTGCCATACCTATTTCATTAGGAGTTCTGACTACTCTGTACTTCCTCCAAGTTGTGGCAGGGTTATTTTTTATTAGTGAAAGTTCCTTACCCATAGTAGTTATAAGGAATAGATTACATTAAAATACAATCCCAGCAGCTCCATAAATTGACAGAGTCTGTATAATATGTATTTATTTTTCTTTAAAATAATGGTGTTTCACTGCTTTGTTGTCTTCTGGGTGTATTTTGCTGAAACTGATGAAGCTATTCTTTGGCACAGCATCTCATCTATATTCTGCACCACTGTGCTTTAAATATCCTAACAAAACTGTGTCGCAGCTGGATTCTAGCAACCTAAAATGTGGTTTGGATGCAGAAACTTCTGCCTCAGAAACATCTGAAATGCTCAGATGTTTCACTAGGGATAATGTGTATTCTGCCAGCTATGCTGACATCTTGAGAGCAAGGACTGACTACTCGTGTGGAAGACTGGACTTTATTTGCTATTGGGTTTTTTGGGTTTTTTTTATTTCATCATCCTATAAAGCATCTGCTTTTCAGCAGTGTCTGTGATATTATCAGAGGGTGATACAAGGCTGAATATGTGAGATTTGCCAGTAAGAGAATCATCCTCAATTTTGGAATTCAGGTCATCTCACAAACACTGAAGTCTTGAAAAATATTTGCAGGAGAGCTACAGTGAGATTTTCATCTGTCTCTGAAGGCTTTAGGAAATAGGACTTCATCTGAAGTCATACTTACAACACAGACATGAAGTCATACTTCATCTAAAACATACTTATTTCTAATTAATTATCTGAGATACACAGATACAAAGATGACAACATCCACAAAGTTCCACTGGCATGGTCGTGAGCTGGGGAGTCAAGTGAGCATCAGTTTGCTGTGGCCTTTTCAAAACTCTCTGAGGCTCTGAGGCTCAGTGTTCCTTGAAATCTGCAGGGTTTGGACACACTGCAAGCTCTATTCTGTAGCAATTGAATTGGACCCTCAGACTCCATTTGGGATAACATTTGAGAATCTCAGGGAAAGTTTCCTCCTGTGGTTCATTCTATGAGCATTTTTTGGTGAGAGGAAATAATGTGGGCAAGGAACTTCTATGAGAACAGAATCCTCTGGTACCCCATAAACACCATATATGACAAAATTCATTTGAGATAAAGTTATCTTTCAGATTGTATCTTTAAAAAAACAGTAAATAATGGAAGACTTGTAAAATATACAACGGGGAATAAAACCTAAGTTATGCCATGATTATGAATTTAAACAAGTTGTACTGGGGATCAAAGAAGGCAGAAAGTGACTAAAAGAGACATTGAACTTTTGTTTGGCACAGCCTCATTTGTAAAAAACAGAATAAAAATAGAAAGGAGAAAACAAGTTCCCTTCATTTGGTTAGCATACTTTTCTAGAAAAAAAAAATAAAAATTTCTCCATCACCTTGGCATGCACAGATCTCTATAGCACACACTCAAAATAAAGTCTGGTAATTGAAAACCATCCTGGCAATACCACAGTTAGAAATCTGAGACACTCCAGTGAGCAATCACAGTCTTTACACCTACAATGAGCTAGATTCTGAACTGTTAGCATCTCTGTGCCTCTGATTAACTCTGGTGTAACTGAGATCAGAATGTCACCTATGGCTGAAACAAGGTGTTTCAGCTGCTGGCACCCTGGCTGGCTCTCTCCTGCAGAGTAATTCCAGCCAGCCAGTCCTTGGTGCTTTGGAGGAGATGGGTTTTAGAAGTCGTATGTAAAGTCCAAAACTGAACACTGAGTTGCACATAGCTGCCAGTTCATAGGCATGAGTTCCTATGGTTCATAATCAGTGTTGAAAAATTAATCCAGCCTTCATCATTGCCTTTTTTTATAATACTGATTTATATTGATGTTTTTCCACATTGCTCTACTTGCTATTCAGGGAAACACTGAATACTTTTTGTGTCCAAATGGATCAGAGCTAATGAGTTCCAGGTTCTTAAGTATATTTACCTGTCTATTTCTTGTCCAATGGGAGATTGGTATCTAAATATCTCTGTGGATCTGAGTTCAGTGCCTTGCTGGAAAAGCTGAATTTCAGACTTCATTTTCTTCTTTACTCATGGTAAAATAATTCTTCCAGGCTAAATCTTGCTTCAAGTTAATTAAATAGATGTTAATATTCCTGGTGACTTCAGAGGAACAGAGATCCAGCTCAATATGTAATAAAAACGTAAGAGTAATATATTTCCTGATACTAATTTAACTCAACTTTATGAAATGTCTAATACTTTGTGGTATTTTTACTTCAAAAGTATTTCTATTTAAAGCTACTCACCATGAATTCACCAATTTAAGTACATGTGTCATTTACTTCAGCACTTTTGAGAAGCTTTAGTATTTATTTACGTAATAAATGCATACAAAATGTCTTCATTCTTTCACACTGACATTTCTTTGCCACGAGATCTGATTTTAAAAAGTAGTTATCTGTCATAAGCTAACTGGAACAGAATGTAAAAATCATGCACAGTTAATAAAGAAACAAAATACGTAATCTGTCAGAGCAGATCACTGATCCATGCTTTGTAAATCAGTGCTCTTCTGACAGGGATATGTCTGGGTGATGTTCCTGCTCTCAGAATAGGTTTTTACTCACCAGCTACACATTTTTGTACATATGTCATATAAAGTGGGAAACACCTAATGAAACATTGTAATATTTACATAAATATATTTAAGAAACTGCTAAGAAGTTTGGTTAATTAAAAAAAACCACATATGCAAATTACTGTGTAAAGGCAAGCCCCTCATCTTTTCTATGCAGACTATATTCAAACGAAGGAGACATCAGGCAGGAAAGTCACCACTTCTTTCTAAGACTGTTTTTCATACATGCAGAACCTTGGTGTTTCCTTTCTGGAACAACTGCCTGGCTTGATCTGTCATGTGTTAATAGAGGCACCTAGCATGGGGACACATATGATGGACAAGACACTGCTACAGCAAGACAAAAGTGTTGCCTCTTCTTGTAGAAGTTTATAAACTCTGTGAGCTCATTTCCACCCTCAGGGATATGCTGCTAGATGGCAGCTCTCCAAATGTCATATGTGTATAACTGACTGCAGTGACCTCTCTGACACGGGACCTTGGGTTCTCTGAAATCCCCCTGGGTCTCAGGGAAGGCACCAGAGACGCTCCATCACATCATTCCAACTGCAGATGTCCATCACTATTGCAGGAGTGTTGTCAACAGTTGTCTCGATGTTTGTGGCTCTTGGAACTCCCTCTCCTCTGTAAAAGAAAGGCAAATATGCAATTCTAACAGAGAAATCCAGCACATCTCAGGGAGTAGAGTTGGCAAAGCATTTTTTAATCACCCCAACTTTCCCTTTTGTGGTTTAGAGTGAGACTCTTGCAGTTGACTGGAGTGGAGAGAAGAGAACCAAATGTTTTCAGAAGGTCACTTCATTCTCACTCTCATCAAGGGCTTAATGTTTTTCTGGCCTTCACAACGCTAAAGCAAAACTGGTGAGCAATTAGGAGGGAAAGCAGGATGGTTATGCAAACGGTCACAGAGAATGAGACTCATTTCTCATTTAATTGTAGGTGTGGGATTCATGCCACAAATTAGTATTTCTGCATTGAAGTAAATATGTATAGCTGCCTACATGAAGGTAGTTACCCAAGCTCCCATTAGGCAACAGTGTGGAGCCTCATCTCTCTAACGTATCCCTGCACATACACACTGTAGTTGTCTAAGTCAGACCCTCTTCCTGATTCACTTAAGTCAGTGGTGAGAAATAGATACTTTCAGGGCATGATTCATTCCATCCTAAAGTACCTAAAATAGATTAATAACTCTTGCTTTATGAGTCTAGCTGAAGTACTCGGAGAGGAAATGGGTATGGACAGATGAATGCCAAGGAATGGTTGCATAGTCATTACGTGCATGTCTGTTCTAACTAGAACATTTATCAATGATCAGCCCACCAATACCTCTTTCTAGAGCTACATGATTCCTACCCACAGCCTTCCCACTGCTGAATGCCCTTTCTGTCTCAAACCACTGTTTTTTGACTTGATGCTGCCATATGTACACGCCAGTCTCTTGTGCATGCTTTATAAAGCAATCAGGTTTTCAATAGAAACTCCAGCACTTATGTTACAAAAATTATACTGGGCAGAAGAGCATAAAATGTTCTTTAGGATATATTTCTGTCTTGGCAAAGAGAGGGAATGAATGATCTAATGGGTCTTTCCATCTGTAAGACAACATTCAGCTTCCAAATTATGACAGTCTTTTTCTTTCATAGGCATTAAATGTATTTGTTTTTGAAGATGTCTCTTATTAGTACCTTCTTTTTTACATGATGATGTAAATTTATACCCTTGAAGTGATATTTTTATCATTCCCACCAGACACATCAGATAACTTAGGAACCTCTTGCATGGCAAAATGCTCTTTGCCACAGTGTGCATACTCAGTTAGATCACTCTCAATTGAAAGCCCGTTGAGACCTGAAGAAGAACAAAGGATAATAATATTTTTTAGCAGATTTATATTTATCCCAGCTTCATAAGTTGAAAAGGTCATTAAACTCTGTCAGCTCTGGGAAAATAATTTATTATTGTAAAAGAACTCAGGACAGCATGAGCTGGACATAAGCCTATATTCAAACTGGCTGGTTGACAGTGTAGACAGAGTCAAACTCTTAGCAACACCTGTTTTGGAATGTGCACTAGAAAGTAAATTTTATAAAATATATCAAAAGTGGTTACTTCTGAATCACGTGGGTTCTTGTATCTATTCAGACAGTTAAAGTGTGGTTGAGAATATTGATTGAGAAAGATTGTGGAGTCTCTCTTATTTTGCTTGATGTATGGGGTGTGTTTGATGATAACACTTCTGATGGCCAGGATAGTTGAATAGTTTGTTGTTGCTGTCACTGGTAGAGCTGTTCTACTTGGGACAATTTCAGAAGTGTCTAAAGAAAGCTGATTCCCAGCTGTATTTGGAAACCCTTGTAATAAAACACCTTTGACTTGGTCTCCCCTAGAAATGTTCTTGCTAGTGAGACTCAGTTGGATCTCCCTATCTCCCTGATGGTGAATGTGTTCTGACACAAACTTGCTAATTAAAATGAAACAGTGGTAACACTGTGCTGCTAGCCACCTGCTTGTTTAAATAGTTCACCTGTAACTGTCTGTGTGTGCTGAAACAGCTACAGTGGGTGATGTTTTTAATCCACAGCCCTTAAGCTAGGTGAAGCATTAGCTGGAATTGCATTGAAGGTCCTGTGGGATCTACATTTTTACTGAAAGGCTTCAATGGTTCTATTTTTGCCCTCTTTTTTTATCTTAGATAAGGCCTTAATGTAATGGAAAATAAAATTAAAAATGCTTTTTCTTGCTTCCCTAGTAGGAAGGATTAGAAATGTTTCCACGTGAAGGTCAGTTTAAGCCTAAATACCTGCTCTCCAGGATTCAGCCACCTTGACTCCATAGGTGCACAGCCTGAAACGGCTGATTCAGCCTTGTCTTTCTCTAAGAGAGATTCAGGCCAAATGCTGGGTCAGCCCTGATGAGGAGCTGAATACCAGAAAATTAGTGTTTGTGTTTCTCCTAGAGATGAATGTAAAAAGCCTGAGATTTTTAATGGCTGTCACTGATCTGTTGACATGACACTTACCTGGAATTAAAGCCATCCCTGGAGTATCACGCAGAAAAACCCCCAACTTTTTACAATCTTTCTGTGCTGTCCTACTTGTAGCTGCCCTGGTGTGTTACAACCTGACTCTCTGGTTGTTGAACTTCTAGTTATAACTTCAGATCATTTTAGTCAGGAGGTTCTAGAAACTAATTAAATAGTGTTATAATTGCACATGCAGAATGAAGGAAAACAAATACAACCTTAATTTTCTGAGCCCATTAGCCAGCTCCCTCGATTCATTTATCTGGAGGATTGAGAATGCCAGTTAATTTCATTTCCACAGTTACATTTTCCAAAATCATCGAAAGACTAATCACAAGCTTGTAGCTAATATTTGCGGCTTGTTTGGTTTTCTCCTGTTGTTTGAACTGCTTCCAATATGTCTTGCCAGTGACATTTCTCCACCCAGCAGAATAAATACCAAAACTATAGAGAAATAGTTTTACTGAAGGAAGCAGCAAATGTGGTGCCCTATAAATACAAAGTTTCTCAAAGTCACTGACGTCCTTCTGGAATTTCCATGGCAAGGAAATGACAGAGCTGGAATAATTAGTTGACTGAATAGATGCAATATATGTATTTCCAGTACTGTTCCACCGTTTGAAAGATAGACTTACTTACATTTTTTAATAATTTTTTTGCCATGAAAGATTGGGTGGAAGAGAAAATATAATCCTCTTGGACTGTCTACTTAAGATATTGTTATTATTGGAAATTTTATTTGTGAGACCGCACTGCATGACCCTGAGTTTAGGCTCTGAGTCCCAAGGTGTTACTTGCCCTCTTTTATTTACTATAAAAGAGGATCTCTTCCCCGGAAGTGTTTGGAATCTAAACAGACAAGGTGGAATGATCATTCTTGTTATATAAATTAAATACTGAGGCACAGAGCAGTTCAGAGCATATCGACAATTCAGCAAGCTGCCTTCAAAAGAGTAGGCAGTGAAGCGATATCACTGCAGCAATCTGCATGTGTGCTAATTAGTCTGGATGGATGCTGCAATTTCATATTTATGTTGCATCTGAGGTGCTAGCTAGTTTTGTATTAGCCACTTTGGAGCATTATGCATTGCAAACAGATCCAAAGTGATTAAGGATCATGCAGTAAATGTTGGAATTGTGGTTAACCTCACTACCACTTTTTTATTTCCTTCTCTTCTTCATGTTGCATGAAAAATAGTACAGACTCATATATCAGTTTAGGGAAAGGGATCTTTGGAGGCCATATGGTCCAACTGCTTGCTTGGAACAGGGCTGACATCAGTTTGTTCAGGTTTCTTAAAGCTTTGTTTGATAATTCATCTTGTGAAGATTTTTTTTAATTTATATTTAGTCTGAAATTCCCTTGCTATGACTTGTGTCCACTGTTTGTTGTTCTTTTGTTGGGCATGTCTGAGAAGAGTGTAGCACCATCCTCTCCACCACCCACCAGGTAATTGTAGACAGCACCTGAAATCCTTCTTCTCTCTGTCTTCTGCAAGCTGAGCAAACTCAGCTCCCTCCTCCTCTCCACATTCTCCAACCACTGACGACATTGGAATGGCTGGGCTTGCTCCAGTATGTTCTTGTACTGGGGAGGCAAGTCTGTGAAACCATAAGTCTGTCTAAACCCATGTGGTTTTGGAAGTGATAAATTGCATTAATCTCCTCTGGAAGCAAGCTCCATTATTAAGGTCCTGGTCCTGTGGAATTTTTGCCTCCATTCCAGAACATAAGCTACCAATTTCTTGGTGGTGGCCTATATCCTGATGAGCTGGAGCTCTTCCCTGTGCATGCCTGAGGTTACCTCACCTACTTCTGTAAAAAAAAAAAAACTTCCTAAAAAAAAAGGCTTTGAAGATCAGGTCTAAGACCTTCATAATGACTCACATAAAAGCGTTGTGAGAGAGAATATGTGAATATCTGAGTTGGGAAGAGCCTGGTGAGAGAGGTGGCAGCTTTCAAGGCAATGTAAGTGCCACTGAAAAAATCCAGCTGCAGTTTTGCACTCACAGCTACAGCTGCAAGAGGAAACTATAGATACAGATGTGGATAAGGAGTTCCAAGAGGAAGATAAGGATATGGAATAATTGCTTCAGGAGGAAATTTTATTCTGTTTCGGAGCATTTGGAACAAGCATCAGCTGGGAGGTGGCTGTGCTGCAGACCTTTGGTAACCAGCAGTGGTGAGAAGTGAGACAGGCACATGGAGATTTTTGGGTTTAATCTGTTAATCACACGGCTGTCACTGTGGGTATGCTGTCAGAATTACCCTAAGCACATGCTTTGGGAGGAATCATGGATTCTGGCTGACTCTCTTTTGTCAATGCTCGTGATGCACACGAACATTCGCAGTGACACGACCTGCTGAGCTCTGCAGGCTGGTGTTTATTTTGGTCAGGGTTTTTTCCAGTGTGGCGCTGGTTTTGCGTGACCTGTACACTTTGGGATTAAAATTACTTGGTTGCCCATGTTGGTTCACTGAATGGAGAGGTCAGTACTGGTAACACATTTTTAGTTTGTTTTCACTGTTCATAGAACACTGGTTGGGTTTCAGAGTAATGCTGATTCTTTATCTATGGATGCTGGTGAGGGAAGTGTGTATTGTTGGGGGTTTTTTGTGGCTTTCATGAATTTTTACATTTGCAGAATTTGCTCTTTCCGTTTATGGGCAATTTAGTGCTTTGCCTTCCAGGGGTGTTCTTCGTGTGCATACGGAATCTATTACACATGATTTGTAGATTCTTTGTAGATTTTAAAAACAATGAAGAATGGGATTTCACAATATAGGAACTATGAACTAAATTAAAACACCCTAAAATTTTGAAAACTGTTTGTCTCCCTAAAAGTGAAAATGCATAAATAGTTTGTAAACAGTGCTGGCTGTAGGGGTTTTAACTAAAGAAAATGGGATATTCATCTGCTAAACTTTGAGGTTTAGGGTTTTTCTCATAATGACTGTGGCAACTTGTCCTCTTTGTGACCACTGAGTAATCTTAGATGTTGGAGTCATGTGGTTCCATGGAAACATTTGGGAAGGAGGGTTGAGAGAACCCCCCGCTTTTCCAGCCTGCTGTTTCTGTTGCCAGGGTAGAAAAACGTGCTGTGGGAAGGTCTTGTGGTAAATGACTGTTCAGGAGCGTGAGCTCTACAGAGCCTTGGAGAGAGAGACTACTGGACTTTGTCCTTGACACAGAGATGGTAGATCCCAAAGGTGGAGGAGGTGGATGACACACAGTGACTTTCAAAGAGCATTCTTAATACATTAATCTGGGCTGCTTTGATAATCTGGTTTTAGCCATTTCCTTGGTCATGAACTTTCCCTCTTAGTCCCTTTGTCCTTTCTGTTTCCCCTCCAATTTCCTGTCAGTTCTAAACCACTTTTTCTTGTATTTCAGAAGCTTTCCTGAAGATATGGACATTCCTTGTTTCATTCTACTCCTCCAAGATTTTCATGTGCTGTGGACTTGTTAACAACATATATTTAAGGATCTTGATGCCTCCAGTGAGTACTGTGAGGGAAAAAATAACATTATTTTTTGTTCCATATCTGTGGTATCAAAAATTTTTAAAACTATTCATCCAACAACTTTGAGATACCCTCTACTTTTTCTTACTTACTGACTACCTTTTTCTGTCTCGGAATTTGGCCTCACCTTTCTCTCTGTGGTCTTGGAACTGTAAGTGTAGGGGATCTAATTAGCTTGTGCCCAAAAGAAGAATTTAGAGTCCCACCATGGGGCAAGAGGCCAGGGGATAGGATGATTGTAGATACAGCATGTTAGACCTAGGTCACAGCTTGATCCCTCCTTATCCCATCTTCTGGCTTTTGAATTTTGCCGTTGGTGGGGTTTGCTTTTTTATCATGATTGTCAGTCAGCCTGAGGATGCTGTTTAAGGCCTGTTACTTGTGATGACACTTGAAGCAGATATTCTGTGGTCCCATCTGAACTATGTCTATTATGTGATTAGGTCCAATCTCCTGTCACAAGACACAGCTCAGGAACAGTTATTCTCCTCCCATCATGGAGAGATATGTGGCCTGATCAAAGGCAACATGTAATTATAAAAGCTAAAGTGAACCCAGCAAAGAATAATTTGCTTTTATTCATTGGATTTATGCCTTCTGATGCTCTGATCATCTGAGAGGACACAGACATCTACCTGGAGCCTGGATGAAAGTAGTCCTTTCTTGAAAAGTCAAGAGCCCTACTAGGACACCATGTACCTAAACTTTCCCTTTATAACTCCCCTTATGCACTCAGCTTTTCTTGTGCTGTCCTTGTTGCTCTGTAATGACTCAGAGGCACCTCTGGAATTAGCAATGTTCATATGTTCTTAATGCCTCTGTGCCACTCACCTCCTACCTGGCATTTTCCCATTTCTCAAATGCATTTTTAGTATCTTTCTATGGATCAGAAATCAAATGACACTCTGAGATTGGCAACGGAAAAGAATCCCTTTTCAGAACTTGCACTGTTACAGACCTGCTCTGATAAACTGCAGTAAGTGCCTGCTTATTCTGTACGTGCTACCTGCAGATGCAGAATTCACTGGAACGGGTGGCAGGCGAAAGGAATCCCTTTTCAGTCCTCATTACTGCTTCTGAACTCATGTGAGCTCATAATTTTCCTCACTTGCCCACTTTTGGGGAAATTCAGCCAGCCAGCCCTGGTATTTCAGTGTCTGACCCACAAGCAAAGACAGACAATCGGGCACCCAGGCCAAGAAACAGTCTGATCAGAGCAGGGTGAAAAGCTGTGTAAAGATGGTCGACCTAGTTCAGAGCAGAGAGGTAAGGGCCACATGATCACAGTTACGAAGCAGCACAGTAATTCCTCAGTTCAGTCATCCTGACAACTGCCCATACAGAGGAAGACCTTTTTTCCTAAAGAGAACCCAGTTAGTAACAGATAAAAATACTGAAAAATCGATGTCAGAGAAGTGCAGGTTGGAATTAGATGGATACAGACAGCTCTTTCAGTTAGAAAACTGATGATGTTGCAGTTCCATTTTTATTTTTAACCCTGAAAACACAGAACTGCAAACAGAACTATTCCTTTAGAGGCAGTGGGAACTCTTGAGATTCAAATACACAGTCAGTTTATGAGGAAATAGTCTATTTCAGGTGCACTCCTCGGAAGTAGTTGTAGCAAGGTTAAATATGTAATCTCCCAACATGGGAACATCATACATACATGGATTTTCCTATTTAAAACATGGATATGAACAAGAAGTTATAAATTGTTTTACACTGAAACTCAAGGTCACTGCCAGCCTGCTGGAGACCTGCCGCTGCTGCTGTGCGGGGTCACCAGCGGTGGGTACCACTGCCCTGACGCTGCTGCTCCCTAACAGAATCGGGGGGACATTCCCCTCACCGTGCCACATACCGTGCCAGCACGGATGCTTTCCTCCATGGCTCTTTGTAACGGGAAATGCCGACCCTTCCCTCGCACTCAGCCGCGTCCTGGTGTGTGGATGGTTTGCAGCGCGGCGCTCGGTTTCCCTGCCCGCCCGGCGCCCCTGCAGCGGTACCCCCCGGTACCCCTCGGTATCCCCGCTCCTGCACACCCTGAGCCCTCCGCCCTGAGCTCGGACTCCGCACGGGGCACACGGGGGGCAAACGCCGGCGCGACCCCGGGGGAGCGCTCCGCCGGGCACCACCGCTAAAGCGAGCCCTGCCCGGGGGATGGCAGCAGCATCCCCGCACGGCCGTGGGACGGGGGCGAAGCCCGCGGCCGGACTCCCCCGCCGCAAGGGTCCCCTCATCCCCGCGGCCCCCGGGCGCTCGCAGCGGGGGCGGGCGGACCCCGCCCCTCCCCTCCCCGCGCTCCCCGCCCCTGCCCCGCATTGGCTGCGGG
>VZTJ01002120.1:1008920-1061779 GCA_013397795.1 Orthonyx spaldingii | reverse complement strand
GGCGGCGGCGGCGGGGGAGCTGCGGCTTCGGTGTCACCGCCGGCAGCTGCGCGGCCCGAGCGCGGGGTCAGCGCCCGCGCCCGCCGGGAGCCCAAACTTCCCCCGGTGGCCAGCCCGGCCTCGCCCGGGGCACCGGCCGTCCGTGCCAGCATCCCCCGGCCAGGCACCGCCGCCTCCCGGGCCAGCGTGGGATGCTGCCGAGGACTGAGGGTGGCAGTCACCTCTCCTTGGCTCACCTTTCCAGAGCTAATTCCCGGTGTTCTGCTCTTCTTTGGCATTATAATATAATTCCGTAAGGTTTTTGTGGTTTGGGTTTTTTTAAGAGGATGTAATTTCTAACATGCATATGTAGCTATATAATAGACCAGATTCACCCTTGGCTGATACACAACCATAAATAATTCGTTCAACTTGATCGCAGCTTAAGTTTCTTGGCCCAATATCTTTCCTTTCTTTGTGTATGCTTTTAAATTGGCTTCCCCCTCTGTGCTGTTTAGCTCTAGGGATTGAATTCTTCCCTTGGTTGCACACATGTAAAAGAAGAATACTTATAACCCACATAAGTGATGGTGCTGAGTTGGGAGTAGGAAGGAGAATGGAACTACCTCGTAGTAGTACTTTCTATTTATTAAATAGATCAAGGCTGTAATTGTAAGTAATATGCCATTCCAAATAACGTTATATGGATTAGTTCTCTTGGTTGCAAGTATTAATCAAAAACAGCTGACTTTAAACACTGTCTTAAGCCACAGTGAGTCAGTGGTCTTGCGAATCTCTGCTTTTAATTTGGCTTTGATGTTAAATTATGTGGCTTCATTGGCTTTGCTAGTGGTACACTCACACAGCAGAGTGTGTGTCCATAAGGTCTGAAACTGCTTTTCTCAGTTTTCTATATAATAGCGCATCATTTTAATAATACCTGTTTTACTGAGGGTAGGATTCATCTCACATAACTTGTCTCCGGTGAGCTGGCTGGTCTAAAGCAGTCTTCTGGGTTTTCTCTGTGGTCATCTCCAGAGAATAATTCATCTCACCTTTCTCTGGATAGGCTGGCTTTCTCTCAAAGCACTGCTAATTCTTTGCTGTAAAGAGAGGAAGCCCGGGAGACTGGCTTATGATAGTTGCCTGTGGTTTAGATGGCTGAATTTAAAAGAGAGAAATCCCACTTCAGCATACCATGGTGCCCTAACTGGATACCTACTGTACTGCATTTTGTGCAACCTGCAGCTAGGGATATTCCAGCCAGCCAAGCCAATGAACAAGGCTGCTCAGGAGGCACTTGGAAGCATCACTTCCTCACTTTTTATGTTGTAAATCTTGGTTAATCATATCAGCCTGCTCTCCTGCCACTTACTGCTCATGTAGTTTTGGCATGTAAGCCCTGAGGCCGTGGCTTGTGTGTTGCCTGCTGGTTTATGCCCTGTGAAGCGCCCTGTAATGCAGAATTTGTTATTGTGTTAATTCTGACCAAAGGGCCAGAAAGCCGACTTAGAGATGAGCCTCAGTTTCATAGAATCATAGAATGGTTTGGTTTAAAGGGACATTAAAGGATCTTGTTCCAACCTCCCTGCTATGGGCAGGGACACCTTCCACTAGACCAGGTTGCTCCAAGCCCCATCCAACCTGACCTTGAACATTTCCAGGGATGGGGCATCCACAGCTTCTCTGGGCAACCTACCTCAATCCCCAGGTTTTAGCTTTCTGTCAAGGATGTGCCTTAATAATTAACCTCATTGATACTTTTAAGTTCTTCTGAACCTGGGCACTTTCCTGGCCAACCTTGAGAAATCAAGGTTAGCAGCTTTAATATGCCTTTGGCACCTAATTGAGCCTGGAGAGTTGTCTCTTAGCTTTTAGTGCCTTTGGCAGTACCTAGGACAGGTAAAATGGAAATGGTAATTTCATTTTTCAGTGTCAAGCAAGTAATGTAAGCTTTCTTTCCTTTCAGTGTGAACATTTTAGGAGGAGCTACCAGGCTCTTAAAAGAACTCAGTGTACTACTGCTTTACTGTTGCCTGATGCTACAAAATTAAACTGCTTTTGTCTGTGAAAATTTCTGTAAAACCCAGCCCTGCTAATTAAAGATGCCCTCATAGAGCTGTCTTTCTTGAGTGAAAGGCATTAGTGATGTGAATAAAAATGGATTTTCTCACAATGTCAGACTGAGGCTTTATTTGAAAAATTATAGCGAAGACATTGTGAGAATTATTAGAAGTTATAATCCATGAAGTTTTGACTGTCCTTTTGCACTTACAGGATGTAAATGCACATGTAATGCACACATATATAGGGAGAGTTATCTAAGAAAAATATTACTTGGTCTAAGAGCTAAATAGGAGCCAAGCTGGGACCTTTTACCCTAAACCATCCCATTGCTGTCTTGCATATTTGTGATTTGGTAACACATATTCATAGAACCATAGAGTTATTAAGGTTGGAAAAGACCTTTAAGATCATCAAGTCCAGCCATCAACCCAGCACCACCACCATGTTCACCATTAAACCATGCCTTCAGATGCCATATCCACATGGTTTTTGAATGCTTCAGAGGATTGCAATTCCACCACTTGCCTGGGCATTCAGTGTTTTACAACCCAATGCTATGCAACCCTTTCTGTGAAGAAATGTTTGCTAATATCCAGTCTAAACCTAACCCAGTGCAACTTGAGGCCATTTCCCCTCACCTTTCCCCTCACTTTTCCCCTCCACTTGTTATCTGGGAGAAGAGACTGATCCCCACTTCACTACAGCCTCCTGTCAGGGAGTTGTAGAGAGCAATAAGGTCCCCCCTGAGCCTCCTTTTCTCCAGGCTAAACACCCCCAGCTCCCTCAGCCACTCCTCATAAGGCTTGTGGTCCAAGTTGTATGAGGAACCATTATATCTACAGCTGTCGTGTGGATGTCTCAGATATGCTAAAGTAACCAAATGCCTAATACCAGGTCTCAGTTCAGCATTTTCCTCTTAAAAGATAAACTTGCACAGCCAGGTCAATCAGAGGAAATAAAAGAATAACCTTTTATAATTTTAACAGGACGGACATTTCCAAAGAAGGGTCAGACATGTGTGGTGCACTACACAGGTAAGGCACGTTCTGGATGTGCTCTCAATACCAAGTACTTCACATTGAAAGGTGATTTCCCATTTCAGATGTCTGTTGTATTTTTTGCTTTGTTCTGTCACTCATAATCCACGGGATAATGCTTGGATGGGTTCCCTGCGTATGTCACTTCTAGCTGAGCTGTTCAGGCTACAGTGCCTAGATGTGCCTGCTGGCAGATTTGCCATGGGTAGTGTTCAATGGTGGGAGGTTTGCAGAAGAAGCTGCAGACTTGGTTCATTAAGCTATTTTACTAGCTAATGAAATCGAGCATGAAATAGTCAAAATGCTGGGTTCATATTTTTACAGCCTCTGATCTTGACACAGACAATTAATGATTGTATATATCTTAAAAGCATGTGTCCATGTTTTGGCAGTAAAATTCATTCCAGATTGAAGAGTTCAGTACAAGGTCTGTTTAAACACCTGCTTTATGGACTTGTGTGAATCTTAAGTGGTGAGCTGGTTAATGGAGTTGCTTATGCTGCACCTTTGTCAGAGGGAAAATGTTCTTTAAATCAGTTTATAATGTTATGCTTTGTATGTAGTTATGTAAGTTGTCAAAAGGATGCAAAAATCTCTGCAGTCCGAGTCTCCGACTGGGAAGTTCACTTCAAGAGCTGCCATTTTGTGAGATATTTTCCTTAAGAAGCCAACATGAAGCTTATGTAGGGATTGAAGCTTCTGATCTGGGCCTAGATACTGAAGTAATGTTTTCCTCTAGTGTTCAGGATGATGAAAGTTCTCTCTGGTAACTTGCTTTCCTTCAGCTTTGTACCTGCTTCTGTAGCTTACAACTGAAGCAAGATGGGAACATTTTCCAATAAATATAACTAATGAAGCAAACCTGTTTGTATTTTCAATAAACTTTTTGATATAATTTCAATACTACCACTCCCAATATGGGAATTAGTACACTTGGGGTGTATGTTGTCTGAGTTTAAGCTGCTATATGTTAATATATACAGAGTATTTTGATCTAATGAGGATTTCTAGTTTGAATTAGAAGATTAGAAGTTAAACACATGGATCTCCCATGCCAGTCTGAGCTCTTACAGATGATTTCTGTAACTTAGATATGTTTTGAAATTTTTGTGAAGATGCTGAAAGATTTGTTTCTCTTCCTGTCCAAACTTCAAAAGGTTTTATGAAATAAAATTGTCACCTCCCACCCTTAGTTAGTTCAAGATAAATTTAAATGTCGGAACTGAAATAGGCAAGAAAATTTGAGCCTGGTGGCTCCCACAAAGCACATTTGTTCTGGGTAACTTCAGATTGTGAATGGTAAATGTGAAAAGATAACAAGATGCTGCATACAGCTATTGATATTAGATAATGTCTTACGTGAGGCTATCGTAAGCTGGCTTTGACATAAAAGACTTTATAAAAACTCATTAAATCAATCTCTAGCATGAACTGTGCTTTCTCCATGTATCTTGCTGCTGGTGCTGTGCAACCTCTCTTGACTCCCAGATTAGAACAGATACCAGGGGAAGCTCATCACCTCAGTTCCAGTGCTGCTGCCAGCATCCTTTGGTGGTGATGTTTTTAAATTGAGCCCATGGTTCGTGGATAAAGTGTTTCCTTCCAGTGGTCTATAAAGCATGTGGGTAAGATGACATGTAAGTGTTGAGTTTTAATTTAAAACTGTTTTGTCTGAATCCAGTACAGTTTCTTTTTGTACTGATGAGATTCCAGATATGCCTGGTATTTATCTTGGAATGGTCTCTGTCTTATTTATGTGATCTTATTAGGCCTCAATGTACTTAATGATTATCCTCACCACACTCTTGTGAGTCTTGCTTTAGGAACTGGGTAGCTAGGTTACAGGGAAGTCTACAAAGAAATGCAGAACCGCTGTCTTGACACCTCAAATGGGAGTTAGGAAAAACTAAGACACCTAGGTGCAAGGAAATGATCCAGAAATCCTGCTTTTCAGAGCTGCTTAATATTGTGGAGCATGTATAACTCTCAAGTTATCTCCGTATTCAGCCTATGTGTCACTGGAGCTGGGCACAGACGCCTGTGAGGAGGTGTTGTGTTGTGGGAAGTGAGGGAACCAAGCACTGACTGGACTCCATCAAGATCCAGAGATTGTCTGGATCCCTGGAAAAGCTTGACCTCACTGGAGTTCTTGGAGCACAACTCTGAATCCAGGATCAAGCAGGGCAGAGACAGCCCCCTTCAGCTAAAAACACGGCCTGTGGGAGCCCACTTAATGTGTAAAAACGGAGCAGTTGTTTCAGACATGGCAAACCTATCCCCACTTGGCTCTTGCAATAGAAGAGGGTTATAACTCTGCTTGCCACATCCTTAACTGCAGCCATCACATTCTTGGGAAGAAGAAAGCTGAAATTTCCCACTCCCTCCAGTTTAGCTTGGGACACTCAGCAGTGAAGATTGCAAGAGCCGTGGGCAGGGAAAGGAGCAGGCAAGAGGGTGATATTTGGTGCAGGCACTCATGCAGGGGTGTGGAAGGAGTTGTAGTGCAATCCCTGTCTTTGGAGATTAATTCAATACCTTTTTTTTTAATCCTATGATTTTCCTAGGTGGGGTGTCAGCTGGGTAGGCCGTATAACTTCTTGTAGTGGCCCTTCTGCTCTCATACCAACACACACTGTGGTGATACAGCTCCTTAGCACAAACATGGTTGGTCCTGAAGGGCTAGTTTTTTGTGCATGCATAGAAAAAATGTTGCCTGCCCACAAATTGTTCCTGTCTTGAAGGATAGAAGAGGCTAAAGTGGGTTTTCTTCTGCCAGAGCAAGTTATGAATCTTTAAGGAGACTCCAGTGAGGAGTGGGCTGTGGGCTCTATAGTGTCTTGTTCCCCCTCTTGCCTTTGCTCTCATAGGCATGCATTTACCATGTGATGGGGAGTGATGGCAGACAGCGTGGACAGGAAGGGACTGCTGGCACTACAGGAGTAAAAGGCCTGTAGCAACCTCCGTTTTTTAGGAGTAAGCTGTCTGTATGAGTTGTCCTGGAGGTCCATGCAGGAAAAGTCCAGAGAGGCCCAAAGGCTGGGACCCTAGATGTTTGGCAGAGCTTTAGAGTTCTGTCTGCTCATCCTCCAGGATTTTCTGATTCATCACCAAGGTAGGGATTCAGCAGGGTAATTTCTAGTCTGACAACCCTACGTGTTCTGGAGGAGTGGGAAGTGAGAGCTGGAATCTCCTCAAGATGAAAGAGAACTGCGATTGAGTTTTACACTTCTGCTGTCAGCGCTCCAGCTATTAGGCTGTTACATGTGGCAGCTTTTCCTCTTTCTCGCCTTGATCAACTGGATGCATAATCTCAGGATACTGCATGGTCTGATTCCCAAAAGCATTGTGATGCCTCAAGGAACAGACCTAAGTTCCCGTGGCAGCAGGAGTTAAGGTGCAACCTCACTAGGGAGCAGTTTAGAAAGGACCTCTTATTTAAGCAGATTGTTTTTAATTATTTTTTTTCCCCTTAGGAGTAATTCCCAGCTGCTTTACAATTAGAGCAGGATTTTTGGATTACCCTTCAGAAGTACCTAATTGCCCTTTCATAAGATGCCTTAGTGCCTAACTTTGGTCCTGTAAATCACCTGCTAATTTTTCAGCTTTGCACAGCCCGATTTAAGTACACAAATAGATGTCCAGATTGTTGCAGAAGATTAAATAGGAGGACTGTGATAGAACATGAAACTGAGTCCCAATATTAGTATATGATGGAAAAATGTGGTCAGATTCCTGTATGCTTATCTTTGTTAACAAATATAACAAATATAATAACTTCTTAGCATCCAGCATCTATGCTGAGTCTCAAAAGTTACCTGACACAATATTCCAGTAACGGGATTAATAGATAAGGCAGAACACTGGCACTGAAATGCATTTGCAGCAGCACTGGTTGATGTCATGTTTTTTGTCAGAGATTTCATTGAGCAAGCTTCTGAAAGCCTTTGGCAATCTGCTTACTCCTTCTGTTTTCCATCTGCAAAATGATAGCTGTACTTTGTCTGCCTCCTGCAGAGAGATTGCAGGGAGTTTGAGATATGAACTGCCTCCTTCTTCATGCCTGTTTTAATGGCAACCTAATCTTGATTGGATCTTCAGGTTACATTGGACTTCTGACAGTAGTACAAGCAAACTAATTAATCCTGGAGTGCATAAAAGGAATTAAGGCATTTTCTGCAGTTTTGTTTCTTGTGATTTAAATTTGTTGACTCTGGCAATGGGAATTAGCAGTGTAGAATTTTCAGAGATTTTTGAAGATGATAGAAAATGTGACTTTCAGTTAGAAACACCCCTAAACCAAACCTTCACTGAGGAGGAGTATGCTCTGTCTGGAGACTGAGGTAAAACCTGCACTCCAGGAAGCTGAATCCCATTCCCAGCCCTCCTGCTGGATGGTGGTGTGCCTTCACATGAGCTTTGTGTGTACTGAATCTAAATCTGCTTGTGATAATGACAGGGCAGCTTTTTTTCCCAAGTTATTCAGAATTGACATTCTCTTGTGTTGTCCCATGTAGCCTGTTGCAGAGCTGAATTCTTAACCTCTTCATCTTTCTCCTTGGTCACCTGTAAAACTCTGATTATAATACAGTTACCCTTCTTAAGGAACTGATGATATCCAGTGTTTGTAGTGTGCTGGAACTGACTTATTTCAGTGAGACTATAAAGACATAGTAAATCATTAATTATTTATTAAACTGGACTTCTCTCAGATGTTTTATAGACTTTTCAGGCTAAGGCTGTGTCCCCAAAATTACACTAAATAGATTTCTAATGTAAGAGAATACTTCAGTTGGAAGGGACCTAAAAAGATCATCTCTTCCAACTGCCTGACGACATCAGGGCTGACCAAAAGCTAAAGTATGTTGTGAAGGTCATTGTCCAAGTGCCTCTTACACACCGACAGATTTGGGGGATCGACCACCTCTCCAGTGCTGGGCCCCACACTCAGTGAAGAAATTCTTCCTATGTCCAGTTTAGACGTCCCCTGGAGCAGCTCTGAACCATTCCCACATGTCCTGTCACTGGATCCCAGAGAGAAGAGCCCAGCACCTCCCTTTCCACTTCAATATTTCAATACTGAGAAGTGGGTTTTTTATTATTCTTTTAATGCTCAAAGTGAAATTCCACATTGAAATAAATGACTACTGCTCCATTTATTTCAGCTGAGCTGTACAAATTCATTCTGTTTTAGGAAGCACGCTTTCATTTAAACCAGAACAAATGATTAATTGTTCTTTTCCTAGTAGTCTGAGGACAAATTCATATCATCTTCTTTTCTCATACATATTGCCAGAATTACTTTATATTGTTTCTTCAGCTTTGGCAGTGGTGTAGTGTTGAGAATTATGGTTGTGTCTGTGAAGCTGAAAGCTCTTTCTATTACAACAGCATTCTGCATAGATATAGATGAACAGTAATTCATAGAATATGCTTGATTTATCATGATTAAAAAAACTATTTTCCATTTAACACAATAGAAATGTAATGCAATTCCCTTGAAATAACTCTTGCCAAAAAGATCTGCCTGTTTTTCTTGGATCAAAATCAACCCAGCCTTGAGTGTACAAAGTATTAGCCAGAGATTTGTCTATGTTGCCATACTCTCAGAAAAACTAACGTAAGTTCAGAGGAACTTTGCAGAGCATCATCTGTTTGTCTATGAGCATGACTGGATGTACATCAGCTTTGTGAAAGCACTTTGTGAAAGCCAGGTGAGTACAGGAGGATGTAATTTCTCTGGTCCCACTTTGGGAAGCATCTGTACCACTTCAAGTGGGAGCTCTGCATGTGTAGCTGAGAGGAAAATTGAACTAAATAAGGCCTTTGATCACAATTCTTTGTCTCCAGGAAGCTGTCTAGCTGGGTTTGGAAGAGGACAGTGAACACTGCAATTAGAACGATCATTAATAAGAATTGTATTGTAACAGACATTATAATTGAGCCTTGATTTAAAGGCAGCTAAATCTTGCTTACCTAGAAGGAGCTTAATTTTTTAATCAAGCATGTTCCCAAGATGCAATATACCAGAGGAGCGTGATGTCTGCCCATCTCTTGGGGACTGCCAGTTTTTTTGGTTTTTTTATTTAATGCCCTGGTTTGAAAGGATGAAAACGTTTTGCTTCTGTGGAGATCCTGGTGGCAGCTAAGCACTTAGAAACATCTTTTTTCTTTGGTGGATCATAGCTGCAAAAAGTAGTTTTAGTCCTCCCTGAGGAATGTGGTCTTTTGCTGCCCCTTAGAAACAATCTGCAAATCTTAAACTCAAGGGAGTTTAAGATATATACTTAAATAAAGGGAGAAAAATTCTCATCTTTGCTTATTTAATATAGATTAGTTATCCCTGGAAGTATTTTAGCAGTGACTTTGGCCTGATAGTGATGCTAATGATCAGAGTCCAGAAGCAAAAGTCTGAGCAGAAGGGATTTCTCCTACACATTTTGTTGCCAGCTTAGTGACTGATGTCAGGTATATTACTTGCTCTTTCATTTTGTAAATTTGGCAGAAAAGGGGGCTGTGCCTCTCAAAATTGTCATGCAATTAATGTTTGCAAGTGCAGTGAGACTCACTGTAAGAAGAAACTATTCATGTGAAAAAGTGATTTGATGAATAAAAAGGTTCAGAGATGTGTAAGAAAAAAGTAGCGGCTTCAGTGGCAGAGTGAGCCAGTTTAAATTGAACACACCAGATCGTTGCCTGATGGAGAAGGACTGGAGTAATACACCGTAGCCTCAAGTTTCCCAGTTGCTCCTGCTTTGCTGTGTATGGTGCTTGTTGGTTTCACTGAAATCACTTGTGGTGTTAGATGCTATTTAATGTGGGTAAGTGAATCAGAAAAGGACCTTGAACTATTTCAACAGTGTTCTTATTGGCAACTTCAGCTGTGAAGCCTTGGTTTGACTAAGAATTGGAAATCTCTCCCCTTAAGTGTGCTCCCCATGGCACTGAGGTGTTATTTGGACTGACATGTTGATATGTTTTGAGCAAAGAAAGGGAAGACTTCAGGATTGCCCATGAACACTGTCTTATATTTATTTGGGAAGAAGACAGGATGAGTTTCATTCTTGCAGAGTAAAGAAGATTATAAATAGATTTCTTCAAGATGGCATACACGGGCACTTTCTGCCCTGACAGAGACTTCTCTGTCAGCATGAGACATGCTGAGTGATTTGGTGACTGCTAGCTTCGATTTTGGAACACTTGCTAAGCTTTACAGGCTTTCCTTTCATGGAGGGATTGTAGCATCATGCTCTCTTCCTATTGTGCACTGAAATGAGACTGCTAGCGAATAATGAAACCTCCTACTCCTGCCTCACAAAAGCCTTGAAGAAGTGGATTTCAAGATATTAAAAAAAAAAAAAAGCTCACAAAGCAGATTATCTAAAGCACCAGAGAACTAATAGCCTCTGTTCATCAAGTTTTTAAAAGCTCATAGCTGATCCAAAGAAGTGCCATCTTTTAGAAAATTAGATTGCTGTTTCAAACACAGTATTTTCGCTGGATCCTCTTTGTACTTATTTTCAATGATCCCAGTGTGCCCTGCTTACAGCTCGTACCTGTATTTGACGACTTAGACCTGAAAGATTTCGTACCTGAAAGATCAATTCTTGATCATTAGAATTCCAGGTCCTTACAAGAATGACATAATTTTCCAGTAATTTATGCAGCCAAAAATCAAAGAATTGTTGAAAAAACTGTGCAATGAATAGTATGTGTTAGTGTAACATGTACAAATGATCCTACATCAGCCAAATGAGAGACTTATCAGCTGGCACCAGTGATAGGCTTGTCTGCTTTTATTGACAAAATAGAACTGACATCACCGTATTTACCTAACTAAGGAGTCTAAATTGAGAGCTTAGTTACCTTGGGTTACCTGAATAGTTAGATTGTGGACATGCCTCTCTTTCTATTGATTAGATAAAGAGCTTAATACGGTTCCTGGGTCAGGCAGCTCAGCTAGGCAGGGAGTGTGGAAGGGGGAATATTTTAATTTGATAACACACGGTGTCATCCCTCTGCAGTGGATGCACGGCAGGGATGTGGAAATGCACCACATTTCAGGTGTATTACCTGAGCAGACGCTGTGCAGCCGGAGATCTCTGCAGGCCTGTGATCTTTAGAACTTGGTGTGTCGGTCCAAGTGCTGCAGGGATGTGTGTGGGAGATCCCTGGGGAGGGCATTGCCAAGGAAGGAGCTCCCATGGGAAGCAGCTGAGCAGGCGGTGTCGGTGTCGGAGGACGCGCGCTCAGCGTTGAGCAGCAGCTCAGCATTGGCAGGAGTTCTGCTGAGTCTTGCTGAACCAGGGCCAGGGGAGGGGGGGCTTTGTATTGGAAGCAGCATCTCTCAACTGAGACATACTATTGAGCCTTACTTACTCAAGAGCATTTTAAATCTTCCTTAATTTTTTTTTTTTTCACAAGACTGCTGGCTACAGAAGTTTGTACTCCCTCGCACATCACTTAGTGTGAGGCATCTTAAATGTTGTAGCCATGGTGTCATCAGGCAGAGCCAGAGGATCTTTGTAGCTAAAGCAGCAGGTCCATGCACTTAGGCAGTGTAGTCCTTTATCTCCCATCCAGTACCCTGGGATTTTTAAAACTCAGTGTTACAGCAGTGGTTGTTAGGTACATTTGATTTATAGATCTCCCTCTGTCTCTTCTTATGATACCCCAAGTGTGGTTACTCCTTCCAGATCTTTTCCATTTAATCCTGCATAGTTATTTGGTTCTTAGTTGTCTCTTGCTGCTCTAATTCACTTCCCTTTGCACATTTAATGATGTGACAACCTTGATTTAGCAAGATTATCTTCTCTTATTCAGGTCTCAGTGAGAAATGGAAGACTTTTGGTTTTTTAAGGTGGTTTCCTACTGGACAGAGGAAAAGACCTAACACTTAATTAGTTCATTTTCCAGTTGGTGATTGCTACAAAAAAAGACACTCCTAGATGCATTGGTTTTATCTAGTTTTTAATGACCAAAATGAAAATGCTCTTTGGTACTTCCTCACCTGTTGAAGTTGCTGCTATTGCAACTTTAAAAGTGCCAGCTTTATGTTGAAATTTTTTACACTGTATTAGGAAAAAAAACCCCAAACACAAAACAAACAAGTAGTTGTGTCTAAATTACACTAAAGTACTATATAGGAATTGCAGTTATGGGACTTACATTTTTGTTCTCTCCTGTGGATAAATTTCTGGTTTTGCTACAAACAGGGATTTTCAAGAAGAGAGGAGAGCCTCATACTTTTGGAGGTGCAGTGTAGCCATATCTAGAGCACTTAAAAGAAAATAGAGGGTGTATCACACAGTGGACAAGTTCCTGAGGCATTGCCATCAAGTGTTGCCATTTTCAGACTGGAATGTACAGTTTTCAGCCTGAAGAAGTGAAATAAACTATTTTATTTCTAAAACCTGTAATTTTGGTGAAAAAGCCTTTCCCACTGATTTTGTTTTGAAGATTGAGAATCTGAGTCTGAAATTCATAGGCTGCTGCCAACTCTGTATCTGTGTCATAGGATCATGGGTTGGAAGGGACCTTAAAGATCTCCTCTTCCAACCCTCTGCCGTGGGCAGGGACACCTTCCACTAGACCAGGTTGCTCCAAACCCCATCCAGCCTGGCCTTGGACACTTCCAGTGTGTGGGGCATCCACAGCTTCTCTGGGCAACCCGTGCCAGTGCCTCACCACCCTGGCAGGGAAGAGTTTCTTCCTTACATCTAATCTAAATCTGCCCTCATTCAGTATAAACTGTTGCCCTTCATCTTGTCGCTACAGGCTTTGGTAAAACATCTCTTTGTCTTTTTAATGTATTGAAACTTTAGTATTTAATGTACTGAAATTTTCAATATCGAAACTTACACAGTAAGGTCTCCCTGGAGCTTTCTCTTCTCCAGGCTGAACAACCCCAACTCTCCCAGCCTGTCAGTGTAGGAGAGGTGCTCCAGCCCTGTGAGCTTTTTCATGGCCTCCTCTGGATCCAGTCTAACGGGCCCATGTCTTTCCTGTGCAGGGGACCAAAGAACTCGGTGCAGCACTGCATCCAGGTGGGGATCTCGTGAGAGCAGAGTAGTGAGAGAAATCACTTCCCTTGACCTGCTGCATAACTTCTGATGCAGCTCAGGGTATGGTTGGCTTTCTGGGCTGAAAGTGCACATTAATGGGGCCTGCTTTGTTCATCCACCAGTGCCTCCAAGTCCTTCTCTGTAGGGCTCCACAGGCCATTCACAGAGTCAAACAGTCTTTTCTGCAGTGTCATGCTGAAACACCTGACCTTGGCTCGAACTTGAGGTCACTCTCTGGCAGTGTCTCTCCGCTGATGAGAGCAGGAGCCACTCCTCTGTCACTGCCTGTGTGACTAGCTCCCCACACCCTTGTGTCCCATAGTGGCCAGCTGGCAACAACTCTGGAAAACCTATGGCTTTGTCTGTCCCACTCTGTCAGGGGAGTTTCTAGAGCACACAGGCAGCCCCATTGATTGCTTTCAGTTTATTCTGTCCCTTGAATTTCTTCTGCCATCATTTGTACCTCATCTTCAGTCAAATAAATAGCAGGGACAGGTTCAGACGCTTGCTTAGGTCAGTGGGCAGTGCTCCTGCACAGCACAGCTGAGGGCTATCATCTGACTGCCCATTTTGTCATGTCCTACCTCTTCCTGCCTGGAACTCAAGAGTCCTGACCTTTTATATCTGACCACTGAGGACTTCCAGAGCCTGTAGCTATAAGAAGAGATGTTGAAAAGTTATTGGAGCAGGGTGGAAATGCCTCATTACAGAATGATCCTTACCTGTGCCATTAAAACTTGTTCTGTATGAAACCAGTTATAAAGTTCACCTCATTTGCAACATTTTTTTCTGTCCCTGGCTGAGTGTGGGAGTTTTAAATGCATATGAGTCAAATGCAAATTCAGAGTTGATACAGTCATGAAGAACTGCCATCGTTAGTCCCCTGTGGACAACTTAGAAAGCTGAATCTGATCAAAGGGCTGCTCACTTCATTCATAAATTGCTTTGGAAAAGGAAAAGCTTTTGTTTGTTTACTACGCTTTAAAAGACAGGGACGTTCAGAAGGGAAATGCTGTGTCCAGGGAACAAAGCGAGCCTCTGGAAAAGTTGAGGCTAGAAATTCTGAGGCTTTTAAATTCTTTATCTATTATATTTACCTATCTACTTATCTATTGCCTTACCCACCTATATATATCATATATAGGCTATACCAAGTCTGTAGAACAGCTTTTTCTTTTTTTTCTAGACCTCAAAAGTGTTTACCTTTTGAGAACAAACTATTTAAATTAAGATACGTGGTGGCAAATCATGATGTACTTTAGTTTTTATTAGGTTTTCTGTGTTTCTCTAACCAATCTTGATTTGATTGGTTATATAAGCATTGTAAACAGAATAAGGGCTCAGTCCCTCCCTGCTGTAAAGAATAGGGGACTTGATTGTTATGATTCACTGTATTTCAATAAAGTAACTACAGCTTGCAGTACATTGATTCCCTAAAACTGCAGAGCCACTTCTGAAGTGCTTTCCTTGCTACCATAGCACATTCAGATCTCCTCCTCAGATTCAAAAGTTTCTAAAGCATTTGGAAAAACAATATGAAACAAAGTAGGCTGGACGTGAGAGAGCATGGAGCTAACAAACACAGGGGCAGGAGGTGACAGAGAGCTGAGAAACGATTTGCCTTACAGCAAAAGGGCAATAAAATCTTGGGCTGGGATTTTTCCCTGCAGGAGTGTGAGAAGAAACATTGACTGATTGCAGAGCACCTCCATACTGTAATGGAGTTACACAACCTGTAATCTTTCTGTTATTCAGGCTGTCACTGTAGGACTGGTCCATTTGTAGGCTACAAAGCATTTAGATGCTGACAGCTGTATGAGGCAGTAAGGGACAGGGCTGGCCATTGTGTTTTAGAGGGCAATGAGATAAGAATAGCTCCCAGTCTTCAGTGCCTGCCACATTCACTTGAGATTTTGGACACCTCTGTATGTCTTGTGGACAAGTAGCTGTGTTGAAAAAGCAGGGGGCACTAGGGCAATACTTATCTTAGCTCTTCTTTTTCCCTTGAGAAACTGATGTACAATACAGGCCAAGAGGGTGTCAGCTGATAAAAGTCAGACAAATGCGAAGTGTTCTGTGGGTTTGATGTTGAGGAGCCTGCCATCCAAGAGGAACCAGACTCTGTCTGACACACCAAGAATAAATGAATATCCCCAATGTGCCCTTCCACTGCACCTTCCTGTTGGGCTCTTACTATGCATAGAACCACCCTTCTCCTTCTAGTTTTTCTTCAATACTTCACCAAGTTGTAATAGACTTCTAGAAAAATTTTCTAGTCTGTTTGTTTAGTCACATGCAAGTTTTTATTACAGTTTTCAGTGATACTCATTTTGCAGCTTCTTAAGCACATTCTAGCAGTACATTAAGCTGAGACTTGTTTTCAGATTGTTTCTCAGAGGATGGAGCAGTGGAGATTTTTAGCACATCCATAAGAACACGAGTGCAGCCCTGATTTGAAAATGTTTCTTACGCTGCAGCACAATTGCTTGTCACAGACACTGAGGGTGCTGCAGTGTGAATAAGTAGGGCTGGAAGAGGGGATGCAGGGATATTCCCAGCTATTTCCTCCTGTCTCTGCATCACTCTCTCCTGTGTGTAGAAATGTTGCAGTGGCTGCACCGTGGACTGGGCTGAAAATCCAAGGTGAAAGAAAAACAAGTTAGAGGAAGGGGGAAGAAGTGGTTGTGAAGGACATCAGGACAACAGCATGGAAGTGCAGGGTGATGGGAAAAGCAACAGCCACGCTTGTGATCTGACACTGCTGCAGGCCTGGAGTTTTGCAGTGGTGTAGGGAGCCAAAGCACTTGGGTGGTTGTAGAGAAGACTTGCCTGTGGGAACAAGAGAGAGTGTTTATTTCTGCTTCCTTCTCACACTTCTGCCCTGTCCAGCTTTCCGGTTGTGCACAGTTTGGGGACTCTCCCATAGCAAACTCTCAATCTCTCCATTGCAGTAATGTACTGGAACAAATTGGTCTGTATGTATAACACTGCTGTGATAAGGACTCTCTAGTGGTGCTGTTACTTGTTTGTACAAGTGATCTCAGAATAAATTTTCTTGACTTTTTTTCCCCCAAAAAAAGAAGACAAAAAATTTCCTGCTTGAAACTTGGTACCAAAGAGTATTTTTGGTGCACAGTTATTTAGTGGTGGGTGGACAGTCATTCCTGGGCTGAGACTGTGGTGCACAATGAGAGCATTTTACTTTGAATAGGCAGACATGGGTATATACACGGGGAAAGAATTATTGTTATTGATCTACAGTGTACATGACTTTGTTTAAAGGAAATACTTCTGCCCTTCTGCTGAGCAATTGCAAATTTCAAGCCTTTATAATTAGCTTCTTATCAGAAAATGAATCAATGTCACTAGCCAAGGTAACTTCTGAGCATGACCTGTATAAACTTGTCACTGAGCAGGATTCATCAGAACTACATTAGCTCCTGATGAAGGTAACAGCTTGGATGTCACAGACACTGCCAGGGTGAGGTATTTAAAGGACCTGCCTTGCACTGAAATAGTGTCAGTGCTGCACAAGATGATGTGACTATTTTTTCCCCCCCCACAAAAGATTCATGGCTCTTGGATTTAAAAGTCAAAAAATGGTTTTGCTGAACCTTCCTTTTACTGCTGCTTGTGAAGCATCATTTGCTAATTTAGAAATGCTTCTTTTGGCCAAGCTGAATGAGGATGGATTTGATGACAGGCCCCTCATGTGAAGAAGGTACTTAGGACTTTTTTATGGGGAGAAGCCACAACCCATGGATGCTTTTCTCCCTGTTGTTTGCCAGAGAGCTGGGGAAACAACTTAGAAAAAAAAAATCAGCATACCAAATATTTTTTAAACTGTGATGTACATCTTATACAACAGAATACGGTACAAGCTTAAATATGGGATCAACACTTACATATTTAAGATGGATTAGGGTGGATTTTTCCAATTTTTTTCCTGTTTTTAGATGTATTTGAGGAAGACATCTCTAATACAGGTGTATGTGTGCCATAGTATAAAGATGGTATAAGTATAAAGACCTTAGATTATAATGTTAAAAACTTCAGGTCAAAGTGAGTGTGTGTTTTTAGTGTTCAAAACATTTTAAAATAAATTCTGACTTTTGTTTTGTCTCAGTATGACAGTTCTGAAATGTATTATATTGTGTTCTACCTTGTTCAGCTGGTCTTTCTCATCTGTGTTTTTGGTGAGTAATAGTGACAAAATTCTGATTAAGGGTGGCATAGAAATGGAATAGGCTATCTCAGTTGGAAGAGACCTATGATGATCATCTGGCCCAACTGCCTGATCACTTTAGAGCTGACCAAAACTTACTTATTATTAAAGGCATCGTCCAAATGCCTGTTAAACACTGACAGACAATTTTGGGGTCATCGGTAGAAAATCTTGTCAAGCTGGCTCTCCAGGAGTAGGTATGTGGATGGCTGGATAATGTTTACAGAGGATCATGAGATTTTCCATCATGGTGTTCAAGGAATTCATGGTACTTTGAATAAGAAACTTAAAAAGATGCAAAATAAACATGCCAGTGGATATAAAATTTTGAACAGAGGACTTTCCAGTAGACCTTAAAATAGACTGGTGTCAGCCCCACTGTGATGTTTTTATCAGTGGAGGAAGATATTAAGGTGATAAAAATTAACAGATACATCCCAAATAAATGGTCTCATCCCATATGTCATTGATAACATATTAATAGGGATCACTATGTAATATTGTCACAAGTAAATAATGTTTCAGTTTCTATAAAACTCTTTAACAAAGTTGAAGGTGGAGGAGCAAAGAGTGGTGCCAGTGCTGACAGATAGGAAGGAGTACTTTGTCATATGGAGCAGTGACTTTGGAACAGACTTGGGCAGTGGTGGTTGGTTATCAGCTGAACACATGCTCTGAGCTGTTCTTTAGCCAAAAAGCTGACTGCAATCCATGAATATATAAACAGGAGCACTGAGGAGAAGGGAGGAGGGCCAGAGGTCTCACACAGATACTTCAAAAATAGTGTGCTCAGTTCTGTAGTCTGCAATGCTGGAAAGAGACATGAGGGTGGTAGAAGTGCTGGGAGACCTTTCTGAATATAAAATGCTTAATTTATTCAGGAGTTAAGGGATGGTTTGCTACTTACATGGGGAATAAAACAATTGATAGGACAGTTGAATTGATCTGTTAGTTCACCAAGTGACATAAAGATATGACAGCTGGAAAGTGAAATTTTGCCAGTTCACCTTAAAATCAGGAATACATTTGAACTGGCAATACTGATTTATAAATTAACACCAATCAATAATTGCAGTCACTTCATTGCCCTGAGAAATCTTTAAATTGGCTCTAATTCAAACAGGAGTTATTTAGTGAAAATCCTGCAGCTTCCATTAAAGTAGGAAGTCAGAAGAAGAAATTGCAAGGATCACCTCTGGCATACAGGTGCATTAATTAGCAGTTTTGCCATGTATTTTGGAAGCTTTGGTTGCATTCTTGTTCAGTGGTCTTCTCCTTGCATAGATTAGTCCCAGAAGCTTCACATCCTTCCTAGATTCATGGCTTTTAGGGCTGGGCTGACAATTAGTCCAACTCTCCCCATACCAGTGTTTGAACTTGAACTCATTTGCTCCCCTATGTTTAATCATGCCAATTGTTTTTCTTCTTTTGTGTTTCATTTTTTGTGTGTCCATGTCTTTGATACCTTTTCCTGTACAGATATGAATGACAACTACAAAATGGTGCTGATCAAAATGTTGCCTGCTTTTTCAGCTTCTGAGTGATGGTCAAATAAATCACAGAATCACAGAAGGAGTTAGGTTGGAAGGGACCACAGAGGGTCATCTTGGTTCAACCTCCTTGCTCAAGCAGGGTCATCCTAGAACACATGGCACAGGATTGCACCCAGACATTTCTGGAATATTTCCAGGGAGGGAGACTCCACAGGCTCTCTGGGCAATCTGTTCCAGTGCTCAGTCACAGCACAGTAAAGAAGTTCTTCCTCATATGCAGGTGGAACTTCCTGTGCATGAGATTCTGCCTGTTGCCTCTTGTCCTAATGCTTGGCATCACCAGAAAGGTGCCCTCCCACGGGTGGAATTCACTGACAGCAGAGGACAGTCACCATTTTGTACGAGATGCTCCATACTGTAAAGAACGAGCTGGTACACCTCTGGAACCATTTACATCCACTTGCATTCTGATCACCAGCTTGCACTGGACATCCTTAGAACTGATCACTTCTCAGAAAAGTAACTGAAATGTATTAAAGGGATATTAAAAAAAATGATTGATCAATTATTAAATGTAAGATCATGTTTCAAAGTCATTTTCTGTGTTTAGTGAGAGGACTTAATTATGGTTTTAGACCACTTTGGTTGACATGATTTTTATTAGATAGTTCATATTGTATATGAAAACCAAAATAGATGCATTGAAACAGATGGGTGTTTGACTTCAAGGTATGCCTTTGATGTGGGGATTACTAGGCAGAAACTTTGGATTGGTACTGGGAATCTGACCAGACAGCTGTAATGGCTCTTTCTATAAAAAACAGTGAGTACTAGACATGCCCAGCAGAAGACTGCAATACCTACAAGAAGGGAGCCTTTCCAAAGGAATCTGCAACACACAGAAACATCTGCAGCTCAGGGAGATTGACAAGCCATCGTGCTGCTCAGGGTAACAAACACTGTTTGCATAAATCCCCTTGCAATCATCATGTCTGATTTAATTGACATCCCACTACTTTGTTCTTCTTTAAAAACTTTATTTGATTGACTTTTGTGGAAAACCCTGCCTTATCAATGTTGTACAGGCAAAGCAGGTTTCTGCAGCAGCTGTTCTCAGGAGTGGACATTGGCCATTTGCAGCCCTGTCCCGCTGTCAGCTCTGCCCTGTTTTGCAGCAGGACTTTTGGACTCTGGTCCTGCCGTGTACTCCTGCCCACAGGGCACATTGTTATGAGGTTCTCTGTGTCATACACACATCAGAACTGTATCGTGTTGCAGGAAAACCCTACATTGGCAAACAGCACTCACAGTTTGGGCTTTAAGTGTACCTCAAAGACATCTGCGTATGGGAAAAGTAAAAATAGCCACACTGGAAAGAACATGGAAAAATTCCCTACAAAGTGATTGTAAAATAAAATGATCCCACCTAGAAATACCGTATGTGCCTCACACAGAAGTTCACCTTGATTTTTAAGTCCTGCTTACACTGGAGGTGGTTTGGGGACAAATTCTGGGGTCACTGGATGATCTGTAGTGGTATGACTACATAGAGAGGTCCAGGATTGGTACCTGGCTGGGGCTGTGTGGACACAGCAGGATCCTGGGATTGCCTGCACATCCCGGGGCAGTGCATGTGACAGTGCATGAGGATACTGAGAGCCTTCAGGCCTTTCCCAATGTAGACCTGCATCATAGACATTACAAGGAATAACAGGGATAGCCTCTGTTACTGGTAAAATACAGCCTCCTCCCATGGCTAGTTTGGGTGTAAGACTTTTCACTTGATTTTGTAACAGTTTTGTTCTGTTTAAGTATAAAATGCTACCTACTTGGTCTATTTTCTATACCTGGTGATCAAACCCAGTACGCATTGTGAAAGATGTCACAATTCTCATCTGTTGATGTCACACAGCAAAACCTCTCAAATGCAAATTCACCTGTAGCCCTGATATTGCTGATTTTTCTTGAAGTATCTGTTCATCATTATTTTCAATAGAACGCAGCTCTTCTTTTCTTGTATTGGAGTAACCCTCAGTGGTTTTCATCATGCTACTCACAACTGACATAATGAGATTAATTTTATTGAGTGTATTTGGTTCTCCGTACCCCAGTGTTCATGATTCATCATTTCTTTTGTGAGTGAATAGTGAGATAATGAGATAGCAGGTTGACAAGGGCAGAAATACATTCAGGTTTAAAACAGCGGATGTGCCTTATGAGCAGGTTCAGCCAAGTAGGATCAGTCTGTTCCATGGGGATTGCCAGGTCAAAGCTGACTCAGGATTAGTATTTATGAATACTCCATCAAAATAAAAGCATGAATAATGATAAATGTCTCATTAACACACACGTCAACTGATATATTCCACTACCCAGTATCTACACACCAAAGCTGAGAAGAACAGTATGAAATTCCAGTATCAGAATTATGGCTGCCTGCTGTGATGCAGTGTGAGTTTTTCATACTGGATAATAAAAATACATGTTTTTTACTGTGTAGACATGATAAACTTTGCAATGTTCTCACTTGTCCATTTCCTCACTTTTAAGAGTTGGAGGTTTTTTAAGTGTTAAATGTCATAGATGTTCCTGTTCAGCTTAGGAAGTTAAACTTTTAAAAGAGATGTGTGGGCTTTGAAGTGATGATAATTACTGTAACTTTGTGATAGTTACACTTCATGTCAGGGAAAACATAAGAAAATATTTAGAGTTGAAAAGTTTTTTAAACAATTTTGTTGAAATCAAAGGAGTTTGATGCCCAGGTGCATTTGAAATGCCCATAGTACGACTACTGCATCTTTAGACACCCAATTATCTTCAAATATCTGCCCTTTTTGCTGTGCTTACATGCAAAAAATGCTCAGCAGTGTCAAGTTAATGGTTGGAGTTGATGATCTTAGAAGTCTTTTCCATCCTAAATGATTCTGTGATTATAAAAACTGTGCCACTTGTCACTAGTGTTGTGTTTCTGACATAGGCGTGTTGATGCAAGCATTGCAGAGGTACTGGGAGAAATTTGTATCCTCAAGCAACATTTTAGTATAATAGCAAGTGTGTATGAGACCAGATACTACATTCTGTTGTCCTGGTAGGTGTGACATTTTTAATCTGGTTACCACCTACTGCATTTGGTATACATTTTCAGTTTAAAGGAGATTGTGTGAGTCGCTCTGCAGCAGGTCTTTTCCGTTCCTCAGCTTTTACTGGACTTTTTGATGTTATGAATCATGGAGACAGGTCTGGCCACATTAAATGAAGATTGGTCCAATTTGGCTTGCAATTTTAAGTCCTTATTAGTTTATTTAATAAAGATGTTGACTGCCTTCTGTTACGTACATGTGTGTGATTCACAGGTGTAGGAGACATGGCGCGTTCAGCCTCTGGCTCAGGAGGCTGTGCTGGGTTGGAGACAAGCACGTTCTCGTTCTCCAGCACCCCAGGCTGTGTCTACATTACAGCTCACAAGGGCTGGGAGCAGGAAGGTGTGTGAGCCACGGCTCCCGATCACAGGCTTGCCCCGAGGCACGCTGCAGACTGCCCCTGCCGTGTGCCCGGGGCCTGGCAGAGTGTTGAACTGCCAGACAGGCTTAAACAGAGTCCCTTGGGCTGTGCCCGGGGTTGCACTTGTATTTCACTGTCTGAATATAGAGTGAGTCTGATCCGGAGGGCAGCCTTTGGATGACCCCAGCATGCAATGTGGAAATACCCGAAGTCTCAGAGCATAGGCAGCTCTCTAAGCTGCAAAGTTAGGTCGAAGATACATGGCTATGAAGGAGAGAGAGAGCAGTTTCAGCTGAGGAAACATCCATGACCTCGACATGCCCCAGCCATGATTTCGTAGCTCTCCACTGGTGCTAATCCATGTTGGCTCAGACCCCAGCTGGGATCAGACAGGTCAGCGCCTGCTTAGAAATTTCTGACTGGGGAACAGCAACAGAGCTCAAAACAGAAGGAAAAGAATGAAAGGTTTTAGGATTAGACTGAGAATGATTACATTTGTCTTGGCAGTAGCAATACCACACACACGTGCAGTGTTGGGGAGCTGCTTCGTGGCGGCACCACACAAAGTGCTCATGGAACAGCATCCAGGCTGTGCATCGGAGCATTCGCTCGACTCACAAGGCTAAGCATGGCTCTGGAGCCAATCCCAGAGCTTGGCCTCATGGGGCAGTTTATCGTGTCTTGTATTTAATCTTACTTTGGGCAGACTGAGAACCTGATGACAAGAATGTCCAATGCATGATTTAGCTCCTGCAGATGGTCAGGACATGCCTGTCTTAATTTCTGGCATGTACAGGCCAGAGGGAGAAAAAGCAAGGAATTTGATGGGCATGGTAGAGTAGTTGCAAGGAACACCCTCCTGGTACTCTGCAATGCAATGTGAGAGTCACAGCAGATAAACAGTGTTTTATCTGTGAGAACACAGGGGTGTGTTTGCTTTATGGGTCTCCTTAGGGCTACGTAGGAAGAATGTTCCTCTACTTCTTGAAGGCTGCGTGTTGCTGCAGTTTGTGATATTTGTGGAGTTAATTATTTGTTTTAGTTTCTTAGGAGAAAAGGTAAATAGAAAACTATTCATTTGTACACCTGGGCATGCCTTGAACATCAGGAAATTGAGGCATTAAAACTCAAGGTGACTGAGAAACAGAAGATAGTTCATTATTTAACATCCAGCTGAAGAGCTGTGTTTACTCCTGTATTACATAAGTGCTTTTTCAGACAATTTCTGTATTTTTCCATGCATCTCTGACTGTGCTTCCAGTTATTCCAGTAAACATGGGTGTGTAGGAAGAAGGGGAATAATTGTTTTTGAAATGATTGAAAATAATGCAGTAATAGTTCTATAATCAGGTGCTTCAGGATGTGGCTATTCATTTCACAGTTCTGCTTGCTAAAGATCTGTCCTGCAGTGATCAGCCAGTGGCAGTTCTTGGGCTTCAGACAGAAATATTCAGGAAGGCAAAATTGGGAAGATCTACAGATTGAATTTATCCACAGTGATAAACTGCTCTCCAGGGTGAGTGACACATTTAGCTCTGGAAAAATAAGGAGTGAGCTAGCCAGTTCTCACAACTAAACAACCATTGTAATGGTTCTTTGGTTGCTTTCAATGCGGATGTTTTTGGACAAAGTTCTGCTCTCAAATGTCCTCCCCACTACTGTAGAGTTGTCTCTTTTTTTTTATAGCATTGTCGTCGTTTCCTGGAACAGAGAAAGGAGAATTTGATTATGTTTGCATTGTAGTATCATTCAAGAGCTCCATTGTGCTTAACTGTGCAAAAAAATGGATTAAGAGAAACTCTCATTCTCAGACAGCTGAGGAAGATGAACAACAAACAACAGAAGAGGAAGGGACACACATATACACGTTTACTATGATATTTACTTTATGTTTCCAAAGGCAAATAAAGTGAGAGAAACCTCTCAGCCAAATTATCCATTTAATGACTCATTTTCCTGTAATGTTATGACACGTTTGGGTGTTGAGGAGAGATGCTTGTAGAGGGAGGTGGCCTCAGAAAGATGCATAAAGAGAAAGAGAGCATTCAGGGCATGGAGCACAAGAGTCAACACCTCCACCAGGTCTCCAGGACCATTTGGTTTGTTTTGAACATGTTTTAGCCCAGGGGCAGCCTTGCCTGGGCTCACTTCAGAGCGAGGTGGTTGTTCTGTAGAATGCATAGTATGACTGTGCTGCTATTTATACCCCCAGGGAAAGGGGGCATGGCACAGGACGTGTGAAAAGACATCTTGTGGCGTTGAGTCAGCCCGCGCTGTCTGCGGCCTGCAGTCACCTCGGCCGGAGCCGCCGCGGCCTAGGCGCTGTAATAACCACTTCAGGCAGAGTCTCCCCCCATTTAGTCTCCCTCCACTTTTGGTCTGTAAATATTTGTCCTGTCCACATCTATTGTTGGCACAGAGACATCAGTAGAAAGTTCTCTTAAGCCTTTGCGTGCATATTTGGCTTCGGGCCAGCGAAAGTTAAACCCGATCGTCTTAGCCTCTCACTACCCCTGCTCCTTTTCTTTTTTTTCTGTTGTAGATGATGACTCTCTTCGAGATGGGATGGATTTTCCTGGGGGCAGGTTGGCATTCCCCCAAGGCACACACATTTAATGGCACAAGTAAACAGCAGGACAGAGAGGTTTTGTTCCTTTTGTGCACACTATCTAATTTGTTCCTTGGCACTTTCCCCACCCACAGGGAAGGATGGCTGTCTCTCTATATGAGCCAGAGTTTGAGTGATTTATTTTTTGCCTTCCTTCCCCAAGCTGCCTGTGGCAGGCACACCAAATTTCCAAAAATGAAGGTGTTAATACAAGTATCGCTTACTGCCCCTCCTGTGACATCCCTGCCACTGTTACCCAAAATGAGAAATGCAGTTTGGATGAGTCAGGGAGTCTGCCCTGACTCAGACTAACTAATGTAGGAGTGTCTCAGGGTCATGCATATTTCTATTAATATAGGGTTAAACTTGAGTAGGGAGCTCTGGTTTGATTTACCTATATTTAGCAGTCACACCAATGCAACAAACCCAGCCAAAACAAATCTGGCTCAATTTTCTTTGAATTTGTGTTAAAAAAAAAAAAACAAAACAAGTCATTATCTTAAGGTAATGAAACATGTTCATTTTATTCCATGCTCAGCCAACACACTAATTTTTATGTCATGTTCTGCTGTTGCAGTAAAAAGTGCTGAAACCTAACTATTTTTGTGTCTCATACACATCTTTTTTTTTCCTTCACACAAATTAAACCACAAAGATCTCTCTTGTATTCTGGTCCTTTCAAAGTGTATGTGCAAGGACACTGAGAGAAGCTCTATCATTTCTCCTTCCTACCCTCTCAGTAGACTCTTGGTACAAGACAAATGAAGAAAATGTTTCTTACTGTTAAGAATAAGTTGTGGGCAGATATTCTCACTGTATCTTTTGTAATCCCACCAAGGTTTACTAGTCCCGGGTCTAGCAGAGTAAATAATAATTCCATATTAGAAAATCTTTGTGGTGCAAGGTTTAGAATGTGTTTATTTTCTGGCTTCCAGGAAGGCAAATTGTCTTTAAATACAGTGAGTGAGAAAAAAATATAGCAAGAAATTGAGCAGACTATCTAGGGAGCTAAGGAAACTGTGTAGGAGAGTAGAAAATATCTATCGGAGAGTGCAGGGTGGGAAAACCCTGTATCCGAAGTCTCATATCTCTGGAATGGCTCGGTGAGAATTTCTCCTCAGCCAGTACAAACTCTCATTGCTCTGTGGACCTTTTTGAGGTTCAATTGATTTACCCCAGCTTGAAACCTGACCTTTTGTGTCCAGATAGCAAGGTGGCATAGAACTTCTGTGTCCAGATAGCAAGGTGGGAGAGAGCAGAGCAACACTTCCTAATCTCCACAAAGGCTTCTGAAGCAGATAAAAAAGCAGAGTCCCTGCTTTGCTTCTGTAACACTTTAGCAGAGCCAACAGGATGTGAAGCTGCTCTGAACAAGATCAGAACAAGGGTTACATGTTCCTGTAACCTTAAAAATACAGGTGACACTGATTTGTGTTTTCTTCTGAGCTGAAAGGAGTGAGATGTAAGCAACCAAATGGAGACGTGGCCCAAGGCACTCAGTCGAGTAGCACTGTCACCACAAAGATAGAAATAAAGATTATATCTGGGCACCAGTCTAAAAAAGGTTCTGTGGACTGTTAAACCAATTAGGGATCAGATAACATGTTCTCCCAGTCACTGGGATGGAGTCTGTCTGCCTTAGAGTAAAAACATAATTGTGTCATAGCTAGAAATGCTCACTGTCAGCCTCATGTCACGTGTAAAAGTCCATATCCTTTTAATGGCTGTGCAAAGCATTAGACCATTAAAAAAAACAAAACCAACCAACCAAACAAAAATCTGTAGTTTAAATCTTCCTCCTCTATTTATTAAGCAACGCCAAGAGTCAACACAGGTCTTGGAGCTCACCCAGAGGAAATTTGGTATTTGATTTGAACATGCACAGTGCATCCCTAAAATTCAAACTTGATGTGGAGGCCAAGACAAATATATTTTGTCTTATAACTCCACATTACATGACAGCCAGATGTCATGCTCTCAGCCTGTGAAACACTGGTAGCAGAAATCATCTTTGCAGCATGGCAAACAAGACCTTTCTGTGTTTTGTTGTTTGATTTTTTTTTCACTGCTAGGGCTTCACTTCTAGCCATTATTAGATTACTAGGTAGAGAACAGGACACAAAGCTCAAGCTGATGTGAGAAAACAGAATTGTATGTATCCACAACATGCACCAGCTGTGAAGAATTGATACTGCTCGTCTGTTTGTTGGGTGTAGATATGATCCACCTTTAGACTACACTACAACAGCAAGTGCATCACTGCACAGATCACAGGGACCCCTGTGATCTTCCTTGCTGATATGATTCTGTAATTTCCTCTTGCTTCCCGTCCTTCCAGTCTTACTTGCAGCATGAAGACTTCAAAAAAAAAAAAAAGAAGAAAAAAGAAAATACACTATTGTTGGATTTCTAGTCAACAATATCCTGGGGAAGGCAGCGTTGGCTGTTCCACTGAAAAAGTTGCTACAAGATGATGTCATCTGGCAGTAGGGACCAAAACAACACAGGGTATTGCAGCAGCTAAAAATGACAATCTGCAATGCACCAATGTTTAGGTTTCATGGTCCTACAAAGGAGTTTGGGAAAAGAGATGCAACTAAACACTGCTGGAGTTCTGGGTGCTTACAGGGTGCACTGTGCCTGTATTAAACACATAATTTGGTGTAACAGTGGTGGAATAATATTATACCTGAACAGAAGCAGACTGTTATATTTGCTCCAGAAATGACTTCTTTGTTTAATGTAGTGTTGCAATCCAAATGCATGTGGTTTATAAATCACTTTGTAAAATTTTTTTTAAATCACGCTATTTTCTTTTAAACTCTTGGGAAACACTGATGGAAGATGTATCTCTGAAACTGTTTAGCAAAATGTTCATTTGAGATTTGCTGTCTAGGACTCTGGTGTCATAACCTCCAGAGCTGGGTGCTCAGGTTTTTGCAGGAAAGGCTGTTTGTGTTGTGGAAGGCACCTTAGTACTAAGGGCAGATCACAGAAAGGCTCACTGGGTCATTTGTAAGCTGTGCAAAAAATTATATGCAGGTTGCTTTTTTTCCTTGGAGAGCTGGCTGCTAAATAGCAACCCTACTGGGCTTTGAAATGTGTGATCACCTCTCCAAGAAGGCTGTGAACAGCAAGTAAAAAAGTGAGGATCCATAAGGACAGAAGGCTGTATTTAATCCTCGTGCTAGAAGGCAAACACTAGGGCACACAGTGCACAGGCAAGGCAGATGATGTTGTGACTGAGAAAGGCAAAGCACACAAAAATTACAGAAATATGCATAGATCAAGAATTGAATTACCAGAATTGTTATGGCTGTCTTAGACTTTTTTTACAGTAAATATTGTAATAGCTGTAATTTTCCATTTTATTGCCTTTTTTTCTTGACAAGTGTTTTATGACACAAACAGCCAGAATACTTACAAGTCTGATGAATGATTTCCAAAGACCCAGTATCCTGGGTGATTGCTGCCCTTGTGAGAGGGATCACTGAAACTCCCTGTGCAGGCAGCCAGTAAATCCGCAGATCCGTGTGTAAGCATTAAAATGGTTCCCAAAATGGAGAGAAATAAACTGCCACAAGTCTTTTTTGTTTTGCTGTACAAAATGGGAAAATGGAAGCAGCAACTTAAATGAATTCTTAACGTGTTCGATACCATTAGATCTTATGGGTTCCAGAGTGAGCCATGTTACCTGGTCAGGGAAGATCTGTTCAATTATTTTTAAAAGCAATGTAGAATACTTGAGTGTCTGGCTGAATGATTATTTTAGGCCAGATAACTGTATCCCTCTCATATAAATCACAGCTTCTTTGATCCAAATTTTAGATCAGTTCTGCCTTTCTTTTGTCTGGTTTGGCTGTCTGGATACTTGAATTTTATCTGATATGCCTCCCCTTCAGCAAGCTTCTTATGAATTTAAACTTTTCTCTTTTTCTTTTGTTTGCTCCTTAATAACTCTTGTGTTTTTTACCTTGGATGTAGCTAAACAATACATGGTGTTATGTAATTGGAAAGGTTGTGGTGCTCAAGAGCTCCTTAGACTTCATCACAGCTGAACTTTAAATAGATTTAAATACTAGTAATCGGAAAACCAAGCAAGGAAGTCTTACTTGAATGAAACATTTCAGATTAACAGAAACCTTTTCTTTTTATTATTTTCTAAAGCAAAACGTTTCATTCCATTCACCCCTGAACTGTGTTTTCTCTGAAGTTTTGAAATTGAGCAGGACATTGATTATTTTTTCTACAGAAAAACACCCTTTGGTACTGTGGTTTGTATGTTTTTGCCATTTGATTGCTAGAAACAGATTTTTATTGACTTCACATAGTAAGTTGGTCATATAGATGCTACTTTTTCAGTTACACATGCTGGGATTATAAAAGTGTGACCTGGGGTAGAGCACGGTCTGGTCTACAGCAGTCCCTGTGAGTTGGCAATGTATTCACCATCTCAGTCTTTGCTTTTACAGATTATAATATTACACATTTCACTGTAGAGTCTGAAATCTTCAGACTTTTTGTTGTTGGTGTAGTAATATATTTGTTTATGTAGTGCTTTGCTGTTTTGTCCACGCTCAACTTGTGTTGCTCTCCACTCTGTTGTGCTATTGAGGTATTTTTGGCAATGTTTATCTCTGTTGTTTGTGTCTATGGACTGACTACTAATTCTATTTGTAGTATCTAAACTGGCTTAATTTACAATGTCTTTTGTTTGCAGCAGTCCTGAATGTGAAAATACTGTTGCATTTGGGAAAATGTTATGGCCTGTCCAGTCCATCCTCAAACTCCCACTAAAGTCAATGAGGACAATGCACAGACAAACCCTACACATCAGGCACTGCTGATCTAACAAGTCTTGGGAGCAAGGATTGGTTGCCCAGAGAAGTTGTGGTGCCCCATCCCTGGAAGTATTTCAAGGCCAGGTTGGATGGGACTTGGAGCAACCTGGACTAGTGAGTGGTGCCCACAGCAGAGGGATTGGAATGACATGATCCATCTAAGGTCACTTCCAACACAAACCATTCTATGATTCCATGAGTCTGTGAACTGGGATCCAGATCTCTGCCCATGCCACTGGCCTCCCTAATTAATACTTTTATAGTTTTCTCCTAACTCCATTGTTCACCATTTCCAGCTACCATACAGATTCAAGGAGGGAGCATAGCGGGTGATCCCGTTGAGTGTTTGGTTGTCTAATGATGAGAATACCATCAGAAAAGGTGAAGAACATGAGTTTAAATTCAGGGTTAAAGTGGAGTTGAACTTTTAATGCCTTGACAAGTGTTTATGATAGGAAAGGTGGGCGGCAGCACTGTCTCTCTGAACCACCCTTTAAAAAGGATGAACTTTCTGAGCCTTGTGTCTGTTCCCAAAACCAGATTCAAAGCTCTACATCCAAAATGGATGATGATGCTAAATTTTAGAAAGAGATTAAAATTGAGGTTCATCCTTGTGCTTACTGTGTCCTGCTACCTGACTATTGGCTGCACTTGGTGCAAAGACTTTCTGTGTCTCACCTTCTGGAAGTGCCTGTTTTTGTCTCCATTGCCTCTGTAAGAAACCTCTGATTCTGTTTCTGTCTCTTACTTCAGTAAAATGCAAGAGGAAAGTCACTAATAGGTGACACTCCTCTGATTCTCACCCCTTTCACTGAGATGTTTCCCCTAAAATGTTTATTTTGCATTCTTGCTTCTTTGCTGCCCAAGACATGGGGGGCTTGTTAAGGGGATGAAAATAGATACAGGCACTTGGAAATTCCTATTGTTCTTCAGAGAGACGACTCTAATGTGCAGCAGAGCAATGCCTGAGACCCATCTGTCAAGATAACAGCTGCCCCTTTTTCCATAGTTCATTTATAAGATCACTGAGATCAAAACTTAGAGATGGAAAAGACCTATTTATAAGAACTGCACTGTTAATAGTTCCTTTCCACTGTGGCTCGGAAGATACTTTAAAAGCTCACTGAATGAAGCCTTTCAGGATATCCAAGACAAAGTATATTAGTTAATAATATTGTTGCTGGATATGCTATTGACTGGCTGACCTTGGTGAAACTACAATGCTTGTTTCACAAAGAATAAAATGAACGTGAGTTATACTGACACAGCTGTCTGGTGACACAACCTATTCTTTTTGACGTCCAGCTTTTTGCTCTGATCACAAATCTACACTATTCCATATTTTTGCAGGATTCTACTCTGGAGAGTAGTCCCGAGTGCATGATTCAACTTAGATTTAAATAATTGAGATCCAGTCTCAAACTGCTACATATATTTTTGTACTTTCATTACTGTCAAGGGAACTGTGCCAGTTCACACCAAAGGGAATCTGCAACATCAGGAATGATGAACAAAAATAGGAAACAAATGTGGCAAAAAAATTATCTCATAGCTAATATTATTTAAGAACAAACTCAAAGTTTGCAGACAGAGTGATATTTGTGATAGGGGTCTACCTTGGAGCATGTAAAACACTCTTTATGTTGAAAACAATACTGAAAAAATACTCTTTTCTTTTTTTTTGTGAAAGCAGGTGCATTCCTAGTAGGTGGGAAGAGCAAACTGTACATCCATGGAAAGATTTGTCCCTTTGCTGAGTGTATCTCATATACCTTTTAAAATTATGGTCTAGAAAAGTAAAATAAGACATTCCTCCATGGGAGTGTTGCAGTGAAGGATAAAGACTGCTCAGCAAAGTCCTGGGTTTATCTGATGTTAATGGTAGGCTGAACTTCTGACAATACAGTGATGGTTTCCCACTTGTTAATGAACCTTTCTCAGAGTTCATTCAAAGACTAGAAAGGGCTTTTATTTTCTGTTATTCCTACAGCAGAGCTGCTGTGTGTATTGGTACACTGTAAGTGACTGGGTAGATCTGTGGTCACCAAATCTAAAGAACCTCAGGCAACATAATCCACTGGTAGGCATTTGGTGCACAAATCGGAACCATCTTGGTTTTTAAGCTGCATTTTTTCTCTAATCTTAACTGCCATCGAGTAATTTGGGGTGGAATTAAGCTCGACTGTCTTTAACTACCTAGAAGTCTACAGTCTGTCCATGTCAATGAAGAGAGTGCAGCATCAAGATGCCTTTTTCATCTCAGCAAGGGACTCATCCCTTGAGCGAACCAGAAGTGTGTTTCACCTGATCACCCTGGAAACTCTGTGTGTTATGCTGGAGTGAGGCCCCATGGTGGCCTCAAATTGGTGTCAGTGAAGTAATGTCTCATTTTTCTGCATGGAATCACAGGCAGGAGGAGATGACTCCCCAGGAATTCTCCAAACACTTGTGAAGGGAGGGACTGTTGGATAATGCCAGCCAGGAAGGTTATAGCACATCTCTAAAATAAGACATATTACAGGGATGTCTGACCAGTCTAGATCAAAAAGTTGGACACCCTGGATGAAAAGCATTGGACTTCTGCATTAGGTATGTTTTATGTACATATGAGATCATGGTGAAACAGCAGTGTCTGCCTCTGACTTACTTGGGGTATATGTAATCTTGGCATATTGACTGTGCCTCCTTACATGGCTCAGCAAACACCCATTTTTATAAACTGCTTACTTCTCTGGTTGCATTCTGTGTCTTTCTCTCTTTTTCCGAGAATGTTTTTCCTTTTCTCCATCTTATTTAAGGACCGAGTAGCTGCTAAGTCCTTTGCACGGTGTTAGATGAGTGCTGTGTTTGTCAAGATGAGTCTCAGTAAAACGCTCCTCTGTGAAGGAGCTGTAGCCATGCTGAGCATTAAGAAAGTTGGAGGTGATAAAGAACCAGGTAAACAAGGACCTATGGGAAAGAAAGAGCATTCATTCACCAGGAATGTGGGGACAAATGTTATTTTTCAGTTTCAAATGCCCTAGAAGCCAACACGTCCTTTTAACATCTTGGTGTTAAGTGATAACACATAAATAATACACTTTTTTGTGCTCAGATTTATTGTCTTTGGGTATGCCTGGAGAAGCTGTGGATTCCCTTATCTCTGGAAGTGTTTGACACCAGGCTGGGTGAGGCCTAGAGCAACCTGATCTAGTGGAATCCCTATGGCAGGGAGTTGGAATGAGATGATCTTTAATGTTCCTTTCAACCCAAAGCATTCTGTGATTCTCTGCATAGCCTCTTTAATCAGTGCTGTGCTAGATCTGGGTTGATCTGTCACTAGGCTGTTGCTAGCTTAAGCCAAGGGAATCAGAAGAGTTGCACTTAAGATTTTTAGCACAAGTTTTACTCAGAAACACTCTACAAGTCTAGACAGTTGAAAACCAAAGAATGCCCAATCTGGGAACAGTTTATCATTAAAGCACACATAACTGCTGATAAGATTGTCATTTTGGGGTGGGAGGGTGTTTCTTCTGGCAGTTTCCTCCCTGAGCAGAGGAGGAATTCAGAACCTGGTGCTTTTACCCCAAGTCCCCTCTCGTGATCTCAGAGCCATGCTCAGAGCTTTCATGAGAGATGTCTGAAGATGCTTTTCTGGTGTTTTTCCATGCTCCCTGCACCCAGATCTGTGTTGAGAAACTTGGGAGTTGCACCTTGGGCCCTTCTTGTGCCTACACTGATAGACAGTGACTGTCACATTCACACCCATTTCAGTGAGGTTTAACCTGCTACAGAAGTGTGTAACTTCCCAGTGGGAGGTCACCTACACAGCTGTGTGTGTGTCACAGGCTAAAATGTCAAATCCATACCCCCAGAATGCAGGCAACCATGAAACTAAAAGGGAGGAGGGAAGGAAATACATGTGGCATAGGATGCGACTGAGAATGAAAGCATGATTTAAAAAAAAAAAGAGATTATTGTATTGCCCTGTTCTCATGGTGCACTAGGTGCTCAGAATTCTTTGGGCAAGCTCTGCTGCTTATGTTTGTGTGGGAAATCTTGCAGACTCTCTTCTCTGTATTACAGCTATACTTGACCTGTTCTTTGTGCTTTTGGGCTGCTACCAGAAGGCAAGGACAGAAAGATCCAGACCAGTGAGGAACATTCCCTCTACCTGCAGACCCTGTGTTACAGGACATGGTGTTTCGGGATAGAGGCACAAGAGATGGAAAGTATTTCTGTACTAATATATTCTCTCTAAAATGTTGCTTTAGACATCTATCGTCCCTCTCATTAGCATCCCCACACTGACCTGATTCTGTCATGCTTATTCAAATGAAATTTGCCTTATGCTGCAGTACATGTATATTTTACAGCTGAACTTTGTAACAGTAACAGAATCAAACTCTAAAATAAAATGACTGTTTTAAGGCAATGGGATACCAGAGGAATTTTTTTGGTCTCTTTGCAAGTTATGTAGAATATGCTTAGTGAGCGTCATATCTCCCTTGAAGGTAAATCTGCTTTTCTTTCTCTTAAAAATATGCAAATCCCTAAAGCCGCTAGGACAGAATAATGCCTTTCAGCAGAGTGAACTAGACAATTGCAGGTAATTTTCCTGGCTGTGAAGTCGAGCTAAGTGCAAAGTTCTTTCATATTGTCTTGTGGTTGTACGCGACAGTGATTCATAGCCCACGGTGATGCATTATTGAAGAGCTGTCTGTTGTGTCTTCATTGCATGCTGTCAGCTGCATAATAAATAATTGATTGTGCTGCTCTTACTCCACATTAAAGATATATGAGTATCTAATACACGAAGAAAATGAAGCAGCAAGGCTGCCTGTGTTGAAAAGATGAAGCGTTACTGAAGTGCGCTGCGGTAGCAGGAACTGGGAAGAGCCCACCACCGCTATCCATTTCCCACTTCTTCACTTTGAGTCGGTTTGTCATGGCAACAAATGGCACATTCAAGTCCTTGCTGTTGCCTTTCTAGACAAAACAAAATAATTGTGGCAAAGAGCTGATGTGCTGCAGAGTTGTGCATATCCCCTTGCCCGCTTTTCTTCAACTATTATCCCTCTACATTGATAATTCCCTTAAAATATTAACAGTTTTTTCTTAAGTGGCTGCAAACTGTCAGGAAAATGCAGTCTAAGATAGTAAATATTTTTTTCCACACAAGACTTCGTTTCTATTAGGCAGAGGAAATGTTAGCAGGATAAAACTGAGTGTTTGCAGTGGTACTAAACCTCTATTGTTGAGCCTTTCCCTTGAAAAGCCAGACCTCCCTTCTCAGTTCAGTTGCCAAAGTCCCCAGACAGGACACAGTAAGATTTAGTCCCCTATTCCAACATAGCATAGGGAAGGAAAGCATCTTCCAGCTCACATTCAACACTCTTTGTTTCCATTACAATGGCCATCAGTAAAATCGATGAGACAACAAATTTGTCCAGGAAAGTTTGCTTTGGAAGTCAAATCAAGGAAGTCAGAGGTGTGTGCTACTCACTGCGTTGTGGCAGGAGGAGGCTCATGGCCAGGTATAACTACAGGTTACTGGAAGCTGTTGTTATGACAAAAATGTGTAATTGCATTTTGAGATAATAACGAAATTAAGATGGAAGAAGTGTGAGATGTCTGGCTGACGCACATCTGGATTCTGATGGAATTAGTTGGAGAGTTGAATTGGGTAACTGGGAAGCAGAAGCATGAGACACCAACTGTGTTTGCCTAGGAAAGTGTTGCCCAGATCTCTGTGTTTAAGACATAGGAGAACTCTTTTTGCTCCTGATGGGAGACCACACATTTTTCGGGTGTATTAGCTTGAGACTCAGCCACAAGCCAAGGTGGGAATACAACTGAAGGCAGAGAATGCTTTGCTACAGTATGTCAGAACTGAGTCCTGAGGAGAACTGATCTGTTTTAGTGTAAAATGCAACACCACAGCGGGGTTCTGCTGGTGTGAATCAACCTGGGATGTGATTTGTGACTTTATGGATGTGTTTCTCCCACCACTCCTGTGCTGTCGTGCTGAACTGTGTATTCCTGTGCACATTGGGAAGGCATCAGTGTTGACAAAAGAACTTTTGTGCAGTTACTAGAACCTTCCTGATAATATATTTTCCAGGCTGAAAGCGGATATTAGTAATAGTTGCACGTTGCAAATGGGGGAGAAGATCAGAATTTCCAGCCTTTGTGATGTTTTTGTGACAGAATATGGATATATCTTGACATAGAAATAATATATTTTACGAGGAAAAAAGAAACACTTGAGATGAAAAATTCTTAACCCACAGCAACATTTAACTCCTCAGAGAGTCCTAGGAACCAAAACAAATGACATGTTCCTAACAGCACAGATTTATTACAGAGCATACTTGGAAAAGTGGTTGTATTGAGGGGCATCAGAATATAGTCCCTGTCCTGAAGAGCCTGTGGTCTACATAAAATGAAACAGGATAGTGTTCTAGAAACACCTTCTGAATATCTGCCCCTCTTGCTGCTGCCCAAAAGTGTTCAGGAAGTAGCTGTCTTCAAGAGTATGTATTTCCTTTACATTCTGTAGGTAACTACTGTTTGGAAAAACAAGGGAACGGAATATTCTGTGGACGAATTATGCTGTTTTTTGAAAGTCACCTATTTAATTCAGTTTATTCCCTCAATACTTGTGAGGTAAGTGAACCCCATTGTACAGGATAAAAAGAGAGCAACTAGTGAAATCAAGGGATTTATCCTGGATTAGGATCTTCGTCTTCTGATTCCCAGAATTTTTCAACACTGCAGAGACAAATAATTCAGTAAACACTGGAGTCAGTGAAGCCTGGGATGCAATTTGGCTTACTTCATTTAGGGATGGATGGCTGAGTTAATACCACCTCACTAGGGCCCTATAAAAACCTGGCAGCCTAGCACTTGGTTTGACTTTTGTAAGGTAGTAGACTGAGAATGATAAACAGTTCCAGGAGGTTATTTCAGCCCTAACATCTACATCTAGGTGGGATGAATAATTCTTGGAGATACCTCTCTTTTTCCATTAACCATTGGAGTAGCCCAGATGACAGGTTGAGACACAGTTTCAGTCTTTGAACCAGATAACATTAACAGTGGAGTTTACACATTAATTTTCCAGGTTCAGGCACAAAAGCTTGACAGATTATTTGTGGATGGCTTTCAGTGTTCTCTCTCCATCCATCCTTTGTGTGGGTAATAGTTTGGCCATGGTTTGGGGCAGGGTTTTGATGGGACAGTAGGTGTATTAGGTGTCTGACAGCTGGGCTGGCTCCATGGATTTGTGCTGTGTGGTTGCTTAAATTCCCAGCTGAATCATTCTCAGGTGAAGGAAGAGAAGGAAGCAAAAAGAAACTTGGTCTGTGGTCCAGCCTTTCCATTCCTGACCTCTCCTCAATAAAAGAGTTTCTCTGATAACAAAGATTGAGCCTTTCTCTTGATAGAAGCTCTTACAGGCTCCTCTTTCTATGCAGATTTTTTTCATTACATGCATAGGATCTTAATGCTGGTATGATCCCTATTCCTCTGCCAAAGGGGTTGAAATTGGCTCAAAGACTCAGAGGTTATTAGGCAAGTGCAGACAGGGTCATTTCATTAGCCATCTCCCCTTAGGAGACAGACTTCACTGATGGGATCTTAGCTAAAGTAGTGCAGCATTAAAAAGTAATGCAGACACACCTGTGTTTTAATAAGAAGTAATAACTTGTGTTGAACCTCGCCTGAAGTTGTGTTTTCACTGCCAGTTTAGCCCAAATGGCATCATAATCCTGGAAGTTTGGATGGATCTGTGGTTCATGTTCCTTAACAAAAGGATCCATCCACTCTTTAATCTGCAGCTTCAAGGAGTTGAACATCGGTGATTCAGTAGGACCCATGATCTGAAATGTCTCGTTTTCTACACCCACCTCATTTTTAAAACCTGGTTTTCAATTAGGATGCCTTGTAGATCAGAATGTTTTCAAATCTGTGCCATATTCTGATAACTATGTTTATACAATTAATTAATTTAATACAATGATTGTTCCCTTTCAGAAACCTAAGGGTTTTTTAACAAGTAACTATATAGGTATCTAGATGTCCTTGCTCAGTCAAAGCTCCTATTGATTGTTCTGACTTGCAAAACAATGTCGCTGCTGAGTTCCAGGTTGTGGGTTTTTTTCTCCTTGCTGTTAGCTAGATAAATAAAGATGCAGGCTGAAGATGGGCATCCGTCCTTGTTGAAGAATATTAACTAAATCAATTTTTTCACCCAAAAAAAAAAAAAAATCAATTGGTGCATTAGCAAGAGAGAAAATAAAGCATTGTGCTGTTTTAGCTCCCAGGAGCCTGCATATCCAACTCTAACTCTCAGACACAGAGATAAAAAAGATCTAAAGTTCAGATCTAAATCAGTATTGGAACTTCTTCGGGGCACATGGAGACTCTGACTCATTTCTAGACTGGATGTGCATTTAAAGGGCACTCACATAAAAATTGACACTCCTGCCAGAGCTTCAGTGAATACAGGCACATTTGACTCTTTGCATCCTGGTTTGTTCTCCAAAAGCAGTAAGGTGATGACAGAGGAAGTTTCATTTATGAATTCATAACCTCATGAATTTTCAGCTGTTGCTGAAAATAGGATGTGGCTGTAAATATAGAAAAGCCTGATTTCTTCTACAAGGCCTAACCAATCTTCTATGGGCATTTTGTAGTGAAATTAATTAGTTTTTAAATAACATATCAGACTAGCAAGGTCATGGGCAGATGGAAATGTTATTTTAAATGGGAAACATTGTCCAGGAGCTGTTGTCAGAATATCTGAAGAGTTACTTCTGATTCTGCTGCTAGTTTGATGTGGGATGTTTAGTAAACCAGCAGAGCTTTAAGCTAAGAGTTTTAATAGGATTTAGTTACAAAGTGAAATGAATGCGTACTAAAGTGTTGTGGAACTTTGCATCTGAATCTGAACTTCCAGATTGAGGCTATTTTATAATAAATATCTTCTTTACTTCCTTGGGCTAATGAGAAGAATAATTAATGTTTGCATACTGCTTTGAACATGCAAACTGTAATGACAGTGCTAAGTTTTAATAATAAAACTATTAAATATTGGGGTTCTGTAATAGTCTCCTTCCATTTCATAGAATCCTAAGGTTTTATGATGTGTTTAAAAATAAAAGTGCTGTGAGGAAGGACTGTCACTTAAATTTAAGATCAAATACTTCAAAAAGGATTATATGATATGCCTGAGAGTTCCCCCTGAGCTGCTTCTCCCTGCCTGCCCTCCCCCATATCCAGGCTGAGTTTCTATATTACAAATGAATCCATCTTAGTCTGTAGCTGGAAAGCCTTGTGCAGGAGCTGCTGTGGCTTCCCAGCCTGCCTGGAGGGATTTGTGGATATCACTGAGCTGATTCATTGCATAATACGTGAATTTCCCCCGTATTGGAGAGGCCACACCTCGAGTGCTCTGTCCAATTCTGGGCCCCTCAATGCAGGAAGGACATTGAGGGGCTGGAGCAACTCCAGGGAAGGGCAGCGGAGCTGGGGAAGGGTCTTGAGGGTAAATCCTATGAGGAGTGGCTGAGGGAGCTGGGAGTGTTTAGTCTGGAGAAAAGGAGGCTCAGGGGGACCTTCTGGCTCTGCACAACTCCCTGACAGGAGGGGGCAGCCAGGTGGGGGTCAGGCTCTGCTCCCAAGTAACAGCTGACAGAACAAGAGGAAATGGCCTCAAACTGTGCCAGGGGAGGTTTAGGTTGGACATTAGGAGGAATTTCTTCACAGAAAGGGTGATCAGATGTTGGAATGAGCTGCCCAGGGTGGCGGCGGAGTCACCTGGATGTGGCACTCTGTGCTGTGGTCTATTTGACAAGGTGGTGCTGAGTCATAGGTTGGACTCAATGATCTCAGAGGTCTTGTCCAACCTCATTGATTCTGTGATTTTGTGATTCTGTGTGCTTGCATCAGAGCACATGTGCAACACTTCCTTATTTTACTGTGAAAAACTAAAGGGCTATGTCAGGCACTAATGGTGATGGTTATGAAACATTCCTTATGGGCAGGTTATTCCACAGTTTTCTTTCTAAAGCCTTAGGCACACACATAGGTGTGTCTGAAGGCCCAACTTGGACAAATGTCGGACTTGGCTAATGGCTAATTTGCCTTAATATGGCTTTTGGTTTTAATATTGATGTAAAATATCTGGACAGAGAACCTCCCTAGAATAATCAAACACTGTGTGCTCATAACTGCAAGGCCAGAACTCCATTGCCACTGATTTAAGTACTAATTAATTTGGAGACATCTATGTCTGAGCAGTTGTTTGGATTTCCCTGTATTCATTGCAAAGAAATAGGCACTGCTAGGATGTGATTCATTATGTCCTAGTGTACATCCCTAGATCTGGTTAGATGAATTGTCCCCTGAAAGTGCATTTTTCTCTGACTTGATTATCTATTTTCTCTGAGTTGAGTAATTAGCTCAGAAGTAGCTGGCTACATCTTAGAAGCCTAAAGGTTGGTAAAATGAATCCTACCTTTTTAGTCACTGTTTTTCATTCTGGCACATCTCTTCATATTTACATTTGATTCACATTACAGATTTTGTAAGCAAACAAAATATGCCTCCTTGTTATTGAACAATAATTGATGGTTTTCACTGAAAAATAAAATGTATGCATCAAGCTGATCTGTTAATGTAACTGTTTTAATGGAAAAAAACTAGTAAGACTATCTTAGATATTGGATCTTAAAGACACTTTTTCTCAGCATTTTCTTTCAAAGCTAGACTTGTTAATGTTCTTTTCAACCAGAGTCTTTCTCAGATTAATGAACTTCTCTGCACAGGAGAGTCATGTTGTGTGCCCACAACACTGGCACTACAGCACTACAAAGAAAGGATTGATTCTAATATACAAACATCAGCCCAACCTTGTAATAGCCAGAGTAAAGCATTTTAAGTACCAGGTACTTCTAAATTGAAAGCTACCGTAATTATCCACAATTTGAAAAGAGAATGACAATAGCCAATCATGTAATGATTCACCTCTGTGAAGGTTTGTCCATTTGCTGAGGAATCTGGGCATGTGTTCAAAACCCATGGATGGAAACAGGGCCCATCCAAAGGAACGAGTAACGTGTTCTGTGACCATCTCTCGTGGCTGAATGAAAGCATGGAGAACCAGGGTAGCAGAACATTCATGTAAATGTCCTTGCTGTTTTCAAGTTTGTGAATGCAGAGTTTCTTCTGTTCTTTCTGTGTGAGGAGGAGACACGTGCAGTTGTCAGGCTGTGTAGGAGTTTCACACACATGGTGTGGGATGGCCCTGTTTGTGTAACACACTTTATTAGGGACAGGCCTGGATCAGGCACCTGCCTTGGGGTTCTCTCCTCTGCTGCCTCCCACTTGTTCCTTGCCTGCTTTTATCCCCTCAGATAGGGAGCTCCACTGTGCAAGCAACAGCTCTTCTGTATGTCTGGGCAACATTTGGTGCAGTATGGGTTATAACCTATTGTATTGAGAAAAATAAAAATAATGTGTTTCCATTTTAGAGCCTAAATTACAGGAAGGCAAAGGTAACAATAGGGTACCACTGCAGTTGCCTCTCCTGCCTTATCTGTTTTGGATGAGGCTTCAAAGGGAAAATTGAAATGAGCAGCTGATGTGACCAAGACATGAATTTTTCACTCCTTCCCTCTCCTCCAGCACTTAAATTTAGATGTAGCTCAGACTGAAACTGTGTGTCTTGTTTTGGCAGGAATGCTACAGAATGGAAAGAAGTTTGATTCCTCCAGAGACAGAAACAAGCCTTTCAGGTTCAAGATTGGCAGGCAAGAAGTCATTAAAGGATTTGAAGAAGGTGTTACACAGGTACTAATAAATTGTTCTGGCTGAACCTGGGGCTGGCTGAAGGATGTGTGAGCTCAACAATGTCCAGGGCAGTGGTGACAAGACCAAGTGGGAATCGGTGTAGGATATGGAGTGGTTTTGTGAAAGCGTGGTGCGTTTGAGCACAGTATTTCCTGTAGTATCCATCCATCCATCCATCCATCCATCCATCCATCCATCCATCCATCCATCCATCCATCCATCCATCCATCCATCCATCCATCCATCCATCCATCCATCCATCCTCAGAGCTATCCCCTGCTCATAAGCCTTTCCCCATGGTGTGCATTTGGGAGGGGAGAGATGAAGTCCCCTCCCCAGGTGCCATTTAAGCCCTGTCCCTCTCCTGTGGGCAGCTCCACAGACAGCAGTGGCCTCTAAAATGTTGAGGTGGCAGCTCCTTATGGAGTGACCTCTATTCAGCTACTCCATAAAAGTCCAAGCTGCCATTTTTTATGACATCCATGACTCAGCTACAGATTCTGACCCTTATTGAATAAGGTACCAAACTGCACTGTTACATTTTTATCACTTCAGACTCCCAGCTACAAAACATTGACTGACCAAGCCTGTGCTGAGAGAAGGAAAACTGCCCTCCATTAACTACAGTTTGAGTGTCAGCACAGTAAAAGCCCCACAATACAAGTCACTGCCGGGTCTTACTTTTAGTGCAGTGCTGTGAGGGCCCCTCACACGTGAGGAGTGTGATCAGGCTGCTCAAGTGCATGAGTGAATGAGATCAGGGTGCAAGTTCCTCCTGACTTCCCCTTTCAGGATCCAGGAGCTCAGTGTAGGAGGCAACTGCTCAAATACTCTTATAGGAACAACGTCAATAGGAACAACTTCTTATGCTTAGAGAGAAGGGAAGAATGCAAAATGAGAAACTGTCCACTGAGGAATGATGCAACCGTGCTTTTCCAGAGAGGGGTGGAAGAAACAAGGGTTTCCAGCCCTATGGAGAAAGCAATGCAAGCATTCCCTTCTCTCCAGCCAAAGAAGTCCATTTGAGGGATCCTAGACTGTGAAAAATCCCACCTTCCTCTGAAGGATTTGAGTTGGACTATTTATTACTTGCTTTGCAGAAAGGCCTAAGAGAGCTCAGGACTGCAGAGCTGTAGCAACCAGAAGCCAGTGCAGATAAAGCAGCAGCAGCAACAAGCACTGGGTGAATCAGTTCATCCCTTCTTTGACTGCTCTCACTGCCCGACTCCTGTCCCTGAGAAAATCAGTGGCCGAGAGCCATTCCAGAAACCCGTGTGGCCACACGCTGCCCTCCTGCTCCTCCTAGTGGATCACTGGCACAAGTCGAGCTCTTGGCTGTCTCCTTCCACCCCTGGGTTTGAGGGATTTGGGGAATGTGATGGACAGAGTCTCTTGGAACAAAGCAGTTCCCTATGTCCAGCACGCGGATTTTGCAAACCTTGGTGTAACGGCTGTCAGGGGTCAGCAGGGTCTGCATTTCTCTGCTCAGCTTCTGACAGTTCAAGTTTGCCTCATCCCTAAAACCCCAGGCATGACCTACCAGCTGCCTGGTTTGCAGGGACACGTCCAAGCACTGGGCAGCTGGCCCCATGCAAAATTTCTCTGGGGACTAGGGGAGGTTGTCAGCTTGGACACCCTCATCCCCATGCCATGAATACTCCTTGAATATGGGAAGTTCATATTCACATTTTTCTTCTACCCAAAGTAATCAAATCTCTAGCTTTGGTATATTTTATAGAACCTGAAAATATTCAACCTGAAAAAATTCTCAACAGGAGCTATCACATAATCTGTAGTGCAGTGATGTGCCCGATCTTGGGAGAGAGGTCTGAGTTGTAATCACTGCTTCACATCAGGGGATGTTTCTTGGCCAGTGAATATTCCATCACCAGTGTATGGGGCATGAACAAAAGTTTGAAAATGTTCCAAAATACTCAGAAGATAACTCCAGATCTCAGTGAGCAGTTCCCTCCAGACCCAGCCTGGAGTGAGGGAAATCAGCATTGCTGCCCATCCCAGGAGCCAGGGCTGTCTGCCTGGATAAGCAGCATAAGTGAGATGCCTGCCCAGGGGCTTGGACTGAGTTTAGGGCAATAAGTGCTGAACCTGGCTGTGTTGGGCACAGATCTCTCATTAACAGAGAGCTCTGAGGGCCTTTTCCTAGTGCCTGCTGATGGTGTTCCTTGTAACCTGTGCTCCACAGAAGGAACTCAGACCTCCTGCAGCCGGCCCCAGTATAGGCAGGATGGACCAAACATTGTGTTAAAAAGAATTTGTGTTACTTCCAGGCAGTTTAAATAACTGCAGTGAGAGGCCAGAGCAGTGGGAAGGTCCATGGGCCTGAAACTGTTTGTGGCAGCTTCAGCTTGAAGTGAAACCATTTGGGCTCAGAATCAAGGAGTGGCTTGGGTTGGAAGGACCTTAAAGATCATCTCCTTCCAATCCCCAGAGTCAATGGTCTTAAAGGTCTTTTACAAAGTAAACAATTCTATGAATGTGGTGATCCCAACACTCCTTGACTCTGTAAATCCGTGAGTGATTTTTTTGTTGATGTTTTCCTCCTAATACTGTTTTTTTTTTTTTTGTCTTCTCTTTTCCATTCTCCGCCATCCAAAACCCAGATGAGCTTAGGACAAAGAGCAAAGTTGACCTGCACACCTGAGATGGCCTATGGAGCCACAGGCCACCCTGGGGTCATACCTCCCAATGCCACCCTCCTCTTTGACGTGGAGCTTCTCAGGTTAGAGTGAACCTTCCCAAGAGAGTTTGCTGGAGACATCTGTTAATAACCATCCCTTCCTTCCCGCCGTGCCAGCGGCAGGAGGAATCTTCACTGGAATCCCAACCTTTCCTGCTCGAGCTGTCCTGTCAGCAGCGCCTGACGCTTGGTTTCCTCTGCCTTCCTTCTCTTTTATAACTTTGTGGTGTCCGTATTTGCCTTTTATTAGAAGCTTTGCTCTGAGGAAAAAACGTCTCCCGGTGTAACATTTCCAAGTTGTACATTTTATTTAATTTGCATGTACGAAGAATTCATGGTGACGACTGAAAATATATATAAATATAAATATATATATATATATTCCTTATAGAAAAAACCACTGCCTTACTGTACACTTAAACCAAGAAAAAATAAAAACCACACAAGGTGCTCAAAAAAAAAAAATCCAATGTACGCCTTGTACATGAACGGGCATTAGCCAAACAGAGTTACCTGCGCTGCCACTTTTCTCAACTTGTACGTTCTGCTTGCTGCTGTTTTAAAAAATACTGTCTCATTTAAGAATTATAAGTATATATATAAAACAATAAAATCTTGATACTTTACCATTTCTCATCCTGTTTTTCTCTTCTGGCTACCGGCATGCTTTCTTGCAGTACAAGAAGTTCTTGAATCATCAACCCTTTATTTATTAATTATTTCTCTTTTATGAAATACATGTAACTCCATGCACTGCTTCTATTAGAGATGGCCCAGTGGAAGATCTCTGTGGGACCAGAGATAACAGGGACATGCATGGTAAGGGCTGCTGGGACAGTTTTCCTGACTCTCCATGTCCCCTGCCTCTATGGCCCTTCAGCTCTGGCCAAAATTTGGCTGCTGAAGAGATGGAATGTGCTCCTTGTCAAAGACATGCAGTGCTAACTCTGTGCCAACAGTGAAACTAGTGTCACATTTTCTACTGGAGCTGAGCTAGTCTAGAAAAGAGCAGGATTATGTGCATCTGCCTTACAAAACAAATCTGAACTGTGGGGTGATCTGAACTCTGGGGTTTTTAGGCTGCATCAGCTGCTGCTGTTTACAAAGCCTGCAAACTGACTGTGTGCTCTGGGCCTCTGACACTTGAGACTCAGCAATATTTATTTCATTTGCTGCTTACATGAATTCATGAAATGCTGGTTTCTCCTCTGGAGATAGGAGGATGTGTAGGCTGTCATTTACCTGGATTTGGAAGCAGGACCTGATCAGCAAATCTTTCTCTGTGCTGTTACTTTGCCTTATCTGATTTCTTTCCATTAGGCTCATTTTTCCTTTTTGCTGCAGAAAACCAGAGCATCACTGGGTTGTGATGTTACTTTTAATTAACTTGACTATAAACTGTTTGCACGGCTTTCTACTAATGGATGTTGTGATGGGAAAATTTCAAACAGTTGTGCTGTTTCTGTATCTGTGTAAGGAGAACACTCCCAGCACGAGCAGTCAGACAAGCAAAGCTCCAGAGGTGACCCCACGTGACACTTCCTGGAGATGGGAGGGGGAACGAGCACAGAAAAGGAAGACTGGTGATCTGGCCGGGGACCATGGCTCGTGGTCTTCTCTCTCCAGATGTTCATTTTACCCACAGAGCTGCATCTATTTCAGCTTGTTAATTAATAAACCCATAAATCCATATCTTACAGGTTGTTTCACACTGAGTGGAGTAAATTTTTTTCTCACTCTGCTTTCTATAAAGAAATGATTTTCAGAACCCTTTTTTTGGGTGGAGATCTCTTTTATTTAGGGCAGGCTGATTTCCTGTGAAAAAATTGGTAATTAGATCTGATGTCTGCCAGCTTTCCCAAATCCTTTTAAAAGGTCCCAGTCTCCTTTGCCACTGCCCTGACCTCTGTTGCTGGTGTTCATTTCAGCACTGGGTCACAGATTGCAGCTGCTGTGATCTGGCTGCAGCAGTTGCAGAAACGAGCTCCTAAAGATGTCTTGGTTAAAGGTGGTGTGGCCCTGTTGTGCCTGCCAAACACAGTTTGATTCAGCACATTGGTCTGAGCTGTTCCTGTCAATGGCCCAGTTCAAGTTAGTTGCTTATTACAAGGTAGAAAAAACCCCAAAGTATCATAGAATCAACAGTTTGGGTTGGAAGGGACCTTAAAGGCCATCTAGTTTCAAGCCCTCTGCCATGGGCTGGGACACTTTCCACTAAATGAGGTTGTTCAAAGCCCCATCCAACCCGGCCATGAACACCTCCAGGGGTGGGACATCCACAGCCTTCCTGGGCATCCTGTTCCAGTGTCTCACCACTCCTCACAGTAAGGTTTTTTTCCTAATATATGATCTAACCCTGCCTTCTGTCAGTGTGATGCCATTCCCCCATGTCCTTGTAAATAGTCTCTCTCCATCTTTCTTACCATGTTCTGGGAGGCCACAATTAGGTCACCCCAAAGCCTTGTCTTTCCCAGGCTGAACAATCCCAATTCTCCCAGCCTTTCCTCATGGGGGAGGTGCTCCCTCCCTCTGATCATCCTGGTGTCCCAGCTCTGGCCTCACTCCAACAGATCCACACCCTCCCTGTGCTGGTACCCCAGAGCTGGATGCAGTACTGCAGGTGGGGGTCTCACCAGGGTCTGGGCCCTTTCCTGAATCCCCAGCAGCAAATGGCGATGCCAAGGATTGTGTGAGTGACTCTGGAATGGCTCTGTGCTCCCTCCATTCCCTCTTGGCCTTGCTGTTTGGGAGCTTCTGCAGCATCTGAGGCAGCAGGCAGGGCATGGCTCTGCCCTCCCGGGTTTCTTGCCAGGGAAACCACAATCCTGCTGGGCTCCTGGAGCTGATTGTACTCAGTCTTATCACCTCTGTCTGCAGAGCTCTTCCCTTCTGCCCTCACAGCACCACCAGCCATTGCCGACTCCGTGAAATCCTTATTACAGCTGGCTGATGGAGCTCTCCCTCATCGCCTCCTCTCTGCAGAGACCTTGGTTGGAAACAGGGATTATTACATTCTTCATGCCATTTTCATTAAAAAGAAAAAATCTGAAAGGAAAACTAATTGTGCTTTGTGATACTTAGGGAAATTAAGTCTTCAAGGAAATGTAATCTTCAGCTCTTTATTCGACTGCAAATGCGTTAATTTATTTAATTGTATCATCGATCAACACAGTACATATAATTATTACCCCTATATAATAGATTGGAAAAAATTTACTGTCATTGCCTATGTAATCAGATATACTCTTGTTACTAATTTCTAAACAGCACCAATGGAAAAAAAAATGACCTTCCAGTCTTAATTTCATGCCCTACTTCCTGAAAAATTAAATGGGAAGTGAGCACACACAAAACCAGCACAGATGCAGAGTGGAAGGCTGGTAACATCTGCTTTATTTGCTGCCCCTCTGCCATTCATGAGCTGAACTCATTTCCCTGTTCTTTGATATTACATTTCAAACAAAATCTTGAGCAGATCTCATCAAAACAGTCCTCCGGGCATTCCATTTCCATTCCCCCTGTCTTGCAGGTACAAATTATTATTTCATTTTACATGTGCAGGGACATTGAAAGCCCTGAACAGGCACTGGAAGAAAAACTATGAAATGGAATATTTAATGAAAGGCGGCAGCTGAGCTCTCAGAGAAATCAAAAGCTGCTGATCTTGAGGATTCATTGAAGGAATTTTTATTAATCTTATTACCCTAAAGAATTGCTTTTTATATATGTTTTTCAAACAGCATCAAATCCTCATCAAAACAGACACTGCAGTGCAACCAGCAAGCTCTCTGCTATTGACAGAAGCAATGTGGTATTTGCATATGATTTAAAACAAGGCTGGCAGCACGCAGTACCATTATTGGCACTCTGGTATTTATTGTCAGTGTTTATGATTTATTAGAACCATAAATCCAGCATGGCAACGAGCACCTCCAGTTCCCCTTACAGCAAGGAGCCTTCTCAATGCCCAGCAGTTGGTGCAAATGATTTCAGTTATCCCACTGTTTGGTACATGGATGTGTGCATATACACATGGCACACATAACACATATATACACATACACATATATATATATGTATATGTATATATATATCAGGCACGGGATAGGACTTCAGGCACCCACCCAAAGCTGAAATCACCCCTGAGCCACCGTGGCTGCCTCCCCCCAGAGCTGGCTTGGAGCTCATTATTCATGAGCCGTTACCGACCCTTTCTTCGTAGCATCTGATTTATTATTTGTAACAGGTTCTTCGAGGAACAAAGAAGAGAGGAACATTCAGTGGAGAATGACAAGTGTTTGGTTTGTCATTGGTTCCAGCCAGTAAATGTGAGTGCTGCTGTGAGCCCTTCTCGACTCTGACTCCCCTTCCAACAGGACACCGTACATGCAGGAGCAGCACAGCACAAAGTGAGCCTTGATGAGAAAAAGGAAAATATGTAGACATTTATTCTTTTACCAAATGGACACAGCATTGTTCCTCAAGTGACAGACTCCCAACAAAAATCTAATTTGAGAAAACGGGAACATTCCTTTATGACAGTACAATGCACTGAAAAACAAAACTGATTTACAACTCTCAGGCAAAGTATGTTTGCATCTGCCCTGGTTCTGCACTGGCTGGAAGTTGTCTGGTCAGGGAGTGGAACATCACAGATCCATGTAAACAAATCCTCCCAAGGAAAGACACTACTTATGTTCACAGACTTCCAGCTGGTTCAGAACAGAGGCAGAGGTTATTCTTTCCCACTTCCAAAATATACTGGTTGTGTACACTCTGAACCACACTCATTTTTATACACAGGACAAGAGTACTGAAAAAAGTCAAAAAAATGTAAATTTGTTCTTCCTCCACCTGATGCTGCACCTAAAAATGTATGTACAGAAAATGTGTTACAGTTCAACCATGCCAAGTAGAAACAATCACACTACAGGTATCAAAATGAAAACCTTCCATCTACTGTCTCATTTTGGTCATGTGTTCTCCAGTTCACACCCAGTTCTCAGTCCAAACCTGCGACACACAACAAAGACCTCACACAATTTTTTTTTGTAGTGTGAAAGCTGGGTGTTTCACAGCTGGGTTGTTTCGCTGCAGCTGATCAGAGCTGCCACCATCACTGGGAACAAGGTACTTGGACTGGAGTCCTCTTATCAGCTGGATCCTTTTAAAAGGCCCTTCATCTTCTACAGTTTGTGAAAGAAACTTTGTTATAAACACGGGCCTGGGCTTTGTTCAAACACAGAACCTGCTCAAAGCTGCTGCTAGAAACAGGTCAGTGCAGCCTTTACCAGGTCACCCTCCGCACAGAGAAGCCACGTCTGCTTGGGGGATTTAATCTTAAATCAGATCTCCCCGTGTTCGACATTTATTTAATTCTAATCTGAAGATATAAAGACTCATATTGCAGCTTATCAAATTCATAAGAGAAAAAACTACACTTTGTTAAGAACTCCTATGTTTAGGCCAAGAACTTGACAGCAGGGCTTGGAAACAGTTTTCCAAAAAAGATCAGTTTATTTTGGTGGGTCTGTGTTAATTCCGTATTTTTCCTTGAGAAGCTTAAGCTGTTCTTCTTTCTTCTTTGTGTCCATCTTTTGGAATGCCTGTAATTAGGAAAATAAAAGGTGTAAGAAGACAAAAAGCCTCTCATCTTATGACAAGTTATTTCTCAGTATCTGCAAGGAGCATCCCTGTGACCTCCATCACCATCACACACAGAGCATTGTCTGGCTCTTGTCCCCGGGGAATGTCACAGGGCCCAGGACGCCGTCAGTGACAGGGAGGACATCGAGAACTGGACACTTTTTACCCAAAACCAAGATCTCACCTCCTCCTGCAGCTGTGGGGCTGCTGCTTTCTCTGCTCCAGAGCACACTCCCCACAAACATGTTTTTTTGTCCAAAGGTACTTTTTTTTTTTTTTTTTGCACAGAAATCACAAAGCAAAGACGAAACCCTGACTGTGTATCCCATCCACTCCCTCTAACAGTTTGGATTTCTTTCTTAAAAACACCCAAGCAACTGTCTTTACAAACTGGTGCTAGGGTTGGTTTTTTGTGACTTTTTGTGACTTTTCCAGAGGTGACTCCCCAGCCCAGGGGCCGTACCCTGTTGGCGTTGTAGTACAGCACCACGAGGTATCTGTTGCACACGTTGAACCCCGACAGGTGGTCGCAGGCGTTCTTGGCGTCGAAGATGTCCTCGTACACCACGTAGGCCGTTCCTCGGGTCTCGGGGGTATTGCCGCTGCAGAGCAAGGTCACAGTCAGGGTTACATAAAATCCACAATACTTTATTTATTTCACAGTCACTGATGAGCTAATGCAACTTCACTAAAAAACAATTTGTTATATTTTCTAGGTATTAAACTACGCCCCTGTCTCCACACCAGACAGTTCAGAGCCAGAGACAACAGGAAAATGTGCTGTGTTTTGCTCCATGAGGGAAATGCACCTCTCCACAACAACTACCAGAAGCTTTTGTCAGGGCTGTCATATGTCTGGAAGTAATTTAAGTCTTCATTATAGCAATTAGCTTTTATTTAATATTACAAGACCTGGCTGCCAGTTAGCGGCTCTCTGGAACAGATGTGTCCCTGGCGTGGAATAGGGCTCCTGGCATATCACAAAGTCAATTCCAGAGATTCAGAACAGCCCCATTGCAGAGGCTCAGCCACCACTCACAGGAGCACCAGTTCCATGCCCTTTGCCTGAGGGATGGGACACGTCTGGAGACATCACAGTGATAAGCCCAGAGGGGCTGCAGAGTTTACAGATCCCAAAGGTCTCGACTAAAAGACACCTATGGAGACTCAATAATCAGAACAACTGTCCCTAAAGTGCTTCTGAGAACTCCCAAGGACAAATGGTATCACACATATCCACACTGGGGTGTGTGCAAAAGTGAGGAAGAGAATGGGATAAAAATTGCACAAAGCACAGAAGCCTTGACACAGACACGTTATGCCTTGTCACTGAAGATGTTGGGATGTTGAGATGGTCTTTAAGGTCCCTTCCCACCCAAACCCTTCTGTGATGATCAAAGTTCAGGTCCTCAACATTTGAACTGACCAGAAGAAGCTCAGAGCTGCTGCAGACATGAACAACCTCCACACATTTCAGAACCAGAGGCACAGTCACATCTCCACTACCCAGGCCCCGCATGGCTTGAGCCCATCCTGGCTCTGGCACACACGGGTTGCTGCTGGAATTTGTTCCTAGTGAACAGATCCAGGAAGAGCAACAGATCTATTTTCCCACTGGTTGAATATCAGATACTCATAAAACAATAAAATTGTTTGTGCTCAGCTTCTACCTCTCCTATTTTTACCCCAAGTCAGGGTAAAACCTCTGCTATATTCACAACCTGCTTAAGCAAACGAGTCTCATGTTTTATCAACTTCCCCAAGCTCATTTCAAATTTAAGCTCCTTCTCCCCACCTCCCAGCAAAACCATTTTCTAACAAATTCACACGTTAAGAGCCTCATCACATCCCCCGCTGGCCCTCGGGGCGCCGCTCCAGGGCACTGAACCCTTCCAGCGGTGAAACCCTGACACCGACACCGGAGCACGCGAAACCCTTCACGGTCCGAAAAAACCTGGAAATACTCACACTCTGATCTGCCGGATGGGCCCGTACTTCCCAAAAATGTCGTACATCTCCTCGGCCGTGATTTTGTACGGCAGGTTCCTGATGTACAGGATCCGGTTGACCTCCGGAGGGAGCCGGATCTGGTGGGGCAAGGACGCGCGGTGTGTTAGACCCAAGGCACGTACTGCAAACCTTAAACCCAACAGCCTACAGGCTAAATCACGGAACCGCGGAATGGCCGGGGCTGGAAGGGGCCTTAATCACCACCCAGTTCCGCCCGCCTGCCGCGCTCCCGTCAGAGCAGCGGGGTGCCGGGAGCGGAACGAAGCCGGACGCCAGCCCGGCAGGGAAGGGACGGGGCAGCGCACTCACGTTGGCTCGTTTGGCTGCTTGCATCGCCATGGCGGCGGGCGGTGAGCGGGGGCCGCGGCCTGGGACAGAAACACCGGCGGGGAAGAAGCCTGGAGCGGAGACAGCGGCAGGGAAGGAATCTGGAACGGAGAGAGCGGCAGGGCAGGAGTATGGAGCGGAGACAGCGGCGGGGACAGCGCACTCACGTTGGCTCGTTTGGCTGCTTGCATCGCCATGGCGGCGGGCGGTGAGCGGGGGCCGCGGCCTGGGACAGAAACACCGGCGGGGAAGAAGCCTGGAGCGGAGACAGCGGCAGGGAAGGAATCTGGAAGGGAGAGAGCGGCAGGGCAGGAGTATGGAGCGGAGACAGCGGCGGGGAAGGAGTATGGAGCGGAGAGAGCGGCGGGAACCGGGCTTGGAGCGGAGACAGCGGCGGGAGACGCGGATCTATCCCGGCGTGCACCGCGCGCGCCCCTCACGGAACCGGACCTATCCCGGCGTGCACCGCGCGGGAAGCGGCTGCGCGCGCGCCTGGACCGCGCCCCCGCTCACGTGACCTCGATCCCGGCC
>VZTJ01002120.1:950437-1008783 GCA_013397795.1 Orthonyx spaldingii | reverse complement strand
CCCACCGCCTCAGTCCCCGACTTGTCCCCAGCCAGTCCCGGCCCCTCGCGTTCCATCCGCGGCTCCAGAATTGCCACACGAACCTCTTTAATAAACGCTCCCCTGTCCTTTCCCCCGCCACCCACGCGGACCGCTCCCGGTGTGGACCAGAAGCGGCGGGACGGCTGCAGCGCAGCCCCCGCGGTGACAGTCCCAGAACAGCTACTGCGGCGGCGCTGGCTTGAAGCAAACGGGGATTTCGATGACGATTTTGCCGATGTTCTTGTTTTCCTCCATAGTCCTGTGTGCCTCGGCGATGGCGTGCAGGGGGTACACGCTGTCCACGAGGGGCTGGAGCCGCGGGGAAGTCCCTCCGGAAAAATGGGGCAGCACCTCCTCCGTGAAGGCTCTCACCAGCCGCTCCTTGTACTGGGGAAAAAAAACACCTTCAGGGTTATTTCCAATCATTTCACTCACCGAGGTGTCTCTGAGCACGGCGTATAAAATGTACACGGCCCTCAAGGAGACACCTTCTGACATCCTCACAGTGAAATGGAGATAAAACCACCTGGCAGGTCTAAATTACAAACGAGAAGAAAGCTTTTAGATTTATTACATCTTAATCTAATGAAATTCTCCAAGTGGTGTAAGTTCAGTGCAGAACCGTTTAAATTAAACCCATAAAGTTTTTGAGAATATGCTGTCTCAAACCATGCACAGAATCTACCCTAGGGCTCTGCACTATCTTTTACTGTCATACCTGAAAATTTTCCACATAAAGTGAGTTTTCCTTGGTAAATGAGCATCCAAATGGCCTTGATGTCTACTTTGAAAAGTGACCTAATAGAGATTTTCATTTTTCCCTCCTCCGACTTGATCAAGTTGCCTGATCACTTGATTTTTTTTTTCTTCTTAGGCCAAATCTCTAAATTCTGGTACTCATGAAGCACATTAAGAAGTCCTGGGTGTCATTCCTCTCATTCAGGAAGGAATTTGATAAGAATACAAAAGGGACATTATAACGTAATTTTGTGACATTTTCCAAAGTATGTAGTAACAGTTCAAGGTGGGGCGTTTTTGCCAAGAATGTGTTTAACACAGGTTTTAAAAGAAAGCTCTCAAAACTATAATAAATTTTAAGATCAAGCTGCATACACTGCTTTATAGCCACTACTTGCCTCCTTGTCTCGGGACCGTAACAGGCTCGTGTGGATGCTGGCTCTTTTGGAAAGCAGCCTTGCCAGCAAATCCCCATGGACTTCACCTCCACCCAGCAGTCCATAAACAATCCACCGGCCATCAGTACTCAGACAGTTGAGATTCTTCTCCCAGTATGAGCCACCAACACAATCTAAAATAATATCTACTCCAGAACCTCAAGTAGAAACAGAAGAGATTCCAGCAATGAAGTCAAGCTGCATTAAGGGCAGGATAATTTCAAGCAAGACTAAAACCTTGCTATTTATAGGTACAGAATTGACCCTACAATTCTTATTTAAGTGTTTCTACTGAAATTAGGACTTGACACAGTGATTTGTAGGGAATTACAGAATCAGGCACAAAAATGAATCATCAGTTACCTGTAAGCAAACTCGGGCATAAACCACCCCAAATGCTTAGAAAACCACATTTTTCAAACTGTTCGACAATTAAGCATGGTGAGGCCCTGGCACAGGTTTCCCAGAGAAGCTGTGGCTGCCCCATCCCTGGAAATGTCCAAGGCCAGCTTGGATGGGGCTCTGAGCAACCTGGTCTAGTGAAGGTGTCCCTGCCCATGGCAGGGTCTGGAACCAGATGATCTTTAAGATCCCTTTCAACCCAAACCATTCTATGATTCTGTGATGGTTCAAACACTGAGTATGAGGACTTGATCCTGCAGTTCCTGGGGGCACAACAATAACAAGGCACAATATTTGTGCCCCAAATGAACACAGACAAAGAAAGCCCATGCAGAAAACAACACAATTGAATTGAAAGTCCCATTCTGGGTTGAACAGGATGTCAGGTTGTGCTAACAGGGTCCCTGCTGTCTGCTCCCTCACCAAGTGACAGCTGAAACTGAGTGTGTGTCCCCACGTTGGGACGTTCATTCACGCTTTCACAGAGAGGTTTTTTTACCTTGGGTGAATTCCAAGACCTTTTCACTGAAGTCCTCATTCTTGTAGTTGAATCCTGCAGCTGCTCCAGCGTTTGCTGTTGCTTCCAGTTTCTCCTGAGTCCCTGCTGTCACAATGGGAACAGCCTTTGCCAGTCTCACCAGCTGAATGGCTGCCATGCCAACCCCACTGGCTCCAGCATGGATCAGCACTCTCTCACCCTCCTGTACTTTACCTGGAGGAGGGCATAAGGAAAGTGGTCACCCTTTGGGCATCACCTTTGGATTAAAACATGAACAGTGTGGAAGATACTGAAGAGGAGGTTGAAAGAGAAGCCCTTGATTGGACTTTGGACAATTGGACATCTTCATAGCCTTCATAAAAAGACAAATTCAGAAGTAGCTGAGGTCGCAGTGTGCTGACAGGACATCGTTCTACAGCCTCAGTGGAAGGACTTTGTATTGGCCCTGTGCAGCCCTGGGCTTCTGTGACCGAGATGCGTCAGTGAGTGCAGTCACAGCCTTTTTATACCATCAGTACAAAACACACTTGGAGGATGTTCACACTCAGAAATCAGGCACTCAGCAATGGAGAAATACCAGAAATGCTGGGTAATATTAAGGACTACTCCTACCAATCATTTTACCATCTATTGGTTGCATTAATTTGTGTTCTACGGATTGCTGCTGAAAACGAGGCACCAACTAGCCTCCCACTGATCCCCAGGAAGCAACACTGCTTGCATCAAGTCTGCAGGGAAGTTATGTTTGGAAATTTTGTTCTTTATTGGATCTTTTAGATGCTACTGCTGAAGAGTGCATAAGAAGGATATTTCTTGCCTGAGGAAAACCCTGGCATGTGCTACTGTTTATTGCCTTGGCAGTATATCTTTAAAATTAAGAGTGTGGGCTTCTGTCTATTTTAAATCAACTCAGAGTGGATTTTACCTGCAATTAACATCTCTGTTAAACAAGGTAAAAGATGTTGCCTATTGTAGATCCACCAGCAATTAGTGATAAAAGTTCATGATATGGTCATGCATGCAGTGAAGTCAAGTCCTTAGAAGTAAGATGTGTTTTCAGGTGCGTGGAGAACATGGGAATAATTTCAGGGTTTAGGCTTAATGGAAGGTGTCCCTGTCCATGGCAGGGGGGTGGAATTAGATGATCTTTAAGATCCTTTTCAACCCAAAGCATTCAGTGATTCAAGCTGAGAAACAGAGACAAAAAGAAACCTGACCATTTTTCCATATCCTTCCTTGTAAATATGCAATCAGCAGATTAAGTTGTGATGGGGGAGGTGGTCAAGATTCAAGGATTTGTGTCTGGCATACCAGATTCTGACCCAGAAGAACAAAGTGAGAGAGAAAAGGTTCTTTGAAGGCAAACAACATTCAGATTAAGGCAACAAAGAAGAGGATTTTGTAACAGAAAGGAAGATGAGCTGTTTTGGTGGGATAAATGGGCAAATGCGCCTCTCACCTACAAAATGGAGCAGCTGAAATGCTGTTAGCCAGGCTTCGGGAATGGCTGCAGCCTGGATAAAAGTCATATCTTTGGGAATTGGCATCAGGAGGCCTTCGGGCACCGTCACAAATTGTGCCTGGCCTCCCCCGGAGAGCAGAGCCATCACTGCATCGCCGACCTTCCACCGGCCCGAGCAGCCAGGACCCAGCCCAGCCACGCTCCCAGCTGCTTCCAGGCCTAAAATATCACTTGCGCCTTTGGGGGGAGGGTACTTCCCTCTCCTCTAAAGTTAAAAAAGAAAGAGAAGGCAAGGAAGGAAAAGCCAAACATCAATGAGTGTAATGACCTGCAATATTTCATTCACGTGTCTCCATTCCTATTTGTTTAATCCTGATTTTGCCCTGTGCAAATGTTGCAGTAATTTGAGGATCTTCTATACTCTGGAAACACTTGTTGCTTCCTAAGTATTATTCTTCCTAAATTTTATTCCTAAAATAAGAATAAATTGAAATTTTTGTGAGTCCCCATTGTCCAGGCCAGTCCCTGCTGTGGAGGTACTATGGTCTCCATTTGCAGAGTATGGCTTGCAGCTCAAACTTAATAATTTGAATGTGAATTTGAATAATTTTCTCCCACTGCAACTGTGCCATTGGAACATTTTCTGTTCATCTCAAATGCCCAGAGAAGGGTTTAAGCATCTAGAATGACCAGACCTTTGGTTTTACGTGTTTTGTTGAAAGGCAGCTGCCTTTCCACGCCAGCCCCGCACTGCACTGCCTCAAATAAAAAACATTTATCTGCTGATTCAACAGACATCTCTTCTTTCAGCCCTATGAACTCCCCCACATAAATGCTTACCAGGTCCGATCTCTTTTAGCTCATCAGATCTGTCAAGACTTCACAGAGGGGCTTGAAAAATCTATGTTGTTTTTAGGTGCATAAATCTGCTTAACATACACATACCTGGAGTAAATCAGCCCTATTCAGAGCACTGGCAGAGACCCTCACAAGAACTTCTCCTTCTCCTGGATCTGGTTTCACCACTCCTTTCATATAGAGATTTTCCGGGCCTCCTGGGCAATCAAAATAGGCTGCAAACATTTTCTCTAGAAAAAAAAAACAAACCAAACTGAAAAAACCTTGCATGAATGCAGGCACACCTACTTGCAGTGGAAAAAATCTCAGTAATGAATGGTAACAAATGGCTTTTAAAACTCCTATTTATTTCCCTTGCCTCAGGAGATGATTCTTGTGTGCCTGGTTTGCTGTGGTGCAGGATCTCACTGCTGCAGGAGTCTTTCAGGTACCTCCTCAGATGCTGTTCTTGGGATCCTTTTGGCACCAGCAGCTATTGAGATGGGCTGAGCTGTCAAAATCAAATGTGGAACAGTCTCTCTGCTCTCTGGGTGCTGGGAGATGAGAAGGAGAGGGAATCACAACAGGAACAACTATGTTACTTCCTGAGGGCTGGTTCTGCACTGGATGCAGGATGGGCTGCAGGCCAGCTCTGTTCAGCTAACCAGCACTGTGTGACAGACCACCCTGCCCTCTGTAAAAATCACTGATTTCTGCACAGGGAAAGCCAAGTCCACACTTAATTATTTGTGATAAGACTGCAAATGCAGAATGATAAGCAATTTGAGACCCCAGGGATGTCAATCCCCACAGGGTGGTGCTCTGTGGCTATTTTATGGTGAATAAGCACTTCCAATTATTTGTATAAAATGCAGTTTAAAGGCTTGTCTCTCTGAGGCTGGCCGTGTATTCGTTTTTTCAACCATTTAATCCAGTCCCACAAAATCTGCCTGTATCAGCAAAAAAATTCAATGGCAAGCCCACCCGAGAACACCCCGTTAACAATTGTTTCTGCTGTCTTAATTGGGTCCAAACTTAGTCAATTAAAAATAAGATGCAAAAGAAAGCTTTTGTCCCTCTTCCATCAGAGTTCATTAACCTGCTTTTTTATAAATTATTGTCTTTGTTGCTAGAAACAGGCCCACAGAAAGGTAAAAAAAAAACCCCAACAAACAAAAAACCACCCCAAAACCCAAGAGGATCTGAATATTTACATTGCTCTCAAATGCACAGAAAACCACGGGAACTGAAACTGAAACACAATTTTCCAACCATCCCAAGCTCTCATATCTGCCAGCAGTGGCCGAAAACAACAATTTTAAGAAGCTGTGTGTCTCCCGAGCACACTCCCGAGCTCACCTTTTTCCTGTGAAGAGGGACGGACAGTTCTGCCGCGGAACAAACCCAGCACGCCCTCGGGAACAGAGTCCGATCCCAGTCCCTCCTCTCCCGGCTCTGCCCCTGCACTCAGCTGCTCCCCTGCAGGTCAAGGAGAGCAACAGGGCGAGGTTCTACCTCGGAGTGACAGATGTGAGGAGTCAGAAGTATTAGCACGGCTCGTTATGTCTACCAGGACCTGGATGGTTCCGCGGGTTGGCACAGGAATCTGCGTTCCCGCTTGGCCCGCTGCCCGTGGCTGTGCCCCTGTGTGTGTCATGGGGTGTGCTCCGCCTCAGCAGATGCTTTGGTTTCTGAATTCTCAGTGTCTCAGGCTCCATTTACTCCAGCGGCGCTGAGGGTGTGGGAGCTGTGCCAGCCCTGGTGCCACAGACCCGCTGGGGAGGCTGCCCCGGGCTCTGTTCCTGGGGCGTTCAGAGCTGGCCGGTTCACATCTGTCAGCCCCGTGTGCTTCTACCTGCGGGTTTGGAATCAGAGTCATTACTGCTCTAAAAGCCTGATGATATCTCCTTGAGCTTTGCAGAAGGATCAGATCACGCCTTTCTCTGTGTCCTAGTCACCAGCTCTTGAGTGTTTGAGCTGTCAGGGAATAAAGCTGACACTTCAGACTATTTAAAAATGGTAACTCGTAAGTGTAGGATTTTTCTGTGGATTTTTTTCCTGTAATAATGAGATTTTTGGATTCAGGCTTTTCAACTCTTCTTTGGAACCAATTTAGAATCAAGTACAGCTAAAAATTATTTTGTTCTAACGTGACTTGAAGAGCGAATAATTGATGTGTTTCTGAAGATGAAAAGGTCATGAAGCCTGGTCTCTAGTATACACAGCCTGGTTCAGCCCCGGTAGTGACGTTGTCCCTCTTCCACTGTTCCCAGAGAACTTTGCAATCCACTGCACTTTAAAACAACTTTCTATTGCAGTCATTGCTGATGCAAATTCGCATGATAAAAATATATTTTATTGTTCGAAGTTGTACAGGACAGTCTGAAAATGTGTTAATGTAGCAATTTCCTTTGTCCCTTGGGTCTGTGGTGCCCCACATAGCTGTAATGCCGTTAGAGAACTTACTTTGCTTAGTGAGATTAATAATTATGTTATCTGAAAACAGGCTAAAAGACAGCATTGGAAGATAAAGCAGAGCATCTTAAACCAAACATTGAAGACACCACTTTCAATTCAGTTAAGAAACTTAGAGGGCAGATGCATAGGGTAGTCCTTTTATGAGCAGCAAGCCCGCAAGTGTTCTTGAAAAAACTGAAGGGAACTCAGCAGCTGGAATGCTATAAAGCAGCAGTTTCTTGTTTAACTTTAAAGTTTCAAACTTCAATACTTTATTTCCTACTGAGCACTCTTGAGGTTGATGAAGTTCAGGTTTTCTGCTGATTCAGCTACATTTCTCTCTAAAGTAGTCTGCTGCAATAACACAAGGACATAAAAAAAATGAAATCAACAATTATAAAAGTCATATACAGAATTGCATACAGAAATGTAATGGAGATGTTTTTCTTTAAGTTCAAATCCCCCTCACACTATACTGCACTCAAATGACGACAGTGCTATTTTTGTCTGAAAATTAAAAATACTCGTACCTCATACCTCATTCATGAAGTATTATCTGCTCTAAAGAATAAACACTGAGCACTTTAAGTAATTTTCAGAAATCTCTGTGTAACTGAATGTGTTACACAGATATGTAACTGTGGCACTGAGGGACTTGGTTTAGTGGTGGGCTTGGCAGTGCTGGGTTAATGGCTGGACTTGGTGATCTTTAGGTCTTTTTCAACCTAAATGATTCTCTGGTTCTGTGATCCTGGGCACAGACAGAGCTGTCATTGGATAGAAGAATGGGCTTCTTTCATGTTCTGCATCAGTGATAGTAACTTGGCTGCTACAGGTGGTTTCACTGGCATTGTTTCTCCAGAATTAGGCAGAAAATACTTTTATATTGATTCCTAATATTGAAACTAGATCTATGCTCCCCACAGGCATCCTGGTACAGTCACAGCTTTGGGGTTATAGCATGTGCACAGCACATTCCATTCCAGCAGGTCTCAGGGCCAGAGAATGATGCTGTGTCCATCTGCTTTACCAGCAGAATCACTGAGCACAAAGTGCTTAAAAAAGACTCCTTCAAAATGCCACTTAAATGGCATCTTTGTTCCAAAAATCAAAGATGTGAAATTAGCAATCACCCTTGCAAGTCAGCTGGGCCATACCCCGGCACTGGGCTCTGAGGCTGAGAGAACAAGTGGATTCAGTAGAGCGCTGTGCTCCCTGCCATTATTGCTGCTTTGTGCTCTGGTTTCACAGAGTTTCTACCTCTGCTGTCACTTCCCAGGAAGCTCTTGATCACTCACATTAAAGCCAAAGGTCGATGCAGAGACTTGTCTTTCCTTTATACCAGTGATAACTGCATTTTCCACATGCTTTTTGTGCTGACAGGGCTGTCACTCAGCAAAGCCTGCAGTTGGTTCATTTTCCTTCTGTTCTGTAAAAAGATAGCTGTATAAATGTTCATTCCCCTTCCCTTTGATATTGGAAAAGATATTTTCCTCCATGTGAAGTTCAGGAATTTCAGCAGAAGAAATGTCAGGCCTTAGATAAGCAAAATAACAAAATAAAAATACTTAAAAAACCCCATATATATATATATATATATGATCAGCAGGAATATGGTCCTCTTTCCCGGAAAGGCCATAAAAGTCCAATTATGTCTTTATAGTCTAAGTATTTCTGGATTTTTTTTTCCTGGCATTAAATTTTCATCTTGTTGAGGAAACAGTCCACAGTGAGATAAAACTTGCTACGACCATCACATCAGAGCAGAAAGAGGGGGTTGAGGATGTTTTCTCGGCTGGGCTTTACCCAAACCAAAAATTATTTCCTTTTTAAATGGTCAGCACTAGCACAGTGTGGGAAAATGACTGAGGAAAAATTAACGAAAACTGGGAAGAATCTTGAGGCAGAAGTTATAGTCACATTGTCATTGAAGCTATGGGAAAAACAGAAGTTCTTCTACAATATCTTTTCAGTGTTAGAGAATCAAGGCATTTGTTCTGGCTAGGATGTTATTCTGGCCAGGATGTGCAGGAGAAATTTTCATTCACACATGCCTGGGTTGTGCAGCAAAAATCGTTCCATCACACATGGTTATTTATTAGACTTTTCACATATTTATACATACAAAACCCAAAGAAATTCATGTTCATTGGTCTTAAATTACAGAATTCCTAGTGTTCAATCTCCTATTGATCCCTTTGTCTTCGATGCTAATTAGGTCCTCATTCTTTGGTTCTCTTCTCAATCTTTTCCCAGACCAGGTGTCTCCTACTGCCCCAGGGGTGATGTTCCTTAGTGTTCCTTTATTTCCTCTGTATCTTCTGGCTACTCTCAATCTGTAGATCTTAAGATCATCAGGCCTTACCTGGTGAACAGAGTCTTTTGAAGAGAAACTTCAATTCCCCTCTCCCTGGGCAACGCCAAACCAACCCCTACCTAAAGTTACATTAAAAAAAAATATTTAAAAGTCGCATAATTTCCAACAAACTGAGGGAGACAGGTCATGCTGTTGGCTAACCACTCTCCTCGGATGTAACACTGAGCACTGGTCCTGGCTTTTTCCCCGTGGGCACACCTGTTAGGTAGGAGCCCTGCTCTGTGCATGCTGATTATCTCGAACTTTCTCTGGTGATCAGAGCCTGTCTGTGCATCGCTTCAAGCTTGTTCTCGCAGTCAGTGCCCTGTCAGTGACAATCTCTGCCCCGACTCTGTGACAGTCTTCAGTGATCAGTGTATTTGTTAATAAAACGTGTTATTCCTTAACTGCTCAGCCTGAGTCCTTCAAGGGTGCTGGCGGACACTGACAGTGGATAAAAATGACAACATTAATAACAGAGAGTCTGAGAGCCTGGGGGATCCAGGAGGGGGTCTCTCTTTCCAGACTGAAATCAGGGATTTGCCTCTGACACGCTGCTGTCACGAGTCCCTGGACAGGTTAATGGACCCACCCTGGGCACAGCGGGATGTGCAGGGGGATCCCCATTCCTGGCAGGCTGGGAGGGCGCAAGGGTCTTGTCTTGTCTGGAGCGCTGACATGTAATTATAATAAATTTTTTAAAATCAAGTATAAAACGCTCGAGGAAACACCCTCCCTACATGACACAGGGTTACTCTGAGACCTGTGTGTCAGTGCAGCACTGCTGGGGAAAAAACCCTGACATCTCCCTCGTCTGATGGTATCTCTGGCTGACTCCAGTTTCAAATTTAGTGTCATGGTCAGCACTGCGGGGAGATGAGTGAAGTTTTGTAATACAATTTAAAGAACTCCGGATAAACCAGGGATAAACTGCGTCGGCTCGGCTCGGCTCGGCTCGGCTCGGCTCGGCTCGGCTCGGCTCGGCTCGACTCGGCCCCGCTCGGCTCGGCCCCGCTCGGCTTGGCCCCGCTCGGCTCGGCCCCGCCCCGCTCGGCTCGGCTCGGCTCGGCCCCGCTCGGCTCGGCTCGGCTCGGCCTGGCCGAGCTGTTCTCGCTTCTGATTGGCTCACTCGCCGCGCGCTCCCTCTCTGATTGGTGGGCAGCCCTGCCGGCGGGCGCGCGCGTTGGGGTTGCCATGGCAGCGCGAGACGCTTTGCGGCCGGGCGCGGAGGGATTCGGCCGTGCCGCCTCCTCGTCTCTCTTCGGGGCCAGATCAGGGCTGCCGTGTCCCTGTCCTCACGGGCTGCCGTGTTGCTGTCCCTACGGATATCCGAGTCCCTGCCCCACGGACGGCGCCTCCTCATCTCGAGAGGCTGTGGGTGATGGGCGAAGGACTATTTTCTGCGGCGGAAGGTCACGGAGGGGCGGCACCTCGCCGCTGTGAAGTGTGTGTGTGACACCATTTTCCCCTCAGGGGGAGGGGCCGTGCGGGGCCGCTTTATCTCCTGTCGCCGCCCTGTCCCGCCGCTTTTGGGGCCTCCCGGGGCTGTGCTCGGTGTCTCCACTGAGGGACCCCGGCACGGGGGTGGCGGGAGTGGAGCTTTGCTGCCCATCTCCTCATCCCTGAGGCCTGCGGGACCCGCCTCAGCAGGGACCAGGGCAAGCCGGGCCCAGAGGGGTCTCGGCCTTTCCTTTCGCCGGCCTTGACCCCATCGCTGCCTCCGAAGTGCAGAGCCGGGCTAGGACCCTCCGGGCATACACGCGTTATCTGTTAGCTCAGCTCAGCATTCACAATCTAAAAGGTTCTGTTCACAGAGCTGCCGTGCTGGCACTAGAGAGTGGTTCCCTTATCATTCTCTGTCCCTGTGCCTGAGGGAATCGGAGGTACCAAGGCACCAGTAAGAGCAGCCCGCTGTGCGTGTGCAGGGTGACATCCGTGCCACGTGAGCCTACATGGCCGATCGGGGCTTTGGAGAGGACTGAAGCGTGTGTGAGGGTGCTTTGTCACAGAGTGATTAAAATGTGTTTGCTCAAAGCTGCTGCAAAGACTCGTGTTTGGGCACAGAGAGTGTGAATTTTAGCAGGTGAGTGTTTGGGGGAGAACCTTTTGCTTTACTGAGGAAAGAAGAGAAAGCTGCCTTTAAAACTTACAGAGCTACACTGCTGACAGCACAGAAGGATGTGTGTTTATCTCTCAAGAATATTTAGGCAGGGTTATTCTCAGGTTTGATCATCACAGAATGGTTTGGCTTGGAAGGGACCTTAAAGATCACCTTGTTTCAACCCCCTGCCATGGGCAGGGACACCTTCCCCTAGACCAGGTTGCTCCAAGCCCCGTCCAGCCTGGCCTTGGACACTTCCAGGGATGGGGCACAGTGAAAGGAATGTCCTAATACAGAACAGCCACCTTGCTCATGAGATTTGGCATTCGCAGGCTGCAGCTGCTAGATTGACTGAATGCTTGTTTTATCCACTCAGATTTTGGAAATCCTTTACTGTGTTTCTGTTTGAACATGTGATTAAACCTTTCGTTTCAAGACCTGCGAAGCAGCTGCTGTCCCCTATCAGTGAGCCCTGCCTTTGCAGAGAGGAGAGTTGGCATCTCCTAGCAAGAGACCAAAAAAAAAAAACAGAAAAAGAAAGGATTACGATTCAGTAGCGGCTTGAGTTAGGAAAACTGGTGGTGGTGGGGAATCTGCAGCTTTAGCAGAGTCTTTACCACTTGTGAGTTCCTGAAGCCAGAGTGCTGCAGAGGCAGAATTTCTGTGTTTGCTCTGTTCTGTCTCCCCTGGGCTCCCAATTCTCTGAGGAAGTCAGACACCTCCTTCTTTGCTTTGTGCTCAGTCTTTCTTTGTGAGATGGAAGGAGTCTTAATACTAGGTACTAAAAATAGAAAGGAGGGTAATGATTGGGGTTTTATTTGTTTTACTTGTTTTACAAGCTCAGAAATATTAAAATACATATTTTCCTCATCTCAAGCTTGTCCAGGGATTTACAGCATTCCTGTCTCAGAAGAACAGAACTGCTTGGAGTGGAAGGAAATCTGTGAATGGTTGTGTGGTGCAGGAGCCTGTGGCACCTGTGCATGTAGGGGGGATATATTGTTCATAGGAAGGTGTGTTGGGTTTGTTTAATGCCAGATCTGAGGCACTTCAGGATGCACTTCAGTCCTTGCTGTTTCCTGTTGATTTTGTATCAGAAATTGGGTCTGTGAGGTTTGCACTTCTGCAAGCTGGCACTGGGACCAGGTAACCTCCTGAGGTCCCTTCCAACGTAGGCTTTCCTGTGGTTTCTGACTCTTTCAGTCAGAAAAGAGAGGAAAGCATTTCTGTGAGGTTGCAGGAATGATCCAGCAGATGTTTTTGTCAGTGCACAAGGGCAGGGAATGTGAAATGAAACAAGTAAAGATGTAGATTACAGACTTTACGTTGAACTGATGGTAGGAAATTTCAATCTGCACTCGAGAGATGTCAGTTGGGAGTCAGATATTGTCACTGAAGTGCTGGAATGGACAGAATAAACTCTTAAATGTTGTCTTGTACAAAAAATGTTGTTTTATGAATACCTGATTCAGACAGGTTGTGCAGATTTTTTTAACTAGATACTGCAAAAATTAATTGAAGACCAGATTTTTAATTATTTTTTTTTAACTGAAAGGTCTGGCTGAAGACTTGAGGTCAGTATCTCTGCAGAAGCAAGCTTTTCTTTTGTTCCACTCTTTATCTAAGTAATGTTGTGAATCCATTGCTTCCTGGAAGCATTGTGTCTCCAGTGAACCTGAAATATAAAGGAGTTTAAGTGGAGATTCCTGTAAAAAGGGAATTTTGCCTCTGTGGTTCCACTCTCTCTGTTACAAATCCATCCAGGTATCCTGATGCACATACAAGAGAGGAGATGGAATTTTCTGGCTGGAGCTGTGTTAGCACTTTAGCACAACCCTTGTCTGGTAGAACTAACTTTAAAAACCAATAAAATGTAGCCATCCCTGGAGTGGGATGTGGTAGTTCCTTGAAATGGACTTTTATGTGATTGAAAAAGGCACAAAGGAAAGAAGTAACAGTCTGGAGGTGAAAGTTGATAACTCTGAAATATTTCCAAAGCTGACAGGCATTTAAAAATAATTTGTCAATCATTGTTCTTTGAAGCAAAATGTTCTGTCCATGGTTTGTGGAGATGAGGACAGGCAGTCCCACCAGAGGCAGTATCTGACTGTAAACCTGGTACTTCTCTCTCTGTTTTACTTACTGTGACAGGAAAATGCTGCTGGCATCAGCAGTTAGAAATCCTTTAGAGATTTGTTTCACTGATTGGTAGAAAATCAAGTTTTTACTGTTAATACATTAGTTTTATATGGTTTTGACTGTTTTATTGTTTTTCCCAGACCAATCCAACCATGGGCAGTGTGAATTATTCGAAGGGTCCCTGGCTACAGAGATTTGCAAATGGGAAACCTGTGAGAAAACCCAAGCGGCAGCAGCCTTGGAAGGTGAGCGCCCCCCAGTACTCCTGCAGCTGTGAAGAACACAGGAAACCAGTATTGTAACTGGTATTTGTGTGTAATGGGCTCCTCTGTTGGAACTGGCCACCTAATCCCACAGAAATCCTGGACAGGGTTTCCTGGTCTGTCTGTGCCCCCAGGCTGCATCCCTGGCATGTGCCTGAGCTCAGCTGTGAGCCCTGAGCAGGAGTTTGTGCTTCAGTCTGTCCCTCCACAGCACACTGAGAAATGGGCGTTGCAGTTGTACTGCTTCTTGCCATTCCATCCCAGTTTGTGGCTTGGTTGTGGAACCTGGATGAGAACCTGATCTTTGTAAAGCAGGCTGTCTTTTTATGCAGACTTTTCCTGTCTTTGCATTTATCCAGAGGTTCTCCTCAGCACAGCCAATAGTTTTGATTGCAGCAGACATTTCAGGAAGAAAAATATTGCCAAAGATTGGCTAACACAGACGGAAGGGCTTCTGTTGTGTGATGGTGTGAGTGGAGGAATGAAGTGAAAGTCATGAAGGGAAAAATGAAAAATTGTTGTTTGCAAAGTTCTGTAGAATCTGAGGGATGTTTGTCATGGAGAAGGAGAACAAAGAACTCTGGAAACAGCAATGGATTCAATGGGTTTTATTGAGCTCTTGCATCCTTTTGAGGCAGCTTTATTGAGTTACTTACAGTTCAGTGTGTGGAAAAGTTTCCCATAAAACCTGAAACAAGCTTGTGACTAGTTAGAATCAGGGACTCATGGAACAGCCCGGGCTGGAAGGGACCTTGGAAGATCATCTGCTCCAGCCCTTCATGGGAAAGAGACACCAGATGAGGGTATCTAACTCCCTGTCTAATTGCACCTTGGAAACATTCAGTGGTGGGGACTCCACCATATCCCTGGGAAAGTTCAGTGAATGATTGATCTCACTGTAAAAATTTCTTTCTTACATTGACATGAAACCTCTGCAAATGCAACTTATACCTCTTACCCCTCGTCTTCTGCCTGTGGCTTCTGGTGAAATGAGAGTCTCCGTCCTCTTTGTAGCTGCCCTAAAAGTAGCACTGTGATGAGGCTCCCCCTGGGCTTGCTCTTTTCCAGGCAGAAGAGACTAAATTCCCTCAGTCAAAGGAGACCCAACTCCTTTGGTTCTTACAGATTCTTCCAATTTGTATCATCCTGAAGGAGAACTTCTCTCCTGTTCACCAGGGATGGTTCTTAGCTGGAGCGATGGCCATGTCTATGTGCTGCTGTTCCAGTGCTGGCTTTACAAAGGAGCTGTGATTATGGGAAGTAAATTCATCAGGCATAATACAACGTACCAGTTGTTTCAAACAGTAGGATGAAAGGGTCTTAAAACATGCCAGAAATGTAGGTTTCCTCTTTCTCATTTGTTTTTGGTGGGTTTTTTTAATACTACTTGTCTCTTCCTTGCTTGCCCTGATGTATGATGTCCTGCTCATCTATCAGTGTAATACACCTTTAGGAGTGTGCAGTTAGTCAGCAGGGCCAAGGCAGACATGACCAAAAACTACATTGTCTATTGGAATTAAAAATCAATATTAAGCACAGGGGGTAGCAGGCTAATATTCCATTCTATGCATAAAATGCATTCCATCCCCAAATGATAGATTTGGTCTGCACTGGCTGAACTCCTTTGTCGCTGAGCCGCTTGACCGCCCGGCTGGTCAATGGGCGACAGTGTCCTCGAGTGCCCGGATGTCGGGGCTCTCGCCGCACAGGAGTGCGTAGCGGTAAGGCAGTGCCTTTTAGCCCTTGTGGGGCAGCTCTGAGAAGAGCTGTTATTCCTGTAGCCCAGGCTGGGGCTGGCAGCAGCTGGTGGCGTAATAGCGACGCGGAGACGACGAAAGGAGAAAGGAGGACTTGTTTGTGGTGCAAACCCTCGAGTTTATTCCCTGCCTTAGAGAAGGCAGGAGAACATACCGCAAAAGCGGGAGCCACGAAACGAGCCCCGAGGGAGCCGTTACAGGGGTTTATAAGGGGAGGGGAAAAAGGGGAGGAGAATGGGAACAAGCGAATGGGGTACATGAAGGGAGATGACAGCAACCAATAAACGGAACACAGAGGAGGGACATATTTGAATAAACCAATGGGGAGAATGGAGAAACAGAACTTTCTAGTCATACATGAATATTAAATTAACTACATGAATATTAAAACAACTCATGAGGGGAAAGGGGAGGAGACGGTACCTTGATGGATAGCAACCGATGGCGGGAAACTGTCCCAACCTGCCTGCCTCTCAGGACTCACTGTCCCAAGAGGTATCATCCACCCAATCTACCTGCTCGTTGACCCACATTGAAAAGGCAGGTTGAGCTGCAGTCTTGCACGCTATGGGTGGCTCCGCCACCGGCTGGGTGACCGCCACACTCCTTGTCTGGAGTGCAGGAGTTTAGCTAAGGAGACACGTGTTTGGCACAGGTGAGAAACAGTGGCAAGGAACAAGTGGTATTTGGTGGTGGTGAGGAGCAGCCAAGGAGGTCTGAGCATTCACATTCCAGTTCTTCCAACACCTTCCATTGCTACTTAACCTGGATTTGCCAGCTGGGTTATGGTATAATGTGCTTTCAATCATGACACCAGTCATTATTTTGAATTCAAAAGTAAATCTAATTCCTGCTCTAAGTCCTATTTTTACCTCATGTGGGTTTTTTTTTGATGTTTTTTTAGGCAGCACCTGATCAAAGCCGAGACATCATTGCTTCTGTTCAGTGCATCTTGGACAGAGAAAATTTTGTGAGGGTAAGAAATGGTAACTCTTTTCTCATTTGCTGTGTGCTTTCCTGCTCTCAGTGTTTGTAGTTTCTAATCAGTGATTCATGAGAAAATGTTAATTGTCTGTATTCTTGAAAAACTAATTTAGAGGTATGAGCTTCTGACCTTTTCAGTCATCTCTGGGTAGGACTGAAGTAGTAACCCTAAACGTGAATCACAGGTGACTTGAACTGTCTGTTTGCACCTAATACTTGTTTTGTGGGTGTGGTTAATTGGTGACAGCGGTGCTGTGAGCAGAGAGCAGGAGGGCTGCTCTGATCTGATCCAGCAATTGCCAGTGCTGCAGGGAAGGTCCTTCTGCTGCCTGTCTTGCACAGTCTGGTGCTTCTCAGTCCCCTGCTCTGCAGTGATTTCAGCTCAGTAACCCGATGGGGAAAAGTGAGTCATTTTCTGCCAATCTTGCACCACAGCTTCAAAAAGAAGGGTCTGGATGAAAGGGGTCTTGAAAGGGTGAGCTTGGAAACAAGGGGTGGGAAGTGGAGAGAGGGAGGAGCAGAAAAAAGGGCTGGAGGACAGAGGTGCCTTGGAGCAGAGAGCAGTCAGATCAGGCAAGCTGCAAACCTTCACCTGTGGAATCTTTACTGTGTCGGCCCATAGTTTGTGTGGTTTTTATTTTCCATTTCTTACTTAGGAGGTGGACAGATACTTGAGGCACAGTGATTTCCTACATCTGAGAAAGACAGAGATCCTGCACAAAAAATACCTTGAGGATGTTGCAGAGCCATTTATGCAGAAACTGAAGGACCAACTGGACAGCCAGTCAGAGGAAGAAGTGCGGAACAGGAGACAAGAGCAATTCTCTCAGTATTTAAACTACTGTACAAAGAAGGTATCAATGAGAAGCACATTTCTGTCATGGGTTGCATACAGAGTGTTGTGGACAAGATCAGGGGTTTAGCTGTTATTTCCTGTCTGTTGGGTAACCTGGAGTTCAGATATACCTTGCCTGTAACTTACTTTTCCCAAGAACTTCCATAGTGGTGATGTTACAGCTGTGTAAGTTCACCACTGGATATGAACAGCAGCATTGCTGGGTGCAGTGAACACGTGCTGGGGTCTGAGTATGATGAGACACCATACTGAGGTGTGTTCCCCTCTGTGGGCTGGGCCATGTAGTGGGAAACCCTTGAGCTCTGTCAGCTGAAAGCAAAGGCTGAGTGGGCAGGGAGTGGACTGCACTCTCCTGTCTCAGGAGTTCAGCTGCAGCAGTACTGCACTCTGTTGGCAGAGCACGAGTGAAACCATTTGTAGCCTTGGATGCTACTGATCAAGCTTTGTAAAAAGAAAAAATATGGGAACAGGGAGATACAAAATAATTTTCTTAAGTCTGCATGCAGGTAATAGACCCAACCCATGGATTTTGTAGTTCCACGTTTCAGTATTCACAAAAATTGCAGTCACTGTAGGAAATACTTGTTAGTTTTCTTTGTTTTGCTCTTAATTTCACACCACTCCTGAGTATCAGATCCCATGACTAAACTTTTTGCATCTCAGGATTGAAAGAGAAAAATAAAAGCAGTTACGTAATCTGCCACAAAAATAATGATACTTTATCGAGAGCAGGCATTTGTTGTCAGTGGAAACCACTGCCCAGTGGAGTCCTGAGACTGTAAACAAGCTACCCAACCAGAAGTGAAAATTGTTATGGGAGCTGTGTTGTTTTAATGAGACCAAATGATCTCTTTTTCCAAGGCGTGATGTGACAGACCCATGCACTTAAACTGCACGGAATGACAAAGAACTGAACCAGTCCTGCTGCTGAAGTCCTGGGGTTTAGGATATGTTGGGTGTGCTGTACATGTCTGGGTTTGCATCAGTCCATCTCACAAGCTGCTGTGCCAGGTCAGGATTTGCTGGGTGTCGTCCAGAAGCAATGGCTGGTGTGCTGGGATGCGTCCTCCTGCCTAAACAGGAGCACCAGCACCACTGATCAGCTCCTACCTTCTGTCCTTGCTCTGTGGTGTCAGGTCTGGCACCAGCACGTCTGAAAAGCAGGCTGAGGCCCTACATAGGTACAGGACAACTTATTTGCATAAGTTTGCATTAACTGGGGCAGCATATGATAAATTGTGCAGAACTTGAGACACTTGTGTGGGTTAGTTAATATGGTTAATTCTGAATGTGTTTCTCCTTCTCTCCCTTATTTTCATCCATTTTCTCTTGCTCTCTTCCCTGCTATCAGGCTTCTCCTTCTCCTGTTGCAGGGTTGTTGATGAGATGGATCTGTGGCCTGGACCATGAGGTGTGGTTCAGGTCTTTATTCCAATGTATAGAACAAAAAGACAGGTCATGAACCCAGACTTGGAGCTGGCATCCTGCAGACCACTGGCCTGCCTAAGGCTGTGGCTAGTGAGGGCTCACTCACTGCTGTTTTTTTCTTTTCAATATCTGTTTTGCTGAAATCACAGAATATTCTGAGTTGGAAGGGACCCAGAAAAATCATAAAGTCCAACTCTTAAGTGAATGGCCCATTCTGGGATGAAACCCACAACCTTGGTGTTATTAGCACCATACTTTGACCAACTGAGCCAACCTCAGGGCTTCCTTCCCTGGAAAAACATTTTCCAATAAAATATCCATTGTCTTGACTGTCCTAGTTAAGGTTAGCATTTTATCCTGTAATTATTTCTGGATGCTTCATGAAATCACTTACTATGTATTTATGCCTGTGATAAATTAAAATGGATGGAGGAATTTTCCTGTTACACTTCAGCCACCTTCTTTCTGAGGTGCAGTGTATGAAAATTTGGGAATCCTTTTTTCAACCACTTCTGGTGCTGTGTTCATGCCATACCTGGCCATGTCCCACCCAGGCTGGCTGCTGTCACTGTTCTACCACCAATAGGTTCTGAGACCTGACCCAGTGCCTGCTTCTCCCACAGGGCTATGTGTTTTTGGACCATTATGACCCCTCAGAGTATGATCCATTCATCCAGAAGACGTGCACAGACTGCCGGAAGGTGTGAGGAGGTTTGGAGTCCCACTTTGCCCAGCAGGAAGTTAACAGAGCGTGTTACTGATGTGCCTCTGGGAGGCTGCTGGGGAGGGGCACATTCTGGTTTTACTAAACCAGCTTCTACTGCATTTAAGCCTGTTTGAGCATGGTTTCCACTAGGAACACAGTCTGGACCTATACTAAGCCCAGTTTTTGAGGCACAGTAGCAATGGCAGGGGGGGGATTTGTTCTCTTCATTTCAAATCCATTGTGGCAGCACGGGGGATGTCCTGTCTAAGGAGAGGCCCCAGACAAGCTCAGTGTGTGCTCTGTAGGAGGAATTAACCTGACAGCTCAGCTGATCTTTACAGAAGCATGGCAACAGTTTTTCCTTCTCTTTAAAGGATGAAAGGCATCAACCTGCACAATGACAGAGAACAAATGATGTCATCTGTCCTCCAGCTGACCGCAGCAGCAAGCACGGCCATCAAAGGTACCCTTTACAAATTAGGTTACATGCACTGCCAAAGCAAGTGAGAACAGGCCAGGGCTTTGGGCAAACTGCAATAAACTTACTGTCTTAAACATGTAGTTCTGAAATGTTGTTACCCAGCAGCCAAACAAATGCCTGAGATGTTACTCCTCTTGCCAGCTCCAGTTCAGTGCTCTACAGGCCAAAACCCACTTTTTAGGAGGTTTAACTTAGGCTGAGCTCAATAAGGACAGTGCTGGTGTTGTCTCCTGGAGACAGTGTCCAAGCAGTAAATCAAACTTTTAACATATACAGGTGTTTTGAAAAGGCAGGAAAGAAGTAGGGGAGAGGAGATGGGAAGTGGTGTTGTACAAAACATGTGGTGCTTTTCACAGAGCTGGTGCTGAGCAGCAGCTGCAGCCAGGGCCCTCGCACCAGCCCCTCTCCTGTGCCAGTGCAGACCCATCTCCCTGCAGCTGTGGCTGCTCAGCAGCTCCGGGCTCAGAGCCTGGAAACAGAATTTTCTCTGTCCTCCAAACTCCCACTGTACAGACACAGTCTCTCTAGAGTTGCCAAGATTTGAGTTTTATTTAGGATTAGAAATACTGAACCACAGAAAACTGTTAAAAGTAACAGAGGTTGACTCAGTAACAGGAGGGTGCACAGATGGCGACTGGGTGGGCAACTGCCAGACTTCAGGAGGAATTTGTGCACCCGTGGAAAACAAGGGCACAGGCTGCTCAGAACTGCATGCTGTGCTTCTGCAACAAAGCAGTTTAAGGAGGCAGTAAAATGGTTACAATGTATCAAATATTTATAAACAAACTTTCTTTTTTTTTAAACCATCCCTGATTTGGTGCCAAGAGAAAGTTTTTGCTTTCAACCAGTTCATTTTGCAGGTTTATATTGGGGCGACAGTTCCCCAGAGCAAACCTTTTAAACTTGTAATAAACTTTCCTTGAACAAATCCTCTAAGTTTTCCTCATTATTTCACATTCCCCTGTACAATAAAATATACTTTTTTAAAATCACTATTCATCAATAAACATCTGTAGACAAATTAATAAACTTATATTTTACTCTCTATATACATGTTGGCAATGTCAAAGCTTCAAGATTCACATGGAGGTCTGCAAGACCAAGGAAATGTACACAAATAACTTATATTTAGGAAAAAACCCAAAGAGCTGAAGAGTATTTTGCCACATTGTTGTGGGTCACAGTATTTAAAATATTTTTTCTAGTTATTCTTCACAACCACATTGTCTCAGCGGAGAATGATAAATCAAACTGAAGCATAAAGAAAAATCAAGTAGCAGTTACTGATTCCAGTGCAGAACTAAGGTCAAGTAAAGAACTACACTTGATTCTTAAAGAATATACAATATCTCGGAGACTTCTCCAGTACTAAGGCTTCTTCAGCATTTAACCATTAAAACTATCATCCTGAGATGGGAAAATTCCAGTGGATATCACTTGTAAGATTTCAAATGGAATGATTCTAGTGCTGAGCTTAAACCATTCCTCAGTCTGTCTGTCAGACTAAGTGGTAAAATATACAAACAGCTTGGTGCCACATTTCTACATAATACTTTTTATGGCCCTGAAAATGGAAACATTGGCATCCAAACCCAAGATATTCCAAGGCACTGAGCTATAGTACTGTATTTACAGTAACATTTGTGTTTGCATAGATCAACAACAACTCAGAACACTGCAAGGAACGAAGCGCAACCAGGAACTAAGAGGAAGTACAGAAGCAGCAGGAACTCTTGCTTAATAACCAGTGTGGGGCAAGAAATCGTTTAGCAAAAGATGTTCAGGCTGTGAGCTTCAGTTGTCCTTCATAAATTAAAAAAAAAAGTGTTCTTAGAGGAGTGTTTTCTGATCGAAGAGCTGCAGGTCAAAGCGCACCCACACTTCTCCTGTGGGAACTTCATGCAGCAGTAAATGTTTAGTTGTGGGGCCTTTGCTCTCTTGTTCCGTTCTGATTTTTGCTACCGGAACTTCAGTGCGACCCAAAAAATCTGTTGGGCAAATGAATAAGAAATTCCATTAGGCAAAGACCTTAAGCTTAGAAAATCTGAGTGAGTCAGGTTAATGCAATGCTGCGTGGTACATGCTCAGTTCCAGAGCACCACTCCCAGGCTTCCAGTTTGATTGGACCCCAGCTCTGTGTAAACCAGCCAGCAGTGACAAAAAAGAGAAAAATGCTATGGAATTAGGACGTCACAGTTTAAGCTAAGGGCTTTAAAAACACTCTTAGAAAATACCCTTTCAGAAACACAATTTCAAATGTCAGTTTCAGAGCTGGCAGGTCAGAGTTAGGTGATGGAACCTGTTTACAAATCAGCTGAGGTGCTCAAAGACAATAAAAAATCAAGTATTTTGGCTCAGTCAACTTTTAATTATGCTTATATATCATGTTTTTCCCAAGAACAACGACCTTCAGCAATTACTGCTATTAGTAGGTTTACAGTTCTATTCAGAAATCATACACCCTCTGTGTGGCTGTTTCTTATATGACATCTTTGTGTGTGTGTGCATTAAAAGGGTCACCATGGACTGAAAGACTCAGCTGCCCAGCTGGGAGGAGCAGCCAGGTAAACTTATGTTAGCTCACAGGAGAAAAGCCTGAACTATGGTTACACACACGGCATCCCAGGTCAAGGCAGTTCCCTGCAAATTTGCAATAATTGACTGCGTGTCAGAGCCCTGAAAAAGCACTTAACCTTTTAGAGAATATGAGAAGCAACTGCCTGCCAAAAACGTGCTCAGTTTCCAAGCAACAAGTAAGCTGATCAAGCTGTTGCTGTGCAAATATAACCCAGAACCTTATTTTTGAGCACCTATCGTGAGAGAGTAGAACTTCTGCTTTCGACTTGTCTGTCTCCTCAGTCTGACAAGAAAATAATTCTGTGTCTTGATACAAAAGCCAGACTGGGATCAGATCTGATTGCCTAGAGGTACTGGCTCTGGAAGGCTGTTGAACCTCCTGAGTACTGAGGCATTGTTTTTACCCAGCATTTCTCAGGCAGCAGTTAGACCCCCAGGCTCTTGAAACTGCTGCTGAGAAGCTGGCTACCCCAGCTCACAGAAAAGCATTCTTTTCCTAAATATTCACACTTACCATCGGGTGAGAACTGATCCCTGTCAAACATGGTGATACACAGGACATCCTGGTACAGATCCTTGATGAAGAACTGGCAGTTGAAGTTCCACTTGGGGTTCAGGGTGTCCTGCAGGGTCCTGGTAGTGTAGCTCTGCGAGCCCATGCTGATCTCACAGTATGGGTTGCTCTTCCCTAAATGCAGAACAGGGAGTGAAACCCCCCTGCAGTGCAGAAAGCCCCCTCCTTCTGGAGCCTGCTTGGATACACATCAATGCTGCTGCCAGAAGATGTGGATCAGGCAATCCCTACATCCCAGAGCAGCACAGAGCTGGTTCTTCACTTGGTCTTCTGAAGCTAAAGAACGACTATTTCATACAGAAACTGTAGACAAACCACAGTGTTTCCCAAATAACCAACTCCTCTCAGCAAGCCTTTCCAAATGTTACAGGAATAAAAGTGATTTGAGACTGTTTCCCTCACTTACCATTGGGCTTACAGGCCTTTAGTTCCGTTGCTTCAATCACGTGCACCATCAAGCGTCCTATTCCTGAGCTTTTCTGGGAACGAGCTGGGAACACAGAGGTCAGAAATAAATGGATTGGTTGGAACTGTAAGAACTGGCAATAGATCTGAAGAAGGAGGTCCTACACAGACATCCTCCAGGAAATGCCCCGCCCCTGTATCCAGGTGGATGAGAGGGAAATACAGAACTTGGTGGGTACCTTGATAAGCCTTTTCACGTTTCTTCTTCTCTGTTTCAATGTACTGCTCTGACGCTGCTTTGATTTTCTGGACCCAGGCAGTCCTGCAAAGAGCAATCCCTACAGTCAGGGTCATCCCACAGGCAGCAAAGTCTTCAGTGACTATGCTCCACTCTCTTTCCCCATTCCCGCCTCCCCAGGTTTCAGAGGCATCACAAATCAAGTCAGTTCATGGACTAAAGCGATGGAGTTTTTGGATTTAATCTTATGCTACATTCCAGATCAGCCTAAATAAATGGAAGTGGAGCTGCTGTTTTATTAAAGACTGCTGGGTCACATTAAAGACTGCCCAGGATTGGGGATGAGTCCTATGGGATGCTGGATTTTGTAGCCCTAACTAGTCTCCTACACAACTGTAACATCAAGGAGCAGCAGATGTGGCTGGATGCCACTGCAAGAGCTGCCACACAAGCAGAACAAAATCAGAGAAAACTTCTCATTCAAATGAGAGCCGAGTGAGTTTATTTCCTGACCAAGAGACAGCTCTGGTGCTGAGCTCAGAGCCCTGTGTCTGCTCACTAGAAAGAGCCTGCAGCATCAGTGAACAAGTTTAAGCTCAGATTTGCATTTTCACTACTCACCGCTCGTTAATGTTGTCAGTTTTAAGTGTGTAAACTCTGTCGATGTGTGATATGTGGAAAACTGGCTCATCACTTGAAGGGTCTGTGGGCAGCTTCACGAGGACTTCATTAAGGAAAACAGGCTGAAAGAAAAGCAAACATCACTGTGGCAGCATCACTCTGTGACAATAGGCAGAAACTCTATAAGGATGTTTAAATACACTGTTTTACTGTAGGAAAAGTGAAAGCCATGGGACACAGGACAAACAATGAGATCACTGTGTAAAGGATCTGAGAAAGGGCTGAGAGAAAAACTACTCTGGGGATTCACCCCATTCTGTTTTCCTAGGCAGAGAACTTTGTGAAAGGGGCAGGACTGCAAGCAGAGCTGCAGTGTGGAGCCTGGAAATCCCAGGAATCTGTCAGGTACTCTGTGGGAAAGCAACCCTGATACCTAAACTTATGTCTCCAGATTCAGAACCTTGAGAACACTGTGTAGGCACAGAGACTAAAATTTTGCACCTTCTACTGTTTTCTGAAGGACAGGAATTTTCTTGTGGATGCAGGAACCTGTGCAAGCTGAAGTTAAGGCTCTGGCTTCTGAACATCCCACTTAGCTGTTCAGGCCATGATGTTACTTCTGCCCTTTCTCTCCAAAGTGGACAGAAGTGTTAAACACAGACACAGAAGTCTCTCCTTTTCTGGGCACTAAGCCAATGGTATTCATGCAAGTTGTCTGCCAGAACCTGCCCCTGTGACAGCAAAAAGGGCCACACAGCTAATCCCAGTGGGAGAGCAGCATTCCTCATCAGGAGCCAGGACCCACTGTACCAACACGACCATGGAGCACCTTGACTCACTCACCATTTTGTACATTTTGAACTGGGAGTTGGATTTGGGGCTGAACAGTTTATCGGATCCGGAGGACACGAACTGTTTAACCATGTAGGTGAGCAGCAGGAAGTCATTGAAAAGGAATCCATACAGCTCCTTACTGCTCTTGGCCTTGTACAGCTTCCCACTGTGCAGGAGCTTCCGTGGTCCCAAGCAGTTTGTGAGGGAGTTGAACACAGGTTGCTGGGAAGAGACAAAACCCATTAGCAGCAGCAAGTCTGTGCAGACATCAGCTCCTGCTGATGGGGGACTGATCAAGCTGCTCAAAATGCTCTTTTGTTTAATGAATTCCATTATAAATGAAGAGAAGGGAACTGTTCTGTGATCAGCCACGGCAACAGTACAACTCCCACCTCAGAGCAGATTTAAGCTTTACCAAAAACACACAGAGGGATGACCAGATGGAGGCATTTACTGTATGGCTACTTCTGTGTTGTCCAGAAGCTGTGTTTAAGAAGAGGCTGCACAGGCTGCAATCAGGTCACCTCTTACAGATGATCAGGTGATGGAACCAGGACAGACCAGGGCCTGTCAAGCCCTGACTCCTTATGCAGACAGTGCAGAACTGTCACACACACCTCAATCTGAAGGCTGTCCTGAAAGGTACAGGAGCCTGAACATGACATATCCTTGAGGATCTGGCACTGAGGGCTTCTGTTCCCTTCCTGCTCGAAGGAAAACCCTGGGAAACAAACACTAAGTGAAATCCTCCATAGTAACACCTGATTTAGCCCAGTGGCAGCATGATTGGGAGTTCAGAGAGAAGAGTTATTTCTGTCCATTTAATGGTCCAAACAGTATCAGTTTTTAAGCTGATAAATCAAGACTTCTCTGCCACTAAAATAATGCAAAAACAATGGTTCATCACGTTATGGCTGTGAGTAGAATTCAATAAAAGCTTTCCTGCCTAGAGCTCAGCAGTGGATCACATTCCAACAAGGGATGTAAGCAAGGCCTCCCATTCCCTCCCCAGCCTTTCCGAAATGACTCTGAAAAGCCCCAGCTCTGCAGAGCATCAGTGCAGGTACCTCAGCAAGGCCTTCACACTGGACATGGGCCTGTATCCACTCCAGCCTGTCTGAGTTCTCCTTCTCACGCACGCCCTCGTTCACCTGGGAGCACAACTCCTCCGCACGCTCCAGGGCCAGCCGGAGGTTGCTGTGATCCGGGTGGTTCTCAGGAGTGTTCTCTAGAATCTGGTGTGAATCAAAGAGGGGAGCAAGCAAGATAAAAACAGAGGTAAGCACAGGTGCCTGTCAGAGAAATCCCCATAAACAGACAAGCCTTTATCTTGGCTTTTGCTATGGAGATCAAAAAAACCTCAAAAACCTCACTTGGGGTACTCACACTCTTTATGAGCAGAGGGTAGCGCGTTATCCTTTGCATGGGTTTCAGGAGGAAGCTGGAGAGGGGCATTCCTTTGCAGCGAGGGTCCACGGCAAGTTTCTGTGGTGCAACCCAGAGATTTAACAGAGACGTTGCATTAGTCATCAGAAAACAGGTGCATCACAGGCACTGAATACTGAAAATTCTGTGATCAGAGTAATTTTTCCAGGCATTCCAAGAGATCTTGGATTTTTTCAATAAGCAAACACTACTTGTATCTAGAACAAACAGGAAATCTGGCAGTGTCATTGCACCCAGACGCTTTGCCAGCATGAATCTCAGGGTCATTGTTCATGCAGAATCCTTACATTCAAAACTGTTCCAGCTTTTATTTTGACACCACAGGCTCCACTCAGGTTGAAAAAGAACAAAGCAATGAAAAAAACAAATGCCTGATGTCAACTGTTCTGGCAATTCTCCTTTTATGGCCTAAGTAAATTAGCTAGAGAGAAAGACAATGTTATAAATAAAGAGCACACACAGTGTTAGCCATGGTCACCATGTAAATACAGCTTGGAAGCTTCTTAGCTATTTTTGCAGGATTTTACTCTTCTGGGTTATTTTGATCTGGTCAATGCTGGTTAGAGGGGGTTCCTGTTATTGAGGACAGGAGAAGGCACAAAAGCCACTGAATCAGCTACCTTTAAGTAGTCTTTGAAATCAGCATCTTCATCAGTTTTCTGCTGCAGCAGGGATGCTCCGTTGAGCTGGCAGCTGCAGAAGCGGATGTAGGCCTGCATGTGGGACAGCTCTGCTGCCAGGATGTCCCCGAGCATCTGCACCGGCATCTTCTCGCCGCCCGTTTTCTTACGCACCCGCAAGGCTCTGGGGATGAGGAGAGAAATCACCATCCAACTGTGCTGCCAAGTCTGCGAGGCCTAAATCACAACCCTTAGAGATGCACCTCTGAAAGGACACAAACCTGGGAGGTGAATTTCCTTACACAGCACAGGCACTTCCAGGAGGTGCGGGGCTCCAGCCTGAACCCCCAGGAAGTCACTGACACAGCATCCTGAGCTGAACAATCTGCCTGGTGGGATCTGGGGGACTGGGACTCTCCTTTGAGGTTTCTGGGACAATCAGCATCCATCTCTACATTCAACCAGCATCCCATTCAGTAAATTATTAGCCATTTTATCTTTCTAAAGATTATTTTTAGAGAACAAAAGGTTGCTTTGCAGGAAACTGTGAAGAAAACCTCCCATGCACACACTTTTGTGTGGGGTCTGTTTCTAAGGTATTACAGCAAAGGTGCATCTGTTCTTCCTGTTTATTTCTCCCTCTCTCTTATTACAACTCCTTTTGAGGCACTCTGACTGCATTTAGCTATTCTGAATGCAAGCATGCACAGGAAATAATCGGCAAGGACAGAATATTGACTGTAAAGCCAGAAAACCTGCCGGGGAAAGGAATGACAGAATAATGAAAAGGAAAATGGAAGACTGCAGGTAAATACTTACTTCAATAACTTTGTATTTGACATGATGAGTTCCTTCCAGTTAACAAATATCAGCCCCATTTCTCCTTCTGTGAGACAGCCTGAATCAGCCATTGGTTTTTGGAAAACCTGCAGCCAAAAAAATAACCAATTCTTCAGAAAACAGAAACAGCTCAGCCTCTTGTTTAGCCCAGCAGTGACTTTTTTTTTAATGCTCAGTGTCTAATTTCTCAGCAATTCCTTACTAGCGCTTGTGACAGCTGTTTTCCCTGAGTGTGACCCCATTCTGACCCCAGTATCAGCACTTGCAAAGTGAGGACAAGCACTGGGACCTGCAGGCTGACAGCTCAGCAGAAGAGCACTCCCACGATTTCAGAGTCAATGACTGCACAAATCACACTCAGGCACTGCTCCCCTCCCCTGACCCAGAGCACTTAGGGTCTCCCTGTGTGCAGAGCCACAGCTGCTCTCAGGGGCCCTCAGCACCTCATCTCTGGGGAGCAGAGCACCCATGTGACTCGGCTCTTTAACATCTGTCACACTTGTTATGACACTGCACCACACCATTGTTCTACAGAGAGGTCAGTTTGGATGCCCAAGAGCACTTAATGCTGGCCTGTCCCTGCCCTGCCAAGGGAGGTAGTCTTGCCTCCAGAAATAAAACTGGGGAGAAGGCAAGTGATAAGCTCTTATGGTGCTTCTACAGCTCTGTGCAGCTCTGCTCAATACCTGACCCCAGCCTACCATCTTTTTATTGAGCCCAAACACCTAAGAACAGGACTTGGAAAACAGGAAGGTCTTTGTAAGCTGATGGGTTTCACAGTGGTGCTTTTGCCTGGTGAGCAACCACATAACATTGGCTGAAAAGGGAGGTGTCCACACACCTTTCTCTCTCCATCATCTCACACTTCATAAGAATCCCTTTGTTGTTTTTATTCAGCAGGACAGGTGTTCTTTTTCCAAATGCATTTTCACATCCAAGACATCTCACCTCTACGACGAGCTGCAGATCGTCCATGTACCTTTCTTCTGTCTGAATGAGCTCGTGAATGTAGCCCTGCCTCTTCCTTTCCATGGGCTGCATGGTGTCAAGGCTCTGGAGATCTGCACACCCTGCAGGAAGTAAGGCAGGAGTTTAGATCCCACTCCAGGCATCAAATCTGACAAATGAACAAAATGGCACCAGCATTCAGCAGTCTACGGCTCAGACTACACAGACACTGGTAAAGACCTTCTCTGCAGCAGCAGCAGTGGGGTTCAAAGTCAACTGATGTAGCTATCGACCCCCTCCCCTCTCTGTGTCACTTCTCAGTCTGTCACCTTTTTATTTCTTTGAACACCCCTTGTACAGAATAAGAGTTCCTGACTTCTTGCCACTCCATTTGTCTCATGACTTTTCTCATCTCTTCTGCCACACTGATTGGAAACTGTGATTTTCTCTTACCTTGGGCAATGTCTTTTTGGACTTGATGATCTTAAGGGTCTTTTCTAACTTTAATGATTCTAAGCTGTCTTTTGTGAGATGAAGTCATCAAAAATGTGTCTGGTCCTAACTTAAGACATTGCACCTCTAATCCCCAACCCATTTCTGAAGTTCTCTGCCTTAGTTATTAATTTATCATACAAACCACCACCACCAATTTGTAAATCTGTAACACATAACATCGCAGTTATGTGACTTCACAGCTGCACAACTTTTTTTGTCTCAAAATGAGATGGAAATATATTGAATTATTTTTATGCATCAAGTATGAAGAATCAAAATCATGCACAGGAACACGCAGATAGTCAATGACACAAACCCCAAGTTTTCTGTCAGAACATGCAGATCCTGCAGCTTCACGTGGCTCTATCTCCACTGGATGTTAGTAAACAAGACAACTGTGTTCAAACTTTAGTAACCAAACCAAAAACTGGTAAAAGCAGGGCAGCGAACACGTTTAGCTGGGTAAAGGAGAGCACAGAAAGTCAATCTGATCCCCCTGTCAGCCATCACACTGCAGAGTATTGCAAAGCAGCAGGGTAGGGGAAAAGGAAGAAAAAAGGACAATTACAGAGCGTCTGAGAACATCCATCTATCGCTGGGTGTGATGGCATCGGATTGCAATAGCAGGTGAACTGTGGGTTTTCAGGATGGCAGAAAGGACATCGCAGGGACTCACTTAGATCCGGCAGTTCTAGGGGAACAATACTTGATGAGGGTTTACAGGAGCTGTGAAAGGCAGAATGACCTACAGCAGGAAGGGCTGTGTTTCCCTTGTCACCTGACTCTCCTGGCACACAAGGATGTGACTATTCCCTGCCAAGGTATAGATCTGCTCAAGGGAAGGCGAGTTTGTAATAAATTTGAGGGGAAAAAACCAAGAAACACTAAACATTAGGCTAAACTTGATGTGACAGTGGCCTAATGGGAACCTCACAGGCTCCTGAGCTTCCAGCTGCACTGGCATCAAGATGCTCTGAAAGAACAACTGTCAGCAAAGAGAAACTCTTGCCAAGTGAAATTTTAGGACATCATGCCAAGTGTTCTGACAAGGAAACTCTTTGAACAACACAAAAAAGTAAAACAGCAAAGACAACAGCTAGATTGAAAATCAGGACTTTTCAGTTCTGTTTCGCACCCTTAGGAGGATCACAGATCTTAAGCTTTCTGACAAGGTTTGAGAAAACACCACTTTTTAAGAAGAGATGAGGGATTGCAGCTCTTTTGATCACACAGAATGCTCCTTCTGGCCTTAGTTATCCCCAAAGCTACAACCAGGCCAAAATCAGATGAGAAAAAGGAGTAAAGTTACAGATAGAAGTGAAAACTTTCCTGCAAAGTTTGGTATCGTAGTCCGTCGAGACAGTCTGTGGCCAATGTGCTACTTCTGGATTCTTGTGTCACTCTTCAGTCTGTACAGGACTGAGTTTAAGCCCAACTGGTTACTTAGGCATGAAAATTTAGCCTAATCAAGGGCTTGCATTAGTAACCAGGCATTAATTGTCCAGATTTGGAAGTCTCAGCTTTGGCCAGTGGCTCCCTTTCCTACTGCAATTTGCACTCTTGTGACAGAAGCAGGGATGGACTGAAGCTCCTGTTTGCTTGTGTCCCAGCTGCTGGAACAACCCACATTCTGGGATTTGGGTCTGTCTCATGCTGACCACTGAAAACTGGGGCAAAGCCGGGGAGAGAAATGGGCTTTTTTTATGCATTAAAATAGATTTGGTTTATAAACTCCTTACCAGATGCAAAATGCAGTTACATTAACTGGCTCCTGTGCTAACCTTGTATGTGGACTGTCAGCTTCTGGGATGAAGGGACAAATGCTATTTTGTACTTAGCATTTTATATAATTTTATTTAAACACTAGTATTTACCGGTGAAAACACTCCCAATTGTGATAGGTCTGATGATACTGGCATAAAGACACATTATGCAATCCCCATAATTGATTTTAGAGGGTGAATTCAGGCATTTGAGTCTGAAGGGAAAAAAAACTAAAAAGAGAATAAACCAGCCCAAGAAGTGCATTTGCCAATGTTTTTCCCAAGTGGCCACAGCAACCCGCGGGCCCACTGGTGCAGAAAGGGTGGACCTACATCTCTACCCCTTCTCCTCCCATGTTGCTGTTCCCCCCATTCCTTGCATCAGTTCTGGCACTCATCTGACTCCCTGTTCACAAGCTGGCAGCAAACAAATCCCAAGGGGGGCAAAAAGAAAACAGCAGTTTTCTGCTGGTTTAACAGCCAGGAATGTGCATGGAAGGAGTAAAACTGCCTTGTTTGGCAGCAGGAAACTCTTGGCTTGGCTCCCCTCTGGTGAAGCTTCATCCCAAGCTCCCCAGGCAGCTCAGGAAGAACAGTGGGATTTCTGGCAGTGTCTGCAGCAGGGAACTGCAGCTACTCCCCTGCTCTGCTGACCAAGAGGGATACCTGCCCTCTGGAGGGGAAGCCAGCCTGCCTCTCCCACCAAGAGCAGGCAGTGCCAGGCTTTCAGCCAGCCTGGGGCACAGCCTGCCCAGCTCCCTCCCCTGAACATTCAGATCGAGCTGGGGGTGTCTGGAACCTTGGAAACTCAGGGCACAGCAACAGAGAGATGCCTACACTGACTCTGGGCTATATCCTGCTCTCTGAGCTGAGGAAGCAGCTGCCTCACCAGGCCAGGGTAAAACAACCTGGAGAGTTTATAAACAGGAAATCCCAGTCTCTAAAGATGTATTTAAAATTATACTTTCCAAATATACCTGAACAAGGAATATTTTTTCCTACTAACGTCATACCCCTGCATGAAAAACTACTCAGTTCCACAATCAAAAGATGTTCTCCTCTGCAGGAGATTCCAATCCCTGAAAAACACAGGGGGCTGGGGGAGAAAACCTTACCAATTACTGACATATTTTGGGTATGAGCATGTTCAAGAGGAAGAGGGACAGTTTCTGAAGAAAGGAAATCCTCTAATGAAAGACAGATGAGTAACACCTATCACTTTCCCCAAGAGAGTTCCCCACTCAATGGACAGAGTGAAAAAACCATTAAAAGTGACAGCTCTGAAAAGACATTTCAACTCTCCAACAGGAGCTCAGGTCCTTGTCCAGAAGGATCCAGCTACACCAGAGGCACCAGCTGCTTTGGGTCACCAATGAAGACTATTTAGGGGTAGAGAAAAGGTTTAGATTTGATATTAGGAAAAATTTCTTCATGGAAAGGACTATAAAGCATTGGAACAGGCTGCCCAGGGAAGTGGTGAAGTCACCATCCCTGGAAGTGTTCAAAAAACATGGATATGGCACTTTAGGATGTGGTTTAGTGGTGCTGGGTTAACGACTGGCCTTGATGATTTTAGAGGTCTTTTCCAACCTTAATGATTCTGTGATTCTATATAAACTGCTTTTTTAAAGGAAATATCTTGGTTTGTTTAGGGTTGGGCAGTGATTTTGGAGGGGGCTGTTTGTTTGTTTGAATTGTTTGACTCTGAAGCCAGGTGACATGGCTGAGAAAAACACGTAAGGCCTCAGCGTTTTTCCTGCCTCCATTTTCCCAGGCTGCCACAGAAAGGCCACGTTTCCCTTGAAGGAGCATGGGCTGGCATTAGCACAGTCCCTTCAGTACAGCCAGAGAGCAGCTGATGGCATCAGGGGACACCAGCACAGCCAGGCACAAGCTCTGCAGGCACACACAAGGCCAATGCACTTGTGACACAATCCTGTCACTCCTGGAGCCATCAGCAGCCTCTGAAACCACAAAAGGAACTAATCCAAGACATCGGCTACTGTGGAAAAGGCAGCTTCCATCAGGCCCTGGGAAAAAGAATAAAAACTTTTCTCCAGTCTCCCCTCATCAGTAAACAGGATACTCTGCTGCAACAGAGGAAATTCATTAATCAATTTCCAAGAGGTAAAAAGCAAAATCAAGTCACTCCATCACAGGTAACACAATGCTCACACCAAGCTATTCAGCTGGGAAAAAAATCCTCCCCAGATGGACAAAAAAACCACAACAGACAAACCAGATCCTTTTATGTGTCCCTTTAATAAAATACATTTGCATAGTTATCTTACAACTTTGTTCAAAACCAAAGGTGAACAATTGCCTCATGCTAAGCACAGCCTGCATTCGCGTGTCTTAACAACCATCCCCACACGTGGACGCTCAAGCTTGGGAAGGACAACGAGGGGTTTTAAGGCAGCACACACCAGAACACAGCAGTTTTATTGTTCATGACACTGAAGGAGCACGACCCTGCAGCAGCTCCCGCCGCCGCTGCAGGCCAAGGACTGTCAGCATTCCTACGAGCAGATTTATTTACAGGTGTTTCCAACCCGGTCCAAGGAATTCACACAGGGATACAATCTGACAAAGCCTCAAATGGCAGAAATGTGCAGTGACCAGAGGGAGACGTTTCAGGTATTAGTGTGTAACTTTCTGATGGAGCTCTGTGCCATCTGCTCTCCTGACTGCACCAGTAACCACGTGGAGAAAGCCCCTGGGATGCTCCCAGCCCTCACCACCACGGACTCCTCACACTCCCAGCCCTGCCACTGGTCCCAGTGGTGGCACAAGACCTTCCTGCATGGACCCAGATCTGGATCAGGAACTAAGCTTGTGTCAAACTAGGCTTCTCTAGGTTGTTAGTCCATTATGCAAACCAGACAGTTACAGAAATAGAAAGCATTTTGGTGCCTGTTCCTGTGCATTTACAGCACTGTTTGTTTCTCACCCCCAGTGACACCAGGGCCCCTGTTCTCTGCTGGCCCACAGGAAATAACATTTAGCAAGGACCACACTGCAGGCAACAGCAAACAGCATATTTTGCTTTCCATGTTGGCTTCAGTTTTACCTGTTAACCTTGTGTGGCTCTGAGCAATATTTAGCCTCTCAGCTCTTTGCCTGGGAACCATGAGTTCAACAAAGAACTCTATTTTCCACCTTGCCCTTAGTTCCACAGCCAACCTTTCTCACCCAAGCAAGGGTGATCTCACCTGACTGGCTGGGAAGACCAGCTGAACTCAACTCTATGGGCTTTTATCAAGATAGGGGTGGATTGCACACAACCAGAGAAAATGTAGCATTTTTTCAGGTAAAAGTCTGATTTAAACCCAGGTTCCAATAGCCACACTGCTTCATTGATAAAAAATATTGTTTTAAAATAATCTTGCTGTAAATACCTCCTTGGCATAGTCTTTCCTTGGGATGATCTGATGTGTGGATCCAACTCTTTCTGCACCCCCATGCAGGAGAGCAGAGCTCTCAGGAAACTCTGCTGGAGCTGTGCTAGGCAGACTTTTGCAGTAGAGATAAATACTGAAGTCTCTTTCAGTCAGCCTTATTAAAGTGTGTTTTTATTGTTATTACATTTGTTATTACACTTAAGAGAATTACTCAGGTAATACTGAACATGAGAAGGTAACTGTGAAAGCACCAAATGCTTCACTTCAATGCTCTTCAGTTCACACTTAGAGTCAGCTCTTTCAATAATTATCAATGCTCATACCTACACAGCCAACACAGGGCTACCTGTGTGAAACTTTGCCAACAGTACCGTAATCTCCAAATGTATCAGTAAAAAAAAAACCAAAAACGTCAGTAGAATGCCAGTTGGTTTTGGAAAATTCCACATAACGATGTCCTCAAATACCTCAGTAAGGATGTGAAGTTGTTTTGAATTTTTCAAACACAATTAGTCATAATCTGGCATTCAAGGAAAACTGACTGAACACTGATTGTCAGTGTGGCTCAAATCCCACAGGTTAACAGTGCCTTTTTGCCTTTCAGAAATTACATATTTTAGAAAATCACCTAATTCTTAGACTACAGTAAGTGACTGCTTGATGCCACTGGTGTAGCACAACATACTTCAGCCTGTATGAAACAGGCTTTCCAAGACAGAAAATCAGAGAAGGCAATTCTGGGTGAGTAGTGTATTTTAGTAGAAACACTTAAAATGTGGTTTCAGAAGGAAATCAACTCATCTGGAATACTCAGAGGATTATCTAGCACATTATTTGCCTACAACAACATTATTTCATTCTATAACAAAATACTGGTTCAGATAATATACATCCAGAATAAAAACCCATTTGTAGTTTTCTGTAGGCACATTGCGTAGTCCGTATTGCACAGAAGATACATCTCTGAACCAAAGGGCACATATACATTATTTGATCAAGGATATTAAATACATAACATTGGATTTTGGAGAAAGGCTTTTAAATCTCTGCAATTGGATTGACCTTTTCCTGACAGTACCTTCACAACATTCATCTATCTATATATATATGTCTATATAGTAAACAAGCAGTTTGTTTTGTAAACATTTCTCATTGCATAAGTGACCATTTCATAACCAAGTTCAGGAAACCAACTAAATTAAATACTGTGTCTATGAGACCTCTCTTGTTGTTACAAGGGCACGGAACTATTTAATCAGAGAAGTAGTTCGGAATCAAATTAATCCTTTTATTTAAAGGGGAATCAAGGTTACAAGTCCCTCCTTCCCTCCAAACATTACAATCAGACATGGGCAGCCCATACTGCACCGTGTTTCCAACAGGCCAGGACTGTGCCCTGAAGGACCTTTGGGCTGAGAAGCACAGTTCCATCCTAAACCCAAATGCTCTGCCCTCACTCCAGGTGTCTCTTAGTGTCTCCCTCCTGGCAATGCCTCTTTAGCGAGGTTACCTCTGCATTAGGCTGCTGCTCTATTTACCGGGAGGAAGAGCAGCAGCTTTCAGACAGTACTTTAGAAGTCACTGCAGACCATAGCCAGAGACAAACAATGCAGTACCATGAACTATTTAATGAAGAGAAGGGGCAGGGGAAGGGCCTGGTCACACAGAGGCTGTGCAAGTACTTACTGCAGCAACTAAGCATGTTTGCCAAAACTGAAAGCAAATATGAATGATCAGAATTTAAAGGAAGGAGGTTGTTCAGGGATAGAACGTATCGAGCCAAAACAACCTGAATTCCTGCCATAGTACTACTGTGAAGGAAGAAAAAAATTAAAATATCCTCCACTCTATGCTGAATAGTTCTTTTCCCTGTTAAAAGGCTGGATGGACTGCACCAGATCTAACCCTTAGATCCTGTAGCACGTTTGTAATCACAGTGACCATCAGCAGCAGACAGGTAGGGATTGTCTCTGGATGAGCCATGAAGGCTGCTAATTTTAAAAGCTCAATATGTAGGAGACTGAATCAAGTCCATTAGAACAATAATCAACGAACATTTTAATTCTGCAAAATATGTACATTACAACATTAAAAGAACACAAGTGCCCGTTCAAAACAGCTCAGATAAACTGTGCAAATAGTGGGTCTTTGTGTGTCTGCAATCCCACCATGCAAACGATAGCTTGATATGCATGCTAATGACTACAGTTATCAATCCCAAAGGAAATACTAAAGGAAACAAGAATGAACAGCAGTGAAAGCCACACAAAGACCCACTATCCTTTCTGCTTTTATAAATCAACTGAAGCTGCAGATTAGAAGAAAACCCACAAAAACCTAATTCCTTGATTGGATCTAACGTTCAAACGAAGCAAAAGGATTGTGTCAGACACGTGAGCAGGGCTGGCCACCCTGCCTCCACGCTAGTCAAACTTGGATAGTGGGTCTCTGAGGTGCTTTCACACTGGAAGACAACATTGGGTCCTAAAAAAAACAAAAAAAAAAATGAAGGATAAAATGAACATAAATTTGAAGAGTGAAACATATGAATTCTATGGACAAAGACAGAACAGCACCAAAAAGGTCAGAAAGGAATGATGAACATTCAACTTTCTGAAAACAGACATCACAAGCTTCCACCCTTGCAGATTCATATTTATAAACACACAGATTTAAGTACTTGTGACCAGCCATCGCTGACTCTGAAAACCCCTGCAGCTCATTGATTTGAAGAAAAAGTTTCTTCCCAGGGAAAACTTCTGTCTTGTAGACTCAACACAAGGCCAAGCCCTAAGGGTTTTTTAAAAGGCAATGGCAAAATTCCCTGAGATTTTAACAAAACAATTTCTCCTGAGAAACTTCTAATGGGACACGAGAAAATCAGATAAAAACAAAACTTGCAAAGAAAAATCTCATTGGAATTTATTCATATCAGCACATAAAAATTAACCCATTCAATTCTGTTTGAGCCCAAAAGAAATTAAAACCTTGCCTCTAGTCTTATGTGTCCATGGAGCAGGATGTACCACATCCCTCAGAGTCCAAGGGCTACATGGTCTGAAGAGGGACACACCTTGTGGGCAACCCAGAGACTATTCCAGACCCCAGGATTACAACCTGGAAGTGTTATCAACCCTGACTGACATTCACCAAATAGTTTTAGAAATACAAAGTCACTAAGTCACTACAAACTCATTGTATTTCATATTTAATTTGTGGTAAAAGAGGTAAAATTCTGGAGCTGTTGAGTAAAATCTTAGAATAAGTCATTAATCTTTGTGTGTTAGAATATCCATGTGGAACTGCAACAGGCAACACCTCAAAGCCACTGCTAGCATGAACTGTTACTCCATAAAGAGAAGTTACTTGGCAAGAACTAGAGAACTTCAAGATGTGATGTCCATACACAGACACAGAAATGCACCAGCCACAAGCACATCAGTTCAGAAGTTGTTTTTTCACTATGAACACCCCTGAAAGTGAGTCAGCTTCATCCACCAGACAGTGTGGACAGGAATTACTAATGATCTTTTGCACATGGAAATAAACTGGAAATACAGATCCTTGCTGCAGGACTTGCCTTATGTCACAACATGTCACAGCTACAAGTAAGGTTTGAGGAAGACAAAAATGAGGTAGTTCTAGTGATATTACCATAAACAACAACCTGGAGCTCAGGCCTAAGCACCTGAAGGAGTAACTCTGATGTGTGAGAAACTGCCCCAGTGCTGGGCTGTGGAAAGCAGAAAGAGTGAACAGAAACAGCCACTACAGGTACAGTAGAGTAGAAAGAACTGGCACAACATTCAGCTCTGTGAATCTCACAGACATGGAACACCTCAGGATGAACCAGAAGCCTCTCTGCACATTGAGCACAGGTGTGTCCACCTGGCTGAGATGTCCAGCCCTCAGCGAGCACATCTCTGAGGGATAAACTGATCCTAACACTAAAAGACATTCAGCAACCAAGTGTGCAGGCACAGCTGGAGCAGCTGTCTTCTCTCCTGCCTACCCGCCTTTAGCATCCCTTGGGAAGAACAGGAAGAGAACCTGCTAGACGTGTCCTTGTCAGATCCTGGTAACACACAAAAGACCTGACCCTTGAGCAATGGTTGGGATTTACCTGAGGGGAGAAAATCTCAACTAAAGAAAATGTAAGGACAGGGCTCACAGTCGTCCCATGGATAAGATGACAATCTTTAAAAGGTATCTCACTGAAAAAGCCAACAAATAATAAGAGAACAAGTTTCCAAGTGCCAAGCAGATGAAGACTGGCCAAAATAAAAAAATTATCTCCAGAGCAGGCCACTGGGAAGACCTGTGAAGTGGTAAGTGCACCATGCCTACCCCCCTTACACACGCCTTGGAAAGAAGGGGAAGAGAACCTGGCACTAGACAGGTACTGGCAACACACAAGATCTGACCCTGAATGGTTGTGCAAGCACTCAAAGAACAGAAGACTGATTCTTTATTTTAAATCTGTATTTTGAAGCCTGCTGAGTATCATATTTATTGTTTATGATGCCTTTTGTGGAAACATTAGCAAAAGGGCTATTAAAACGTCATTAAAACAGGAGCAAGTCTAACCACTACCACAGTCACCAGGAGCATAACTCAGCTCTTCTGTGTTCTGCAATCACCACACGTTTAAGAGACAAACACTCAAACCTACAACACCCTGAAGTAATTTTATTTTTATTTTTCTTTCCCTGCAGGGGCCCTATGCCAGGATATGCAGCCACATCAAGAGGAAAAGTGATCTCGTTCTGCCCACAGAGCTATTTCAGCAACTTAAGAGAAGGGACATCTCACTGAGCCCAGTTCCTTCTTTGCTAGGGAAGTTTGCCATTACAGCTGTAACTAGTGATTCCCAGAAAAGACTCTGGATGCAAAAGTGTTTAAATTTGAGGGAAAACCAGAATTTTCCTAAGCCACAAACCTACCTGAGTAAACCAAATCTATCCTTCCAATACCATTATACTTGATCTAGGAAAAACAGTGGGAAAAAGTGCTATTATTCAATAGAGGCATTACCATACTCAGATTAGCAGTTCTTTAAAATGCAACAATGCATTTTTAAAATTATATTCTGTCATATCTCAAAGCTGTTGTGGGACAAATATTTCTGTGGGACAATTCCTTAGTGATTTCTCAAGAATGCTCATGATAGTTTCTGTACTGTGTTTAAACAAGAGCCAAAAATATTGTAAGGAAACCCAAGGAAGTTTGAAAGTTCTTTCAGGACATACTTAAACATGTCTCTGGTTATAGAAGAGGTACAGCAGTGGCTTACTGCTCACACAACTGAGCAGCAGCAGCTGGAATCTGGGAAATGGTATTTGCACAGTGCTGCACTGGAGCTACCAAACCCTGCTGGGTTTGTGCAGGCTCTGGGCTTGAGGCAGCATATTTCCTTAAGTTTCCAAATGCATCTGTTTTAATATCACAACAGAGTGGCAAAGCCCAGCACAAAACTGGTGTATAACTTTGCTTACTGAAATACTCAGAGAATTAAAAAAACCCCTACAGATTCAACATTCACCAAGAGGTGGGTTTTGTAGAACTGCTTCATAGAGTAGTTCTTAGACAAAAGTTTAATGGCCAGGTACAGATGACCTGGTGCACATCTGCTCACTTGATTGACTTTTATCAAAGCCAGTTTGATGTGGATGGAAATGCTCTTATTCCACACCAGTGAAATCTGAGGGCAAGCCTAATGACTTGTGTCAGCAAACAATGAGCAAAACTTACTCATACACAGTTTCCAATTACTGTGTGGTGTTAAGCATGGCTTTTGCTGAAAATCAGTGTTTTATGTGATCATCTTGCACTTGTCACATTCAACCACGTAACTTGAAATGGCAACACACCTGGTGTGACAAGCTGTTACCTCTTATCATTTTTCAAAATTCCTAGGTTTTAATACTCAGCCAGAATCTTAATTTTATAGCCCATCTGGTGTAGTCTATACTGTTCCTTCAAAAGTGAGATTTGCAAACAAGTGAAAGGTTTCAAAGGACCATTTTAATGATTTAGCTATGTCTAATCAAAGAATGCTAAGTTCAATCTAAATGCAGAAGCTTTTGACATCCCAACCACATTGGCCACAGGCATTAAAAAAAAAAAAAGCCAGGACAATGTTACCAAAAATGTGAGCTCAGAAGTAATTTAGCTAAAAAGAAAACCTTAAGAATGGTGCACACACTCTTTTGCCCAGGAACCATAACAAGCTACCCAGGGTAAATATTTTAACTTTCCAACCCAAGCTGTGTCTTCATTAGCAGTTTGTGATTTTTTTCTGTAAGAACACAACTGTGTTAATCAAATCTTAAGTGCAAACTGATCCTACACAGTAGCTATAGGCTGGTAAGAGTAAACCTCAGCCAGACTTCCAGATGGGTGTCTCTATCCCAAGAGAACTCCAAACGATGCCTTGAGAAAAACAGCAAGTGAAGGGACAAGGCCTGTCGTGTCAAAGGAGCAACTCTGGCATCATGGTATGTTCCCAAACCCACTGGGCTGATAGAAAAGTTGGTTTAATCACAGGATGAAAAGCTGAAGGAGTAAAAATGGTGGTAAATTTCTCTGGGAGAAGGATTTTCTCTGGGGACAGGGGCCAAAAAACAGGGGGTGTGTGTAGGGGACACCAGAAACCTTTGCTGTGTTTATATGCACAAAAGGCAGAGAAGATGTTGACTGTCAGATGTGCAGTTTAGCATTCAGTTCTCACCCTGCTGCTGGTAATTTTCACCTCAACCTATGTCCTGATACAGATCTTGTTTCTCAGGATTGGATGACAGCTGGAGTGCTGGGAGCCAGGCCATGTTTATTTACCATAGGACAGACCACTTGCTAATGCCACAACCTTTTTCCTGTCCTTTTTATGGGTATTTTAACTGATAAGGAGTTGAAATTACTACAGCAGACACTTTTTCTTATTTTATGAAACTCAATCAAGTTCTGTAATTGCAGTGTGCTTGCACTGCTTCCCAGTCCATGTTAGTTATCAGCATCTGACTGGAAGGAGAACTCCTACCAAATCCAGTATTTTTAGCTCACCCTACAGCACTCTATCCCACACTGGCTGGTTGGAACATGCTGGTTGTTTGTAGGTTAACTAGAAAAGGGTTTAAAGTACGTTGTACTATAATAAAGTATTTAAAGAAAGGGTATTTAAAGAACTAATCAATTCAGCTGATGCCTGGAACTCCAAATTCCAAACACAAAGCAGAAGAACAGCAATGCACTTTTGAAATGAAGTAACAAAATTAATCAAAAATAGAGGTTGCTTACACTGCTGACTTGGATCAGAGTCTGTGGTCATCTTCACATAGTTTGAGGGGAAGAGACCTGTCACACCATTGATTTCTCCTTGCCACCAGTCAGCATCATCTTTGTTCAGCACATTGATCAGCTGCCCCTTGCAGAAACTGAGCTCATCCTCGTTGTTGGCTGTGTAATCGTACATGGCTATCACCTGACACACTGTGAAGGAAAAAGGAGAAGAATGGAGTTATACAAGTATTATCACTGTTTTCTCAGTGTTTTACAAAACCACAGGAAAGAAACAACCATTTCACATGCAACGTTGCATAAGAAAAATGCCACGTGATTTTATCTTGATATAGAACTGTCTTCCCTTTTCTTTTAGTTTTCAAAAATTGAGCCAGCCAGTAATTCTTATCTCCACTTTATATATCTGTGAACTTCTATAATGAATGGACTGCATCTATTGGTCTTCTAAGCACTTTAAAATATTATCAAGTATGCTTCTCTTTCACTGGCTGAAAAGAGAAAGTTTGATTATCTTATTGCAGACACTTGTGGGGAAAATGTGGCAGAGGAAGAGGAAAAGTGCATTAGCTAATCATGGGCTGCTGCTTTAGTCACAGGGAAGTTTTGTCCAGTAAAACCAAGGAAATTGTTGTATAAGCAACTCATAGCTGTGGAGAACAGCATAATTTAAGCATGCAGAAGCAAAAAAGCTCCTTTTCTGTGAAATAACCTCATTTGTACCCAACCATTCAAATGGAAAAACATAGAAATAACCTGAAAATTTGCTTAGTCTCCCTCTTTGTAAGGGGCAGTGCATGTACTTCCACGTGGTTTGTCAATGTTTGCTAGCTCTCTCTAAGATTTTTGCTAGCACTTGGAAACATGGAGTTTCCAAATGAGAACAATGTGGCTCTTCAGGGCAATCAGCACAATTTAAAAGCCCAGAAGATGGATGCTGACCATCACAAATATGTGAACAACTGAAATAGTTACACAAAGTACTCTAAATGAAATACAAAGTCGTTTTTTTTTCACCTGAGGGAGCAGCTGATGTGGTTCTTTCACTGCTCGGACCCAGCAGCTTCACATGGCTGGCAGGGAACCATCCCTTCTGTCTCTTTTTCCCTCGTGCCTGTAAATGTTTATAATGGTTATTACACAATTGAAAAACTAAATAGTCCATAGACTGGAAAAAAATGCAACAAATATGTCACACAGTTCTGCCAACAAAAGACAAGAAGTCAGGCTTCTAAACACCTACTAAATGAATCTCAAAAGATAAAAATCTGACTAAAGCATAAAACAACTCAATTCTAATAAAACTGCACCCTAATATGTTCTGGCAAACATGTTCATCCAGAATTTTTAAGTGAGATTTCAGAGTCCAACTCAATTGTAGGGCTGAAAATTCATTCTATGAATATTCCACCTATGCATCATATCCAGAGTCTCTAATGATGTTAAGGGTGCTTTTACAGGACATTCCTCTTAAATCTAAGCAGGAAAATGAGAAAAGTGGGAACAGCCACCTTTGCATTAAACAAGCTTCCAACTCCAGCTTCCAAACCCACCTGTTCTTTCATTAGAATAACTTTACAGTTTAGTGTTTCACCAATTAAATAACTGTCAACTTGTCTCTTCCTCCTCCCATGCACATCTTAATTGACAGTTTTACTATGTTATGTGACCAAGAAAATCCACTCCAAAACCATAAAACCCCCAGCAACCCAAGGTTTAAAAAAGCCAACCAACCAATCTAACAAACAAAAAAAACCCCACCACACAACTTTTCTTCCCCTTTGGTTTATACAAGATGAAAATAACTTTCTGGCCAGCTTTTATATAACTCTATACTTAGTTGTTCTTTTGAATTAAACTCAAGAGCACCTCCTTGCCATTCATGAAGTCACAATTATTTCTCCTTGAATCATTACCTGCAACTCTCCTTGCCACCATCCACTGGCATTTTTTTTCAGAATAAGTATCAGCTGTCCTGGAGCAAGACTGAGCTGTTCAGTTCCTGATGCAGCATAGGCAGTAGTAACCTGAGCGATTTCTGGATGGAAAACAGTAATTGCATTTTTAATTTTTCACTGCAGTAAGAGCTGGATCCACAGAAATATCCTGGGTACATGACTTGCAGCTAAGACCATCAGCCACCATTAAAAAACTGCTATGAATCTAAATGCTCAGAGTTACTTAAGAAACAGCCTTAAATGTTAAAAAGTTACCACACACTTACCGGGTTTCTTATTTATGGTTCCAGTTTTGCCAGCATAGCTGGAAGCCTACAACGACACATCAATAATCACCTTTAATGTCCAATAAAATCAGTACAGTTTACATTAAAAGCACAGTGAGATTTTAACTTTAAACCCATATTCAACAAAACACCATCCTGTACAGAGAGAGAGGCAGTGTGACACTGGCCAGAGCTCTGATTTAGTACTCTAGCTACTAAGGATTTTCTTTTCTGTCAAGCACATACATTAAACTCTGCTCTAAATCACTATTTAAGAGCCGGGTGCCAGCAGAATAAAACTGAGAGGAAATATCGCGTGTTAATTCTCAGAACATGAACTCACATCTGAATCTTTTGGTCTGACGTAATTGGAGGGGAAGATTCCAGTTCTGTTCTCGATGCTCCCTGTCCACCACTCCCCTTCCTTCTGTGTCACCAGGATCTCCTCACCCTCCGTGAACGTCAGGTCACCGGGCTCGGAGCTCGAGTACGAATAGAGGGCAACGTACTCTGCAAAGAGGAGAGAACAGCTCCAGATGGGGATAAAGGAACATCAGATGCAGATAAAGGGTATCAGCATTCACCAGTGTGTTCACAGCAGGCACCATCCCTTCACAAGTCTGTGAACTGACCTGTCTACCTGCCTGACTGTAATCCCCTCTACTCTTACAGGTACACAGCTTTGTCATGAAAAAACACAGGTGCAATTAAAATAATATCAGGGAAGCATGGAGATAGACTAGAAATTTTTCTCCAGGAATATTTGTTTTCTCTACTCCTTATTGATTGTAAGAGAACAATCCACACTCAGGATATTAAAAACCCTTTCCCATGTCTCTACAGCACAGCATGACACAGTAGAGAACAGCAGAAGAGAACTCTGCTTATGGGTTTTCAGAAATATATTCATGCTTGGGCAGAAGTCTTAAAAACAGAACCCAGGCCTGTGTTCAACCTGAATTACTTATAACCTTAAGTTCCTATTTTAGAACTCCTGTATAAACAACTCAACATTTGCACTGTGTCTTTTGGACAAGCACTCAAAGTGCTGCTCAGAAACTCCTCACAACCTCAAGTGTATTTACATGTCATTCAGCAGAACCAGACTGTAGCATTAGTTGGCATTTTTCATGTTGTCTTACCCTCTCCTGCTGGGTAACTCTGGTTATTAGGCCTTTTGTTTACAGCTGCATAAATAGCTTCTGGTCTGCAGAAAGAAGGAAAAAACCAAGGTTTGTGTAACTAAGGGGTTGATCAAGAGCAAACCTCTCAATTCACATGAGACTAAGCTCACTTTGGTTCTATCAGAGTTGGTATTGACTCTGAATTAACTGAAATGACTTCCCTAACTATCAAACAGTGCCAGGTATTACTTATTCTTAATATATTTAGGCATCCAAGAGCACACCACTTAAAAAAAAATCATGTGATGAAAGGCAAGAGATACATTCACAAATTACATTATCCAAAAGAAGTAAATTAAAGATTTTGACTAAATTCTATTATTCTAAAGAATTTCTAAGAACTTTTAGCAGAATGCAGGAACAGAACAATTTACACACACTGGTGCAGCCATTCCAGCAGCAACCAGACTTGGGGATGTTACCTGAAGAGTTATTCTGGAGCATTAGAATAGGCATAATGATCTTTTCAAGTGAAGAAAAACACACTACCTCTGTCAGATGTGTGGAGTTTTCAGTTAGTTCTGGGTCACTTAAAAATTGGCACCTTTAGAGGCAGAATGCAACTGCACTGCAAGAGAGCTGCCTTGGCAATGAACAGAAAGTCTGGCACTTGATGAATAATCCAACACCACTGATGTTCCACAGCACTCAGCCTAGCAAGACTGTCTATAGTTACACAGCAGTGAGCCCAGCATTACTTGGCTTGCCACAATGAAATAACAAAAGCTTAAAATGACACAGTGTAAATTGTAAGTGGCATTTATGTTCTGCACACTAAAGCACTGCAAGAATTTTGCACTCTAAACCATGTCTTTTTGCAAACTACTAATAAATAATAGTTGCATGAATAAAACAACAACAAAAGTCACACTTACTCCTCTTTCTTAGTTTCACTCCCAGGTAAGAGCTTGACATAGGACTTTGGAAACCAACCCCTTCCTCCATGTACCTCTCCGAACCACCAGTTCTCCTGCTGCTCCAGGACAGTGATGATGTCATTCTTTGAAAAATTCAAGTGGTTATCTTTTTTTGCAGTCCAAGAGCAAAGTGCTTGTGCTTTTAGGTTCTCTACAGGTTGCCCCTGTAAGACAGAAGTGATGTTGGTTGACCAAGCTGCCCCAAACTGGTGCAATTGTTAAAAACAAACCCTGGTGTATCTTTAATTGAAGTTTAAGCAACTTCATTCCTAAGTCAAGGTTCAATACCTTTGTTTACATTAATGCATGCATGCAACTCAGTTCCTTATTTGTTAGAAATATCTTCTGTGTCTAATTATAGGTGAAAATGATTTTAGAATTATGAAAGATGAATCTTCTTGCTCAGTGGTCCCTGGGAATATATGGAATTATATCAATGCACAATAGTGGAACATTCAGATGAGCTTCTTTATCCTCCAGCCTGCTCAGTGTACCCAGCATTAGCAAAGTTGTGTGGTGTTTTGTTTTTTCTTTAAATCATTTTCATTAACATGAATCTAAAATACAGCAAGTTCTGCACAAGGTACCTGTCCATGAATGGGTGAAACAGATCCAGGGGACACAGTGCGAGTAAAAGCTGATTTCTGCTGCCAGGCTGTGTTAACATTCAGGCTGGAAAAGGGGATGTTTTGGTAATCAGATTCTTCTGCAGATTTACTTGGTGAGAGTGGTCTGCAAATTGAACACAGGCATATTTATCAAATTACAACTTTTAGTTAGAAAGTACCTCAAGCAGAGCATTTTTTTTAACATCTGTGAAACTGATATTCTATACAATGCAAAGCAGACTATCAAATACTTAAAATTTCCAAGCTAAGGTTTTTAGGAGGGTTCTTCAGTAAGTTTTCTGCCTTTTTATCTTAAAAACAAACACCAAGTGAAACTATACAGCACATTATGTGCTAGCTAAATTTAGAAAAAACAACTTAAACACAAACACAACAAAAACTCACTCTGAAGCAGCTGAGGTAGTAGCTAAAGATACGGTAGGAGGAAGTAAGGCTTTCTTAGGAGATAAAGCTTTTTCTCCTTCTGGTATTTTTTCTACATAATTGCACGGAAACCAACCAAAGTGTCCTTGAAAACTCCCATAAAGCCAACCAGGCTCTCCCACAGTTTTTTCATCAACCTATGGACAGGAGGCAAAACACAAAGAAAACAGAATTAGCAGCGTGAAACAAGCAGGGTAGCTGGTGTGTCAGCACCTGCTGGCCTCTGACCTGAGCAGGGGGCAGTGCCCACACCAGGATCAGCATTTTCACTCTGCCCCGGCAGAACTGAGCTGGTTTTGCCCTGTGATGATGCAGCTGCACTGGTTTCAGACACAGGTACAGAGAGACCTCAGGGACACTGCACCCCTTCCAACACCCCCAGACATGCACATGGGGACCATGCAGAGCATCTGAGCACTCTGTCCTGTCAAAAATGCCAGTGCATTGTGCTGGATTCTGCTGAATGTGCAGCCAAGAGGCACGGGCTGGTGAGCCCAGCAGAGAAGGAAACAACTGCTGCTGTTCTGCTCACAGATATAATTAACTCTGTCAGCTGACTGCGTCCAAAACACATCCAAAAATTCTGTTATTTGCTATGTGATTAAGTACAGAGCATCCTTAAACATTCACAGCAATACTGACGCTTCCATTATGCTGCAAATGAGCCAGGTAGTGAAAATTGGCTAAAATTTAGCAGCCCATCAAATACTATCAGCTAGGTAGCGTAGCTGGGGTTTGGGCTGTAAGAGGAGGAGGAGGTGGCAGCTGTTAGCCTATTTCTGAAATCAGTTATCTGCAGTTAAACGATACAATTACAGCTGAGAAGGAAGTCAAAGCAAAACCTACTTCTCTTGTTCCCTCTTCCATGGTTCACTGGTATGAAAATGCAAATAAATGCCTCAACACTGTCAGACTGAAAGCTAATTTAGTCAAGTGTTTTAATATTTTGTACCACATTGCTTTATAAATTCTCCCTTATTACCTACCTGTATCACTCACAGTCTGAATGAGGAGGAACCACACATACTTATACATTAGAAACTGTATTATCACAGTTGTAAATCAGTTTTCACACCTTCACCTGAAGGCAAACACTTTCAAACAAGTGCTAATAACTAATATACACGAAATAACACAGGTTTCAACTGAGATGCCACAAGGCACTTCCAATCTTATGGTCCTGCTATAATATTGCAGACAGCAAATTCAGCTGAATTCAGGAAAATGCCACAACGAATGGACACAGAATAAATTACTCTAAGTGTCTGCCTGAGGGAGGACTGATAAAGGAACAGCCAGAAAGAGAATCACAGATTCACAGGATGGTTTGGGCTGAAAGGGACCTTAAAGACCATCTGTTCCATCCCCTCTGCCAGAGGCAGGGACACCTTCCACTAGACCAGGTTGCTCAGAGGCAGAAATCTGTGTTAAGAATACACTGGGAAACAGCATTAAGATTCAAAAGAACCTTTCACATCTACTTGTTAAATAACTAATTTGATTTTAATTCAAATACCATTAATTAATAATTCATGTCTCTATTTCCTATACTCATATTTCAAGCAAACACTTAGAAGCCAACTTGTACATGTACAATGAACTGCAATAACTACATCGTTTCTGATCTACCAATTTTAGAAAGTTTACACTTAGCATTCGCTGTTCTTATATTTAAAGAGATTCTCAACATATCTAGGATGTGTAAAATTCAGAGAAATATTTTGGCTGAACTAATTTCACCTGTTTCAAAAACAAAATTAAGGAAAGCAGCAATCCGATTTAAATGTTGAATAAAGCTCAAAATACATCAACGTAGTGCTTTTGACCCTTAAGGTTTTGTGCATCTCAAGGCTAGAGAAAAGGGTTAATTTTTGCAATTTAAATGTGAATGGCAAATCTTACCTGAATTACATCTCCAGTAGTAAAGCTCATCTCATCGTGGTTCCTCGCCTCAAATGGATACAAAGCTCTGTAATTTACCAAGGCAACGGAATTCCTCGACTCTGCAGCACCAGCTGCACTGCCTGGAAGGTAAGAAAAGCAGTTACCACTGACACAGCCAGAGACAAGCATCAGCTGCACCCCCACCATTCTGAGTAACTGCAGGAATGTCAGTTCTTGCCCAGACACTGTGCAGGTATCAGAGGAGATCTCCAGGGCAGCAGTTTAACACACCAACCATGGAAATGTAACAGAGACAACAAATGCATTGACTTCTGCAGTGAAAACATCTCAGAAACACAGAATGGGTTGGGTTGGAAGGGACCTTAATGGTTCTAGTTCCAACCCCCTGCCACGGGCAGGGACACCTTCTGCTAGACATCCTCAAAATTACATTTTTATCTTCTCCTCTTTCCTTGCCACACTGCTCTGGCTAAGCCAGGGCTTCAATAAAGCCTCATTTAACACCACTATAATGTTCCAAGTTGAGAAGATCACTGTTTCAACAGTAAGTGTTCAGCAGCATGTGTGAAGATTTTATTTAGAAACCTAAAATAGCAAAATATCACCATTTTTGTTTTCTTTGCATCTCCATTCTCCAAGTCAGTGACTGATGCTGCAAACAGGGAATGATTTACAAGGTTTAGCTGAGGTGTGCAAATATCTTTCAGCCTTGTTCTAATTTGATCCTTGCTGAACTCAGTGAGAAAAGTGGCTAATAAAAACTGACAAGAACTAATGAAGGATGAAATCAAATGTGTCTTTAGTGAAAATACTATTAAAGCACTATTTTTCCAAGTCCCACAGCTACAGTTAGGTCTTGTCATTCAGTTCTTTGTTTTTTTCATCTGAGGCATTGAGTAATGCAGAAAGAAACTACATTGCACTGTTAATAAATCACTTTGCTGAGCATTACCTGCCCATCTCTCATAAATGAACAAACTCCCTCCATACTAGCATTTTACTTTACTGAACGAAAGTGCAAGCCTTAGGAAAAACATAAAATATTACTGTTTCCAGCAACTGCTATTTGTTGACCATGATCACTGGAAGATTGATCATCAGAGTCATAGGTGCTGAAAACTGACAGAGTAACTTCAGTTAATAGGATCATTTATAACTAACAAAAGATGTGAAACATTGCTGGTTTGGGGGTTTTTTAAATTATATCTCAGGCAATAAGTCTGCCATTGTGTCACATTAATAATAGTACACTTGAAGAGTGAAATAACACTTGGATTTAACAGACTGAGATTACCTTCATTTTTCCAGGGTGGCTTAAGACTTTTCCCTTCTGCTGGTTTCAACAGATCTGCAAGCTTTTCATTTATGTTTATTTTAGAAGTGTGTTTCTCCACCTCTTGAGAGCTGGTCGCTTCTTTTATCTTTTTTATCTCCTCGTTCTGCTTGCGCCTCTCCTCAGCTTCTTTTGCTATTTGTTCTTGTTTTCTTTTATCTTCTTCCAGTTGCCTCTGCCTTTGTTGTTCCACCTCCCTCAAGATCGTGGCTTGTCTATTTTTCTCCCCCTCTGCAAGAAACTGTTGTTTGTTTTCCCTTTCTCTCATCATGGCAGCTGCTTCTTCAGCTTTCAGCTTTTCTTGGACTTTTTCCTGCATTCGTTCTTCCTCCAATCGTTTCTTTTTCTCTTCCTCTTCCCTTCGGATGTTTTCCTGCCATCGGTTCTCCTTCTCCCGTTTGGCTTTCCTGGAAGAAAGGAATGAGAGAGGAACATTGATTAAAAAAGTGAATGAGATTGTGTTCCTACAGTAACCAATGACACTTGTCAGTAAAACTGAGTTTAATGACATTGATCACTCTGCTCTCAGGGTCATCAGCTCTTCCACAGACCAGGTCTTGGTGCCAGTGTATTCCACATAAAAATAACAAATGGAGTTCAATCCTTGAATTTTAATCCATCACCTGTGCAGTGCCTTCACCAGCACTTCTGCTCACGTGCATCCTGGTGAGCAAGAACTCATCTGGTAATTGAACCAAGCTGGATTTAAGCTCTCCAGTAAGGCAGTATCCAAGTATCTGGACTGGAACCAATGACTTCCAAACAGATTCCTTTCACTCAGGTACATAGATAAAAATAGTCTTTGCATACTGATCTTGGCAGCTTGGTATTTTTGCCTTCAGCAGTTGTAATCTATCCAATGTGCTAATCCCTGCCAGGACCACACTGCAGGATCTGGAACCTGACTGTATTCTCTGAAATTATTCAGGTGTTATCCCGTGCCTCAGTTGTCTAAAGAAGTTAGAATCCAATTCAACACACTTAATATTTCAGCTGTCAAGACCTTTCTTCTGAAGAGAGAGGACCTAACCCTTTGGGCCATCTTCTCAGGAGGGACCATGTCTAGATGAGACTTTTTCATCCATTCCCTGTGGGACATCCACTCCTCTGAGGGACATTTTCCTGTTTCCAAACACATGGCAGGACCCAGCAGGAGCTGTGCAGGGATGCTATTACTCTATCACACAGTTGTGTCCAACCAAAACATTAACAAGCTATCACCACACATATGGCACATGGTTCTCTTAGACAGACTGTCACAAATGTTATGGAACATCATCACATGCAGAAAAATGCTGTCAAGAGCAAAGCCCACGAATCACCCTCACTCCAAAGTCACCAGCTCTGTTTCTTTAGTCAAATCAAATATAAATCATTGAAAATCTCCAATTCAAACCATCTTACATGAGTGGTACTCCACATAAAATGCTTCCTTGAAGGCAACCAATAGGATGTATTTTTACATTAAAAAAGATATATCTTATCTTAAAAGTCATCATAGCATTATTTTGCTTTATGAACTGCAACACTGATACACTCAGCCATGGTTACCTTGCAGCCTCATCCTCCAGTCGCTTCTTCTGTGCAAGTTCAGCTCTTCTTCTCTGTACCTCTCTTATTTTGTCCTGTTTGATCCTGTGGAGCTGCTCCAAGGCTAATTGCTGTGTGCTGTAACTTTCCCTCAGGTCCTAGGGAGGGAACAATGGAATACATCAAAGAGAACAAAGCCACTCTTTGAGAAAAGCATCCAGGCATTTAATGCTTTTTGAACCAAGTTTTAATACAAATGGCCAAAGGAGTATTAAGTTATTAATAGTCCTTGGAGGTCACTGCAAAGAAAGTCAAATCAACGGAAGTATAAAAGGAGATGGCAGCTTTGCAAAGTCAGTGACACAATCTGGGCTTTCAAACAGCCCTTCCAGTCCTACACCTGCTGGGAATGCCAAACACGACAGAGGAGAGCGGAAGGTACAAAACTGAGTGTTCACACACAACATTCCTGAGGGCACTGAAGGCAGTGAATTGTATTTTAAGTAACTACAAGGAGGCAGATTTCAGCTGAAAGCCAACACGGTACCATAACCTGAGAATGCCTCCTGCAGAAGGTGCTCACCCTTGATGCTTCCTGAGGGATCAGTCCCGTGTTTAAATCAGAAAAAACTTTACAAAAACACCCAGCTGCCTTACCACTGTGGGAAGCCACAGCTTAAAGACACTAACTCACTAACTCTGACTGGAGTTTTCCCGTACTTGGAAACTTCACAATATTAGTCTTTTTCTTTTTGAACACATCCTTCAATTCCTGCTCCACCTCACTCTGATAACCTCTTTTCACAGCAAAAAATCAGCATGAATCTTTTGGATAATTAAATTTACAGAACGAAAAAATCAACAATAATAGAATTACTTTAGATTGTACTTCACCATGTTGCAAAGCACCTCTAAGATACTTCAGCCTTTTCTTAGGAATCCTGCTGATACATATTGAGCAATGCAACAGGTAAACACTGACTTTTTGTATCTGATCTCATAAACACAAATAAAGCAATTAAGAATGAATTATTCTCACTACAATATGCACCTCTACCAATAATCATTGCCTAAGAGATATGGTGCAATTTATATGACAAAGGCAAGATAACAAGATTGCTGTGTCACTGAAAGTCTCTGTAGCAACAAAATAAATCAAGCAATTGACTACAGTTTTTTCTCAAATACATTCAGCTGAGAATATTTTTCCTTCTTATTTTGCACAGAATTTCAGGAGCACTATGGAAGCAAACTTACATTAGAAAAACTCTCTTATCTTTAAGGACAGAAAAACCCTCATGCAAAGCACAATGAAAAGCTCAGTCAGGTAATTCTGATTTTTTTTTTCCCCCCTCATGAATTATTCTAAAAGTATTTCTGACCTCAGCAGACAAAAGCAGGGTTGAGGAAAGACAGCAAGTAGGTTTTAGTACTGGGTTAATCTGGAGGTTTAACAGCACTGTGTTTGCCATGTCATATTCTGCACTCTGATGCTACTTCTAGACTTTTAAACGTGGACAAGAACTCATCTACCTGACTCACAGCTTGGGATGTATGGACACAGGTACAGAGCAACAGATGGAAAAGTGGGAGAAGACACTATTTCCACCCCAGACAGTATTTTTTTGGTTAATGTTACCTTAACTCATAAAAAAAATATTTGGGTGAAATAACTTAGAAAACAGTCCATTAAGAAATGAAAAGTCAGTATTTTGCTCTCAGTATTCTGCAATTTGGATTTCTAAGCAGGTAAGAAAATGTTAAGTCTTTAAGAGGATGTAAAAGCTAGCAGGAAGAAAAACAGCCTACTGATTTTCTTTTAGGAAAATGTATTTAATAGAAGTTGTACATCCAAACAGAAAGGATAAGCAGAGAAAAATTGCGAAATAATTAAAAAACAAAAAAGCCAAAGATTAGAAAATAACCTTAAGTAAGAGGAAGAGGTTGTTGAGACAGCTTAGCAGAGACAAAAGGCACTGAAGAACAGAATCATCCATATTCTCACACTGTAAGATAAGGTAGATAAAAAGCCAATTAATCTTTGCACTGTATTTTGAAAAACATATTTTAGGGAAGACTGAATTGTGGATGCAGCCACTGAACACAGCAAGCCATGCAATAACCAAGTAACTGAAGATGCCCATTGCACGAAGCCACTTTTAAAAAGAAAATAAATTCCTGATGTGTTTACAAACTTTTGTGGCTTTTTATTTATTGGAGAGTGCAGAGCCCTTGTGCTGCCCAGCATCAATCCATTACTTAGGGAAAAAGCTCCCATCCATGCCACTTGGAGTAAGCTGGCAAATAAAAGTTAAATGGATGTGTGCTACCCTGTGAGAGCTGCCTGAGTTTTTAGTCAAGCCAAGAGTTACCTCAGAAACAAAAATTCAGGGCCAGTGGTCAACAACTCTTAGCTTACAACAAAGGAACAAATATTAACAAGTAAGTGGCCTACACACTTACTCTTAGGACCACACCCAAATCTGCTACCAGACCTTGCACTGTGGAACTACGTGTTTCTATCAATTAAAGTCAAGTGTTCAGTACACAATTCAAAAATAGCAGCAAACATGACCTCATACTGTAAGAATAGAATGTGCAAGGGCCTGAAAAACTTTCATTCTAAATCAAAATGAATTCTAGAAGACAAAAGGTGAGAGTGAGCAATAGTTGAGTCATGCAAAGCAATAGTTAGCAAGAGACTCATATTTTAGTACATTAGCCATAGGTGCAAGTGCATTTTTTATTATTTACTTCTAGACTTTTGGTAATTCTTATTTGACACTGGAAGTTGGGGAAAACTTTTTGGAAGCCTGGTGAAAGTGGCACCAATCTTTATGACTGGATGAAGAAATAAAATACAGTGCTTACAGGTGTAGGATATTCAGATAATGCAAGTACCTTAAGCTGACTGTTAAATTCATCCATTTCAGCAAGTTTAGAAGCAGTTTCCTTCTCAAGGGCATCAAGCTGTTCTTTAAGTCTTTGGCATAATTCTTCCTTTTCTTGGGACTTCTTGTGCACTGAATTGACTCCTGTACCTGCACAAGGAAAGACAAGTATTTTTACAAGGGTTTCTGGTTTTTTTCAAGTTTTTTTTTCCCCAGTTTTTAATCACTGTTATTCTCCTATTATATATACAATCCAAACCTCCTTCCTCACAAAAAATCCCTGATTTACCTTTCTATTCATATACAGCATGAATAGAAATGGCTCCAACACTGACCTGAGGCACACAGGCATTCCATGTAATACATACAGAATCATTAGCAAGTTGTTTTTTTTTTTAATATCAGACCAATTCATACTAAACTTCTCTAGATAGAGACTTCCAGTGTAATTTGAAGTAAAGACCAATGTAAACTTTACATAAATGAACTCTCTTGAGTTTACGCTACCAAAAAAAGAGGACAAATTGTAATAATATCTGTGAGCTACACAAACTTACAAATAAAGTTTTAAGCAAAATCTGTGCTTTCTTGCCAAACTGTGTTTGTTTGCCTCTTATTTGGAACACGAAGGAGATAATGGAATGCAGATGAGACAATGACTCTAACTGGAAAGATGTAAAAGTGAAGGTGTTATTAACACCTCTGTACCCTTCAGCCTTGATTACAAGGGATGAGAAATCAGTAATGCAATCAAGAACAGAACTCATTTGCAGGCACTTACTCTGAGTGTTTTCAAGCTGAGCATTTTTCATCCTTTCATTTAACAACTGCTTTTCAGGAACCAAATAGATTAGTTTATTCTGATAATCCTGCAGATGTCAAAGAGAACATAACAAATGTTTAATATTGTTTATGAATCAGTAAGTAAAACTGGGTGAGTTTTCAAACATAACTTCAACTCATGCTAATGAAACAGGGATGCAAGTTATAAATAACTGGTTACTACATAACATAACAAGTTACTACATAACTGGAAAAAGAAAAAAATTACTTCTATATTCTTAATAGAAGTAATATTAAAATTGAAAGCTTTTGACCCCAAACCATTAACACAGCTGGAAAAATATTTAACAAACGAGCTAAAAGTGCAAATATTATCACAAGACCATTTAAAGTGACTGTCCCAAGCCTAACATAAAACAGTAACAACATGAAAAGAAGTTTCCCTGATAAGCAGAAGCATCACATAAAAACACAGCAAAGGATAATTTATGGTAGTCAACTGATACAAAATAATTCATGTCTTGTTATTAAAAAAAAAAACAAACCAAAAGATAAAGAGCAGCAGGGTAATTCAACCTAAACACCAACTTGCTCTGAACACAGGACAACATTCCTCATAAAAATTTGAGTCTGGAGCCACAGAAGAATTCAAAATTGAAGAGAAGTCACCATTATTGGTTCACAAAAGAATAGCTGAGGTTTTCACAGCTGTTCTCATTTAACTCTCAGCTCATTTCAGTACATATAATTATTTCTTTAACACCACACACAAAACTAAAGCCTCTGCAATGCTGACAGTCTTGCTTATTTCCTCTCTTCACTGCAATCCACCTGACTCCATATTCCTCCCTATGGGGATGCATTATCAACAGCATTATGGAAACACAGAATATGCTAAAGGAAAACCACAAGTTTAATGAAGTTACACACCTCAAGCTGTTGCTGTAGTTGCTTGACTTCCATGATTCCTTGGTCATATTTCCTATCCAAAGCCTCCAGCTCAGTTTTTCGCATTTGCTTTTTGCTCCGAATATCCTGCAACCTGCCTGAGATCTGCTGATGTTTGTCAGTCTGGAAAGAAAGCAGAGACAGATTACACCACATATGGCAAAAGTCCCTCTGCCAAACCTGTGGGCAGGTGAGTTCACAATCAGTTCTCTAAAACAACCCAAAATACCTGCTTCAGATTCGTCATCCAAAACAGAATGGAACTCCTAGTGGGCCATTAATGCAGATATTAAGATTTGCATAATTTAAGATACTGTATTTCAGCATGTGCAGTGAAATTCCTGTCTTACCAGGGCTTCTAATTCAAGATTAAGGCTCTTCTTTTTAGAGGTCAACTTGACGATTTCTTCTTGTTCCCTGTTACGCTGATTAAGAAGTTCCTGGCGCCGGATTCTCTCCCATTCCAGTCGTCGCTGGCGCTCGAGTTCCTGCTTTGCTGCCTGAGGAAAAGTTACATTACCTTAAATTACAGTGGAGATGCAGAACTCAGAGACCATGATTTAATGTAATGTGCTCCATTTCTAAACAGCACAACAGAATGTCTTCTCTGAAGTGCTCTTACACACTTCAGCATCCAAGAATGCAGGCAGTGATCCTACAAGATTCTTCGTGCCACACTCCTGACTCTGGATGAAAAAAAGCTTCATAATTCAGAAAGCCTATGCAGCCTGGAATACTGCCCATAAAACAGCACACTGACAGATACTGCTCATAACATCCTTTGAGTATTTCACAGAACTACATAAAATATGGAAGTGTGATGCATGCACTGAGACACCAAGGAGAAGCAAATTTGTCTCAAGTTCGGCTGTCAAAATGTTATCAATTATGAATTCAGTACAGTCTTGTTTGGAATACAAATTGTTGCAAAAATGCAAGAAATATGCCCAAGAAAATCTTATCTGTCCTATGAAGTATTTGAAAATCTTTAACCTCTATCAACATTTATAACAGACAGAAATGGTGTCCTCTCTCCAAGACAATCTGACATCAGCCAGGCCAGGACACAGAACTAAGGCCAGCACTCAAATCCTGGATGCTGGATGCACATACACATTCCTTAGAGCATTAAAACATAATGTTAAGAAAACAACCTCCCGCCTTTCTATTTCTTTCCTCCTTTCTTCTTCCCTTTGTCTCTCCAGCTCTCGTTGTCTCTCCAGCTGCCTTTCCATTTCCAGTTGCCTCTTCCGTTCCTGCTCCTGGCGCTCCCTCTCTCTTCGCTCCTGTTCTTCCCGTTCTTTCTGGGCCTTTCTTTCAGCCTCTCTCTGCTGCTGCTCCAGCAGGACCTGGCGGCGTTTTTCCAGCTCCATATTTCCCCTCTCATAGTTGGCTTTCCTTTTGTCCTCAAATGTCACTAAAATAAGGAAAGGTCGTTATTTCTGCCCTGTGCAAAACACTGCTCTCAAACAAGGACTCAGTTGTGCCACTAAAGATAGATACTTCTTGGCAAGCTCAGGTTGTTCAGTCATGGGTGATGTAAGCACCTTGCATTTGTTAAAGTATTATTTTTCTGTTCAAAAATACCTCTGAATTTTCC